>CAUYUJ010017200.1:94319-139319 GCA_963575745.1 Prorocentrum cordatum | reverse complement strand
TCTCTCGGCCTCCTGCTCGTACTCCGGCAACGTGAAATTGAAGAGCTTCTGGGAGTCGGCGGCCTCGGGTTGGCGGAGGATCCGCGGGGCGCTCGCCAGCCTGGGGCGAGCCGCGTCGCCGACCGGGAGGCTGTCGTCCTGACCCCCAATCTTGGTGACCTCGTACCACTCCGAGGGCGCGATGACAATGCCATAGTGCGCGCCGAGCTTCGCGGCTGGCGCGGGTGGCAGGATCTGTCCCTGACGAAGCTCAACTACCACCGAGGGTCGGACATGCGTGTCCTTCTGCAGTGCCACCGCGGCGGCCATCAGCGGCATGTCGCGCTCTATCAAGTTGACCGCGATGTCGTCCACGATGATGTCGGGCAGGGGCAGGCGCACGCGGCCTGGCGAGCGCTTTGCCCAGACCTTCAGCGAGGCCAGCGCCTTCGGCAAGCCCACCTTGCCCGTCTTCTTGAGCCGCGGGAGCCTGTGGCCATAGAGGGTGTTGCGGCCCTCCCAGAGTCCATGGCCGTCGTCGCACATGTCCACGAAATACTGGGCCATGCTGTTGTCCAGGCGGTTGAGCGGCTGCAGGTCGAGCTTCTTGGCCTTGGCGTAGACCTCGAACTCGCGCGCGGCTGCAGCGCGCTTCTCGAGGGTCGCGTTCGAAACCGTCGCCATCGACAGCGAGTCGCACCGAGGGAATCGGATGGGCCCCACTCGGCACGGCGCCGACGGCTGGCGCGGGCGGCCCTTCCCTGGCGGCCGCTGTCCGCCAGCGCGGGCGGGCCCGCCAGCGTCGCGGCCTGTTGTCCTGACCGAACTGGACGAGAGGGCCCTCGTCGTGGCAGGCGTCGGCCGCCTGGCAGTCGTCGCGGCGGGGCCTGACGTCCTGGCCGCGCAGAGCCCGCCCCCCAGCCTCCGGCCCACGGCCCGGAAGAGACCACGGCGGAACTCGCGCGGGCCAAACCCTGGCGCGCCCGAGCTGGCCGTCTGAGGGGGCGCGGCCTTCGCGAGGTCTGCCCAATGTGACCCCAGGGCCGACTGATGGGCAGCAGCATGTGGTGCGAGGTGACCGCGCAATACGATGGCGTGCTTATGTGGTATGCGAGGTCGATATCCGAAACTTTTCAGAGCCTCGAGGTCGGTCAGGATTCGGATCGGTTTACCGAATGCCGCACCGTACGTGCTCATATCAAAGTTTACCTCCGTCACGTTCGGGGGCCCACGAAGACGGGCAATCCGATCGAAGTTTCATAATCTCGCAGTCATGGGTTTCTCCACACTTCACTGTGCCCCGCGCCGAGCTGATATATGACGCGGCGCAGTCGTACATAAAACGAATTCGATCCCCAGACGCCCCCTAGCTCGTGCTCGCGCATGGTTTTTGACGCCCCGGCGAGCGATGCTCCAGACCTGACAGGGCGCCCCAATCTGCGCATAGAGCAGGCGGCCTCCACGGGCCAGATCCAGGATATACCGCTGCGTGGCATGTCGAGACAAGTCAAGGTCGCATCCATCCACGATGTCCACAGGGTCGGCAAGAGGAAGCCCAATCGTTCTGCAAGCTCGAGTCAGCAGCCCGAGGCCCCCAAAGAGTTCCAAACAAAAAACTAATTCACCAGGCTCGTTCTGAAGCGCAAGGCGAGAGATGCGCAAGGCCGACGTCGGCAGTGATGATATCGATGAAGGGCGAGGCTGTCTGCTCACCCTCAAAAGGAAAATAAGAACTGACATCGTCAAGCCCCTCGGCGGCCTCTCCGCCGACACGGTTCGCGCTGTCCGGCCCGACTGCGCTCTCCGCCTCGGCCGCCGCGCGCGCGGGTGGCGCTGCCGAAGAAGGCGCCGGCGCGGGTTCTGCGACCTTCTTTGCGCCCCACTGGCGGGAGTCGAGGTCGCCGGGGTCCCGATCCGTCTCGACGCAGCGGAGCCGCGACGCGATCTGCCCGCCGAGCCAGTAGGCAGCCGCCCGTCTGCACAGCGCCTGCAGGCCGGCGCTAGAGCGGTCGCGCCGCAGGCAGGCAGGCGACGCGATCTGGCCCGCCTCGTCCAGGCGGTCGCCCAAAATGCGCACGTCGCCGAAGTCGGCCCAAGCGTCCCGCTTGAAATCCGACAAGCTGCTAGCCGGTATCTTCTGCGCGAAGAACTCCTCGCCATCCAGCACCGCCACGCCCTTCTGGTCGAAGCCCATGCCGCGGTTCTCGCCGTCCTTGATTGCCGCATCGATGACCTCACCGAAAGAGTCGGAGCGCGGCTCGGCCACCACCCAGATCATCCGCTTGATGGCATCCACCTGACCGACGCCCAGCAGCGGGCCCTGCTGCATCGCTCGGCGGCGGAAGGCCGCGAGGGCCGCACCTCCGATCGGGTCGTGGGCGTAGACCTGGTTCGCCAGGTGCGCGGGGAAGGGCGCCCGACACTCGAGCACCTCGTGGCCCGTGTCCAGCAGCTTGACCGGGACCAGGTCGTGGTCCAGGCAGGTGTCCTCGCTCGCTCTGAAGAGCAACACCCGATGATGCCAGCAGAACCCGTGCGGATCGTTCTCGTACCGCACGAGGATCTGCGGGTCCGCGACGTCCAAGGTCAGGACGTCAGCCATGGCGTCGGCTAGGCGTCAGCGGGCCGGCGCCGGCCGTCACCGCCGCCAGAAGCGCCTCGGCGCGATCCGCCGCAGCGCTTGGGACCCCCCCGCCAGCCGCGCGTCCTCGCAAGCCGTTGCGGCACCGCCGGCAGGCCCCTGCCAGGAAGCCCAGCGCGCCCGCCGTCGGAGTCGCGAGGCCGAGCCGCAACTCTCTGTCGCAGAAGCAGTGGCAGGCCTCCTCCGCGCCGCAGCTGGAAGAGGAGGGCCGCACCAGGGGGGGCGCCGCGGGGGCCTGCGCCCAGCCCCAGGACCAGCAAACGCCCAGAGTCGCGCTCCAGGCGGTCACCAGCGTCGCCCACAGCGACGGCGGCCCGCCTTCCATACAGGCCGGCCGAGCGCGGGCCTCTCGGACTTGACCCACCGCGGTAGCGGGGGCAAGGCTGAGACACCTAGCGGGCGAGGAAGGGGCGAGGGGTATTCACGTCAACGGCTAAACAGATTAATATCGTTAGTCTTAGGGCTACTAGTCCCACCAGCACTTTGGGTGACAGGTGGTCTAACGAGATTCCTCTTCCCTCTTCCAAGAAACCCCTCTTCCCCTACGGGGAAGGGTTTACCCCTCCCCTTCCCCCTCCCTTGGACTTTTTCGGGCCCCCCCGCGAGGTGACAGGGCGTCCAAAACGGCCTCGGCGAGGAAGCCAAAATCATTAGTTTGACTAAGGTTTTGGCCCCATTTTGGCCTCTTTGAGGAGGGGCTGAAAAATATCCCACCAGCCCTCTGGGCGCCAAAATCATCGGCTTTACGAAAGTTGTGGCCCCATTTTGGCCTCTTGGGCTGGGCGCCAAAATCATTGGTTGTACCAAGGTTGTGGCCCCATGTTGGCCTCTTTGGGGTGGGGCTGAACGTTATCCCCGCTCCTCCTTTGATCGATGGCCTTCAAGATGGCTCCAAGAGGCCTTCCAGGGCTCCCAAGAGGGCCCCAAGAGAGCCCCAAGAGGGCCCCAAGATGGCCCCAGAGGCCTCCAAGACGTCCAAGATGGCCTCCAAGACGGCTAAGATGGCCCCAATATGCCTCCCAAGACGGCCCAAAATGCACCCAAGACGGCCTGAAATGGCCTCCAGATGGCGCAAGACGGCCCAAGAGGCCCCCAAGAGGCCTCCAAGACGGCCCAAGAGGCCTCCAGGAGGTCCTCCAGGAGTGCCCGAAGAGGCCAAAATTCATTGTTGTTTTCATTCGGTGTTTGAAAGATGTTGGCATTTGCTTCTTCTCGGCATTCCGACGGCTCAAGACGGCGCCCACGATGGCACCAAGATGCCTCCAAGACGGTCCAAGATCACCCAAGACAGCCTGAAATGGCCTCCAGATGGCGCAAGACGGCCCAAGAGGCCCCCAAGAGGCCTCCAAGACGGCCCAAGAGGCCTCCAGGAGGTCCTCCAGGAGTGCCCGAAGAGGCCAAAATTCATTGTTGTTTTCATTCGGTGTTTGAAAGATGTTGGCATTTGCTTCTTCTCGGCATTCCGACGGCTCAAGACGGCGCCCACGATGGCACCAAGATGCCTCCAAGACGGTCCAAGATGCACCCAAGACAGCCTGAAATGGCCTCCAGATGGCGCAAGACGGCCCAAGAGGCCCCCAAGAGGCCTCCAAGACGGCCCAAGAGGCCTCCAGGAGGTCCTCCAGGAGGGCCCGAAGAGGCCCCAAGATCGCCCCCAAGATCGCCCACGAGGCCTCCAAGATGGCCCCATGACGGCCCAAGAGGCCCTCAAGACGGCCCCAAGAGGACCCAACAACTGCCCAAGAGGCCTCCAAGACGGCCAGATGGCCCCTAAGAGCCCCTGAAATGTCCAAGAGGGTCCCAAGACTGCCCAAACAGGTCCCAAAGACGGCTTCCGACGGCGTCAGACAAGCCAGGAACGCCCTAAGACTGCCAAAGAGGCCCCCAAGAAGCCCCCAAAGGCCCCCCAAAACCTTCCGAGAGGCACCCAGGCAGCTCCCAGGAGGCCGCAAGAGTGCCCCAAGAGGCGCCCAAGGGGCCTCCTCCTCCTCCTCCTCCTTTTCCTCCGCCTCTTCCCCTCGCCCCCACGCGGCCCTCAGGGATGGCCCGAGGAGGCCTTCCAAGGCCACCCCCTTGCTCCCAAAGATCTCTCGGTCCATCCTGGTTGCTCGCCTTGTTTCCCTAGATGTGTCCCTTCGTCCCTTTTCCCGTGAGCTCTCGTGGGCAGAGCTTCTGAATGGGCTGGTGGGTATACGCGAAGCGTGAATAATGACATTAGTACTATTGATCGCAGTGCTATTAATATTCGAATTCTTGTCACGTTCTTCATAGTAGTCGTAGTCGTAGTCGTAGTCGTAGTCGTAGTAGTAGTAGTAGTAGTAGTAGTAGTAGTAGTAGTAGTAGTAGTAGTAGTAGTAGTCGTAGTAGTAGTAGTAGTAGTAGTAGTAGTAGTACTAGTACTAGTAGTAGTAGTAGTAGTAGCAGTAGTGGTAGTAGTAGTAGTAGTAGTAGTAGTAACAGCAGCAGCAGTAGTAGTAGTAGGAGTACTACTACTGCTGCTGTTACTACTACTACTACGACTACCACCACCACCCCTACTACTACTACTACTACTACTACTACTACTACTACTACTATTACTACTACTACTACGACTACGACTACTACTACTACGACTACGACTACTACTACTACTACTACTACCACCACTACTACTACTACTACTACTACGACTACTACTACTACTACTACTACTACTACTACTACTACGGCTACGGCTACGACTACGACTGCGACTACGACTACGACTACGACGACTACTACTACTACTACTACTACTACTACTACTACTACTACTACTACTACTACGACTGCTACTACTACTACTACGACTACGACTACTACTAATAATACTAGTAGTAGTAGTAATAGTAGTAGTAGTAGTAGTAGTAGTAGTGGTAGTGATACTAGTACTACTAGTAGTACTACTTGTAGTAGTTATAGTAGCAGTAGTAGTAGTCGTCGTAGTAGTAGTTGTAGTTGTAGCAAGTGTAGTAGTAGTAGTAGTCGTAGTAGTAGTAGTGATACTAGTACTACTAGTACTAGTAGTACTAGTAGTAGTAGTAGTAGTAGTAGTAGT
The DNA here is from genome assembly GCA_963575745.1 of Prorocentrum cordatum. NCBI lineage: Eukaryota > Dinophyceae > Prorocentrales > Prorocentraceae > Prorocentrum > Prorocentrum cordatum. The sequence continues at coordinate 133,620 of CAUYUJ010017200.1, read as the reverse complement.
AGTAGTAGTAGTCGTAGTAGCAGTAGCAATAGTAGTCGTAGTAGTCGTAGTAGTCGTAGTAGTCGTAGTAGTCGTAGTAGTCGTAGTAGTAGTAGTAGTAGTAGTCGTCGTAGTCGTAGTCGTCGTCGTAGTCGTAGTAGTCGTAGTAGTCCTAATAGTCGCAGTGGTCGTTGCAGTCGTAGGTAGTAGTAGTAGTAGTAGTAACAATAGTAGGTAGTAGTAGTAATCGTACTAATAATAAGAATAGTAATAGTAGTAGTAGTGGTGGTAGTAGTAATAGTAGTAGTAGTAGTAGTAGTAGTCGTCGTCGTCGTCGTCGTCGTCGTCGTCGTCGTCGTCGTCGTCGTAGTAGTAGTAGTAGTAGTAGTAGTAGTAGTAGTGGTAGTAGTAGTGGTAGTAGTAGTAGTAGTAGTAGTAGTAGTAGTAGTAGTAGTAGTCGGTGTCGTAGTAATAATAGTAGTAGTAGTAGTCGTAGTAGTAGTAGTAGTAGTTGTTGTTGTTGATGTTGTGGTTGTTGTTGTCGTAGTGATACTCCTGTTAGTACTAGTCGCGCTACTACGGTTATGAACAGGTAGCACCATGTTTGGTAATAACTTTCGCATTCGTGGCATCACTACGCTCAGTCTTAATTCGATTCATCTGTATTCTGATTCGATGGCCTTCGTCGGAACCACATTCTTCGCACTCGACAGCGCCCCGGGGCCCACGATGCCGAAGCCGCCGCTCCAGGCGCCGCGCTCGGGGTTGATGGAGGGCGGCGAGCGGGCGCCCACGGCGTGCTGCCCCGCGGCGCCCGCGTCCTGGGGTGGCAAACAAGAGCATTGCCGCTGCGGAGGAGGAGGAGGAGGAGGAGGAGGAGGAGGGGGAGGAGGAAGAGGAGAAGGAGAAGGAGGAGGAGAGGGGGAGGAGGAGGAGGAGGAGGAGGAGGAGGAGGAGGAGGAGGAGGACATTTGACATTTGTTCGGGGCTGCACTAAAGCTCATGCGCGTTCCTCGGACAGCAACTGACCCCCAGTCCATGCCTGGGGCGTTGCCAGTTCCGATTCAGCGCCAAGAACCCTACCCCAGGAGGAGGAGAGGAGGAGAAGGACATGCATGAAACAAAACTAGCCCGGGTTAAACGCTGCCCACCTTCTAATGGGCCGTTCCCAGGCCAGAGCGGAATCAACGCAGATGCGAAGGGGAAGGAGTAGGACTAGGAAGAGGAGGAGGAGGGGGAGGGGGAGGAGTAGGAGGAGGAGGAGGAGGAGGAGGAGGAGGAGGAGGAGGAAGGAGAAGGGGGAGGAGGAGGAGTAGGGAGGAGGAGGAGGAGGAGCAGGAGGAGGAGGAGGAAGGAGGATGAGGGGGAGGAGGAGGAGGAGGAGGGAGGGGGAAGAGGAGGAGGCGGAGGAGGAGCAGGAGGAGCTGGAGGAGGAGGAGCCGGCGGCAAGAAAAAAGTTGCCGATGCGGCGAGGGCATGCCCTAAGATCCTGGCGTCGCAAGTCCTTCCCTGCGCGCGTTGTCGCTCCAACGCGGAATCCCCGGGACCCTCACGGGTCGATGCGGCTCGAAACATGACGCGGTGTGGGGCTCCGGGCGTGATGTTCTACGACGGTTGCAATGTTTTCGCTACGTCGGATCTCAGGGTGGGGAGAAGCAGCCCTTGCACTCAAGACCCCCTCGCGCTGCAGCAGCATCGCGACGGGAGGAGTTTCTATACGTCTTCGGCCCCCGGGGGCCCTTGCCCAGCCTCGGGGCCGTCGAAAGACGGCTTGGGATAAAAGACCGCTCCTGGGGAAGGGGTCCAGACGTCTGGGGGTCGACGTTGTGATAAAATCAGGGCGTCGAGGGTCTGGGCTGGGAATCTGGCCGTGGCAGAGATCTGGTCATGAAAGCATTATGCAGACGGTCTTTGACGATCGTCGGCCTCCCCGGGCCCTCGCTGGGCCCCAGGGCCGTCAAAAGACGGTTCAGGATGAAAAACTGGTCCCATGGAATGGGTTGGAACCTCCAGGGGTCGACGGCACGAAAAAATCATGACGTCGGGGGTCTGGGGTGAGGGCATCGGGTAAGGAATCTTTGGATAAGGAGTCCAGGGTCTAGACGCCGACGGATGTCTAATCGTGGATTGGCCATGCCGCCCTCATTAGATAAGGAATTCTTCGCGATCTGAGCCCTCCTCGGCACAGTCCTTAACCAGCGCCCAAAACGCACCGCTTGGAGACGGCTGGGAGGCTAAGGTGGCCCAGCACTGGTTGCAGCCAACAAAAGGAGGGAGAAAGAAACCCAGACATGCGACGCCCTCATTTTTCAATGCGGGGTCCCTGGAAGTCCCGACCCTTTCGCCAGGACCGGTTTTTCATCCCGAATCGTTTTTTGACGGTCCCGAGGCCCGGCGAGGGCCTCCCGAGGCCGAAAACTGCCGAAAACCAGCCGTCCAGATTTTTTATGGACGCGATCGTGTCTGGGAAGGAGCACCCTGGTCAGCACGGCTGGACGCAGCTCGAAAACTTTATCAGCTTCGACCACATGAAGGGTGGTCAAGGAACCAATGGTGACCAGATCTGCCTTCGGCGTAAAGAGAGAAGCCTGAGAAAACCGAAAGTAGAAATGCCGTCAGCGTGGATGTAGCCAGGGCTGGAAACACTGGCAGGGACCGACGCGACCTCAGAAAAGCTGGAATGAAGCCGCCAGGGCTGAACAAAAATACAGGAAACCAGCCAGGGCTGGAAAACGTGGAAGGGCTGGCCCTGGCCACTCGTTCCAGATTCACTGTATAGCTATTGTGGGAAGTACGAGTGTGCGGGCCGGCAGGCCTTCTCGGAAGGCGGCGGGGCATCTCCGGAGCCCTCTCTGGCGCTCTGGGAAGCCTCTGGTGGCCTCGGGGAAACGCGGGAAGCCAGAGGGTGCGGGCCGGCAGGCCTTCTCGGAAGGCGGCGGGGCATCTCGGGAGCCCTCTCTGGCCCTCTGGGAAGCCCTCTGGTGGCCTCGGGGAAACTGGGAAATAAGAGTGTGCGGGCCGGCAGGCCTTCTCGGAAGGCGGCGGGGTATCTCAGAAGCCCTCTCTGGTCCTCTGGGAAGCCCTCTGGTGGCCTCGGGGAAACGTGGGAAGTAAGAGTGTGCAGGCGGGCAGGCCTTCTCGGAAGGTGGCGGGGCATCTCGGAAGGCGGCGGGACATCTCGCAAGCCCTCTCTGGCCCTCTGAGAAGCCCTCTGGTGGCCTCGGGAAACCGTGGGAAGCCAGAGGGTGCAAGCCAGCAAGCCTTCTCGGAAGGCGGCGGGGCATCTCGGAAGCCCTCTCTGGCGCTCTGGGAAGCCTCTGGCGGCCTCGGGGAAACGCGGGAAGCCAGAGGGTGCAAGCCAGCAGGCCTTCTCGGAAGGCGGCGGGGCATCTCGGGAGCCCTCTCTGGCCCTCTGGGAAGCCTTCTGGTGGCCTCGGGGAAACTGGGAAATAAGAGTGTGCGGGCCGGCAGGCCTTCTCGGAAGGCGGCGGGGTATCTCAGAAGCCCTCTCTGGTCCTCTGGGAAGCCCTCTGGTGGCCTCGGGGAAACGTGGGAAGTAAGAGTGTGCAGGCGGGCAGGCCTTCTCGGAAGGTGGCGGGGCATCTCGGAAGGCGGCGGGACATCTCGCAAGCCCTCTCTGGCCCTCTGAGAAGCCCTCTGGTGGCCTCGGGAAACCGTGGGAAGCCAGAGGGTGCAAGCCAGCAAGCCTTCTCGGAAGGCGGCGGGGCATCTCGGAAGCCCTCTCTGGCGCTCTGGGAAGCCTCTGGCGGCCTCGGGGAAACGCGGGAAGCCAGAGGGTGCAAGCCAGCAGGCCTTCTCGGAAGGCGGCGGGGCATCTCGGGAGCCCTCTCTGGCCCTCTGGGAAGCCTTCTGGTGGCCTCGGGGAAACCTTTCAAGACAACTTTTCAGGCGGCTGGAGGCCTCCTGAGCCTTCCGAGGGCCGCCCGCCCCCCCCCCCCTCCCCTCTGCATGGGAACAGGGAAAGGCGACACCAACACCAGCAGGGCGAGGAGGTGCGAGGAGGCAAGGGGAGCCCTGGTGGTGTGGTCCCCCCCCCTCTCGCTCGAGACATCCCCAGCACCCAGCTCGGGGAGGCATCGTGGACCTCCTCGCTGGAGGTGGGCCCCCTGGTGGTGTTGGTGTCGCTGCTCCTCCCCCGCTCTGCACTCCTCCCTGGGCGCGCCGCGGCGGTCGCGCCGGCGGGGCGCCACTCGGGCCATCTTCCGCGGCTGTCACATGGGGACCCTTCGGGCACCCCTTAGGGCGCAGCCGCTGCGAGGCGCCGCTGCTGGAAAGCGCCCCGAGGCTGGAAAGCCCTCGGGAGCGGGGGGAGACGTCAGGAGTCGTCGTCGTCGTCGTCGTCGTCGTCGTCGTCGTCGGAGGAGGAGGAGGAGGAGGAGGAGGAGGAGGAGGAGGAGGAGGAGGACCCTGTGGGCGCGCCGCTGACTCGCTTCCCCCTCTTGGCGTCCTCCGCCATCGGCGACGCGGGCCGCTGCCACGAGAGCAGGAAGGCCGCGAGCCCCGCGGCCAGCACCTGAGCCGCGTGCAGCGGGCCCCACTCCCCACTGGCGTGGCCTGGGGCCCACGGGACGACTTGGCCCCTCACTCACTGACTCACACATGGCGGTCGATCGTCGTCGTGCAGCCACCTGTCCTGCCCCTCCCCCTCGGCTGCGGGCCCGAGGTGGAGGGGGGCCTCATTGGGGACAAAGGCGAGAAGGGAAAGACGGGTAGAGCAAAGTGGTAGGCATCGAGCCGCACCGCACCTCGGATCCCCGATCTTGCCTCCAACTGCTTTCCCTTGGCTTCGCGGGGCCTGTCCCCACTCTGGGGGGGTGCACTGGTGGGACTCAGATGCCCTGGCCCAGGAGGGATGGGGTTACAGTCATCCTGCTACTATGAGGAACGCTGACGAAGGGACGAAGGGGCTGCCCTGGCCACGGCGAACTCGGCTCCGAAACCTGAATCTCACCCCTCCAGAACCCAAGGTGGTCCTTATTTCAGCGTCTTGACTGCCTTGAGGAGGAGGAGGAGGAGGAGGAGGAGGAGGAGGAGGAGGAGGAGGAGGAGGAGGAGGAAGAGAAGGAGGAGAAGGATGAGGAGGAGGAGGAGCAGGAGGAGGAGGGCGGAGGGCGGAGGGACGAGGGAGGAGGACGGAGGGAGGAGGGAGGAGGGAGGAGGGCGGAAGGGAGAAGGGAGGAAGGGAGGAAGGAAGGGATGACGGGAGTAGGGGAGGGAGGGAGGGAGGGAGGAGGAGGAGGAGGAGGAGGAGCCGCTACCCACCCCCGGGGTATATATATATATATATATATATATATAGAACGCTAACGGCAATACGTGGTGGTGCAAGACGCATGAGGAAGCAGGAGGAGAAGCAGCAGCAGGAGGCATGATGTGACTGCCCCCTTGCCTGTCTGCCTGTCTACCCCTCCGGCTGTCCCAGCCTGGTTAAGATCTCGAGCGGCGGCGCCCGAGTTGTGAGGATGCCTCGAGCGGCGGCGCCAGAGCTGTGAGTGTTTTTCGAGCGCGCTGTCTCTTCAAAACGAGGACCGAACACACCACAGGATGGTTGGGAAATGGTGGGGATCATTGAACATGTGTCTATCTGTGTCTCATTGGGCCCCTGCAGCACAGGCCTCGGGCTCAGTTGTGGAGCTGTGGCTGCCCCTGGTCCCCCCTCGGCGGCCCTCGGCAAAGGTTTGGGACCGAGACCTTTCTGGCACTCTGGAGAGAGCCAGAGCGTTCTACATACAGAACCACTCGGACTCACCTTATACGTTGCTTAATAGATTCACTTCTCTTTCTGTTGAGATCTAAGCCGTGCATTTTGCCAGAGAGCAGACTCAGCACGGGAAAAGAGAAGAGTTGGCATAGACGTCTACGAGCAAAAAGGGGAGCTTGCAGACTATTACTACGTGCGTTGCGAGCTAAATATATCTTAGCATCACATCATTCTGCACAAAATATGACGGGCAAAGAAGGGACACGTAGCACAGGTCCAGGAGTGCAATGGGATTGTATGCTGTGTGGACGGTACGTCAAAGGACATCACTGGCGCTGCTTGTGTGGACAGGCATATGGACAGAACCAACAGCATCAGAATTGGGCGCATCAGGGTTCAGTATTGCCTGGTGGAGTACATTATGGTGGTATGGTTCAGGTCGAGCGCAGGCACGCGAGGGCAAGTCCAGAGCACCATCAAGGCCGAGAGGACCTGCGACCAATGAGCATGACAATAAAAAAGCTGTTAAGAAGTATCTAGCATCCATCATGCCAGCTTGCAAGTCAGATGCAGAGTTTTCACCTTTCTTTGAGCCAGCTCCTATGGAGATTGATGGACTCAAGAAGTTCAAGGTATCAGTGAGGCAGAAGCTGCAGGGTCTTGCCACTCTGGGCTTAGCTGGCCGAAACGTAGGGAAGGATTGCCTTGACACGGTCAACGAGATATCTGTTCTGAAACATATGCTAAGTATGATGGAGCCAGTCACCAGGCAGCTACATGAGTTGCGCCAGAGAAAGAATGTTACCACGGACAAAATGAAAGTGCTGGAAGGGAGGCTCAGATCTACGCAACTGGACACTCAGCAGTGCCAATTAGAGTTACAGCACATCAAGACCAGCATCGAGGAGCTTGAGGAGCTTGAGGATTCAGATACTGAGATGGCGGATACGTATATGGACGATCGAGGCGGTGGAGGCGGAGGTGGGGCATGTGCAGCGGCTTCGGTCGCTGCTGAGCGCCCCGCCCCCCAGAAGATCCACGCGCCGCGTGGGGAGGTTCGCACGCATCCAGCAGGCGCTGCACCAGAACCGACAGTTCCAGGACCGCCCAAGGCTGAACCACCGCCGCTCGGAGCACAGCTTGAAGGTATGATGCAGATGTTGTCTAACCTTATGGCAAAGCAGAATCACACGGAGTCAGTACTAAACAGCCTTGGGAACTTTGTGATGCAGCAGGCTACGGCGGCTACTGTCACCAATACGACAGGGGCAGGAGGATCGACGGGAGTTTTTCCCGCTGGGGGACCTGCTACGGCGACGGCAGGGCCAGCCCCCGAGGGAGTGCAATTCAAGACGCCGCCGCACAAACACAGGGCGGCGAAAAGTCCAGAGCCAATGAGAGCAACGCCGACACCAGTTGGAGGATGCCCAACACCAGTCGCAACCACGCCAAGGGAGCCCGCGATCAATGCGACAGTGCCCAACTTCGGACAAGATGGAAATGGCGAGATACCTTACATGTCACAGATTTCACCGACTCAGCCGTTTCATCACATCGAGATGGAGGATCCACATATGCCAGCGCCGGAGACATCGGTTACGGATGGCAGTACGACGGCAAGCTCGACACCAATGGGAGCTTCATATACGACAGAACAAATCGCCGAGCAGACTCGCAAGAGGAACGAGAGGGAGGCCGCAGGGGGGGCGGTCGAACGCCCAGTTCCAGCAACACCAGAGGGCTCGCCGAGCGGTCTCACCGACGCGATGGGCGTGATCGACCTCGTGAGCCAGGCCACGCAGGAGACGCACTTAGACACCGAGACAGCCAGTCCGCCACGCAAAGAGGCAAGGACCTCCGCGTGAGACTGGGCGCAGCGCAAGTAAGATTTTTCCGAACAGATGAGGGGCCACCAGTAATTTCTCCTCCTCTCTATGCCACTCCAGGGCGTTCCATACTAAGACCTCGGGCTCACAGTATTGAAACCCCAGTGGACTCACCCAGTTCGGAGAGCAGGGCATCATCCTGCCACATTTTAGTTTCCCTTGATGTAGCTAGCAATGATAATGTCACTTGTCAGGCAGTTGAGAACATGTCGGGTAACCACGTAGGATCCAGCCTTGATTTCTCAAGTGTTTCTCGAACTTGCTTGCACGTGTGTATGTGGAAAAAAGTTAGAGGTTATCGTTTCGCTGATTTTGAATTTTTATCTTGCTAGGTCGTGCAAGTCTCCAGCTGAGACTGCGCGCGCGATCAACTCATGCGAGCCAGAGCCTTTGAAGCATTCTGGTCGGAAGCCTCAAGAGGCTGGGGGTGGGTGCTATCATTGTCTGAATTTCACAGAGGGATGTGCTAAGAGTAGATACACCCCTCCCTCGGAAGACAATGACTGGGTGCCTGCCCTTAGCTCTCTATGGCGAGAAGCATTAGATGGGGCGGGATGGGCTGGACTAAGGTGGGGAAGGGGAAGTATGACTACACAGGTCTTGAGACCCGACGCTCCTGTTTTTGTTCCGCGTGAGGCCGAGGTCAGAGGCTCATGGCCCAATCCCTTGGCACCTGCATGGAGAGAGGAGGCATATTCCGCTGGTGATCTTGAGCCGCCCTGTCCCTTGTGGTGTATCGCACAAGAAACATCACTGTTTGGGTTGCTTCATGACTTCTCGCTCGATGCTTTGATTTCGACGCACAATGCACCGACGGTATGTGTAGCCACATCGTCAGAATTAAGCAATGTTTTGGTATATCAGGGTTCGCTTCTAGGCTTGCAGGCAGCTGTTTCGTTTCCTAATATCCAGGTCAATGCTTTTCAGTTTCTCTGGGGCTCTCGGCTGAGTTTCGAAACCTATCTGTGTTGTCCTGGGTTCACCTATTTTCATTCAGGGCCGATGCTGGACAAAATTACTCCCACGCTGTTCCATCCTCCCTGACACTTTAACCTGCCGGGGAAGAGGCGAGGCATCAGGTGCAGTTCCCCCACTCCAGAGTTCTCTTTCTTTCTCAGGCACTGCTCCTCTAGTTTGCCCAATGAGTCGTTTGGAATCCTTATATTCGATCATTCAAAGACATGGCAGGCTGAACTGGACAACCGAAACCGAAGGAATACAATTACCAGAATTGGTTCAACTTGCCCTGGATATGTGTCCGACAAGACAAGCGGACTGGACATCTTTTCATTTTTTCACTGACGGGTCCGTCAAGGACTTAGACATGCAGTCTGCCACGTAGGCTGTTGTCCGGATATCTGAGGACTCGAACGGGCTCTCTTACACTGGGCATGTGCACGGGTATCTTGCAGACACCTGCAGGACACCAATTACTGCCAATAGACCCTCGTCAACGGACGCGGAGTATGTAGGTGTGATGTGGGCTATTATTGCTAGTATCTATGAAGTTGCTACGTTTGGTACTACGACAGCGACTATCAACACGGATTCATTGAATGTGGTTACGGCATTGAGACGTGAACGAGCACTAGATACGTCTTGCAGGCTAGCGGTTATGACTAGAGTGCTATGGGACTTAGCTGGATCACTTGCAAAAGTGCCGAATTCCCATATTAAGGGACATGACGGACACCCTTGGAACACCTTTGCCGACAAACTGGCCCTGGGGACCTCTCGTGGGGACTTGGTTCCACCTAGCTTTCCTTACGAACTGCTAGAGGTCACATTGCACTCTCGTGAAAGGGAATGGGAATGGTTGAGTCAGTTGCCTGATAGTGAGCGAGCAGCGTATCCTCCGATTTCCTCTGAGGGGTTCTGTTATTTCCCTTGTTGGGGCAAGGTTAATGTTGGCCATGTACCTGACCCCTTGGGATCCTCAAAAGTTATCAAGGCTCAGGTAAGTTGCTCACTCACAGCTGTTCAGTATAACGTTAAAAGTCTGACGCGACGTGAGTATTATGGTGCTGCGGGGCGTAAAAGGAGAGCCCGTCGAGTCATGGTGCGATCCCAACTAGTGGAAGAGGGGGTCCACATCGCAGGGACGCAGGAAACAAGGAACCCTATTGGTGATCGATCATGCAAAGGTTTTGCTATATTCTCTTCGGGTTCTGGGCCAGGTGATGACTCGGGACTAGGGGTGGAGCTTTGGCTCAGTCTGGACATCCCGTATGCTCAAAAATCGGGTAAATATTTGTTCTTTGCAAAGCGGCATGTGAGAATGTTGCACTCCACACCACGGATGCTTGTTGCCTGCATTAGGGCACCCGAGCTTTGTCTCACAGTTCTGGTTGGGCACGCCCCCCACAGTAAGCTAGACGTCGCGATCAGGAATAGCTTCTGGGCTGATGTGGCACAACAGACAGCAGACTGGAGCCCTGATCTGTTTCTTGTTGACGCCAATGGGCGGGTCGGCTCCCAGGTTTCTGAGTTTGTTTCCGATCAGGGCTTTTCGCAAAAAGAAGACAGCAATGGGGCCAGTCTTCACAACATCTGTGCGATTTCGGGGACCCATTTGTTGAATGCGCAGATCGCAGCGGCAGGCGATTACACTTATACATGCCCTGGGGGGGGAGCACCATCGTATTGACTACATAGGATGCTCTCAATTTCTACGCGAATATGCTCAGAGCACTGAGGTGCTACATGATTTTGACACGGGGCTGAAAGGAAAGGACCGTTACCCACTCAAGGCAAAGTTTGAATGGCAGCAAGCTGTCAAGTACCCCCTTCTTCAGGCTAAACCTATTGACGTGAGGAGGCTTAAACATCCTGATGATGTCGCTCATTTCAAGACACTTCTGAAGGCCATACCCCAGCGAGAATGGGAGCTCAATGTTTCCAGTCATGCTCTGGAGGTACTTCAGGATATCAGTGATGCTGCCAATGCTGCCTTTGCGAAGAAGCCTCTTCGAGCAAGGAGGAAGTACGTTGACAATGATTCCCTTGTGCTCATACGATTTCGACGTGGAGTGCACAAAGCGCTTCGCACATGGCAAGGGCATGGCTCAGAGGCTTGCGAGCGTAGGTTTTCATCTTTTGCTTTCAGGGTGGTCGCTGGGGACCTAAAACTGCTCCTTGGGACATGTGACTCCACCTGGTGGGTTTCTCAGTTACGAAATCTTGAGCAAGCCTCAATCCAGCGACTTCGTGCCAGCATGGGTTTTGAGCAGTACTCGCAGGCTCTTCTGGTTTTTCTTACATCCACTGAAACGGTTTTGCATCATCTTTTAGAAGCAGATCGCACGCGTTTTTTGGACAAGAGTGGAGATGCCATCAACACTGCCATTGATGGAGCTCAGCCTCTCTCTGAGTGGACTGCAGTCAAGAAGTTGCTTTTGTGTGGGGGGAGGCCATCGAGGCCAAAACAGGGGCCCCCACCTCCCCCAATGATCAGGACACCACTAGGTCAGGTCCTAAGGGAGGAAGACGACATCGCCGACCACATCCAGCAGCACTTCGCAGGCGTAGAGATGGGCAAGGCTGCACAACCACAGGCTCTGGCTGACGATTACACTCATTTGTTGCCACTTCTCGACACAACATTCCATCGTGATGTTACAGTTGTTCCTACATCTACGATGTGGAAGCGGGCCTCGCGAGGCTAAACAACTGGACGAGCCCCTGGGGCCGACGGCTTCCGAGCAGAATATGGTAAGGCAGCCTCGAAAGAATTGGCAAGACTCGTGACTCCCTTGTTAGTCAAGACAGCCATGGCTGCTAGAGAACCAATTGCATTTAAATCCGCACGACTTGGCACTTTTCCCAAAGGTTCTGGAGATTACACTTTGGCCGCTTCTCGTCGGAGCATTTTGGTTTCCCCAGTTATCACTAATATGTATCATAAATATCTAAGGAGTCTTGCCATGGACTACTTCTATGCTTCAGTGCTATCAGTGCAGATGGGAGGAATACCTGGTCGGGGGTGTGACATTGCTGTCCTCACTTCGCGCTTGCTTTTTCAACTTGCGGAAATCCATTGGCTTTCGGCTGGAGCTTTACTTCTGGACCTGAAAGACGCGCTTTGCACCGCCTTGAGGCAGCTGGTCTTGGCGCTCCCGCAAGACAGTGAGGAGGTTGAGTATGTGCTTGCTCATGTGGATTTGTCCCCCCTACTGTTAGAAGGGCTTAAGTCCCAACTTGCTACCAAGCCGATGTTTGAAGATCGGGTTCCATCCGAACAACCACTGGCCCTCATTAAAGAGAGTCAGCGGGGGGCGTTCTGGAGAGTTGCTTCGGCTTCTAACTATACCCTGCCTCGTAGAGGCACCAGGCCAGGCACCGTTTCCCCCGCGGATATTTTTAACGTTGTTTTCCAGGGTGGTCATTCTGATATCAATCGGGAGCTCCATGATGTTTATGATTTTCTGGCTTTGTTTGGTTTACCCACCACTGAGCTATTTTTGGCGAGAGAAGCACAACTTGACACCAGAGAGTGGGGGACCTCCTCTGTGGATGATCTCACCCAGCCCTTTGTCACCTCGGAAGCGGGACAGCTTCTAATGATTGCGCAGAGGGTGCTTGATGCTGTGCATCAAGCCTGCTGCATTCGTGGTTTAATTCCCAACGCTGCCAAAGCGGTTTTCATTTTAGCTTTTCGAGGAAAGGGTTCGATGGCAGCGAGACTGGATAAGAACGGAGATCCCCATCCCCATGCCAGGTCTGCAGCATGGGACTTTCAAGCCAAGATTGTCACTGATCACCGTGTGATAGGGTCCTTTCTTTCCCCCACCAACAGCATGGCCACGGAAATAGTTGCAAGATGCCACGGGGCCAAGTCAGCTTTAGCCCCCATCAAGAAGGTCATCGGACCTAGAGGAATGCTCAGCATTCGTAAAAAGGTGCTGTATGCAGAATGGTTGGCTAGTTCCGTGCTGTTTTATAATGCGGCAACTTGGCTCGAACTCTCACAACATTTGTGGAAACAAGTGCGCATTACACATGGGCAGATGTATCGTGCGGCTTTGCACCTTCCGTGCGCAAACAACTCCGAAGAAAAAGCCACTTACTTTGAGGTGTTGGGCCAAGTTTCCCGCCTTCCTCTTAACGTTGTGCTTTCGGTGGCCCGCCTTAGGTTACTAGCTCGACTTATGGTTGGTTGCCCCGACATCCTGTGCGTTTGTTTGCAATATCTTTGTGAGCCAATTAGAGGTTGGATGGCTCTTATTGAGGCTGACCTGGGCTGGCTCACCTCTTTCCTTGATCCAAGCAAATGTCCGCAGGACAACACAGTGCCCAGTTGGATCAGGATCATCAAAGACAACCCTAAGGCCTTTCGTTCCACCTTGAAGACTGTTGCCTCCAGAGCAGTACGATTCTGGAATGACCAGTTCCACCTAGAGGCATGGAACAAGAGGTGCAGGCAGCACCTTAGGGGTCCCCTCTAGAGAAGCAGGTTGGGCCTGCGCCCACAGTGAAGTGCCCCCATTGTTCTGCTGCCTTTGTTTCTGAACGTGGTTATCATGTCCATTTGGGTAAGTTTCATGCTCCCCACAGTGCGCCCAAAAACTTTGTGGTGGGGGCTTGCTGCCAGGTTTGCTGTAAAGATTTTCACACTCCTGGGAGGCTCCACAAACATGTTTCCAGAGTTGTGCGTTGCCGTCAGGCCTGGTTTTTCTCGGGGCGTTGTCTTGGGGATGAAACGGCCATTGCTGCGAACATGCTCGAGATTAGGGAGCAATCCGCTGCGAATCGCAAATCTGGCAAGCAAGATCATCAAGCGGTCAAGCCACCCAAGCGTTTCTTTGGACCCCCCATTGCACTACCAGGACAAGGGCAGCAGCTGCCACAGTTCGACGCGCCTGAAGAGGTACCACCACCACCACCGCCGCCAGTATTCAGCCCCTTGCGGGCACCATGCAGGTCACAGGTGTACATTTTACATCTCTTTCCAGGTTATCGACGACATGACGACTTTCAACACCAGGTGGAAGTGGCGTTAGAGAGGTTCCAGGCTAATATTATTGTGTTGTCTATTGATGTCATTAATCACCCTGCTTGGGGGGGACTTAACCAACGATAACTCTGTGCTAATGTCGATTCGTTTGACTAAATCAGGACGCGTGGCTGGGGTCATGGCAGGTCCCCCCTCCGAAACTTGGTCGATTGCTCGTTTCAGAGAATCGGTCCAAGGAGCCCGTGAGCCCCGTGCGAGACCCCCCAGACCTCTAAGGCTTGCTTCACAGCTGTGGGCCCTACCGTTTGTTCCCGAACGTGAGTCTGATCAGCTCTCTCTTGGAAGTAGACTTTTGAGAGCCACCCTTGAGTTTGCCGTGGTTTGTTGGAGGTTGCTTATTCCAGAAGTTGTGGAGCACCCAGCAGAGCCTTGGAGTCCCCCAGAGGCCCCAAGATCTTGGCACTTGGAGCTCACCAAAGAACTCCTTCAGCAACCAGGAGTGGAGAAGCACAACATACACCAATGTGCTTTTGGGGCCCCCTCGCGCAAACCGACATGCCTCATGGGAGTGCATGTTGGTGCCCTTCGGGAAGCCCTTCGGGCTAGACCTCAAGGAGTACTATGTAACCATCATATGGGGCACTTTGCTCTGGAAGGTGAGGATCTGCAGGGAGTTTGGAGCACCGCACATGCAAGAATCTACCCCAAAGGACTATGCGAACTGCTGGGAAGGGCATTCGCTCAGGAGGCATGGGTAAAGTTTCCCTGGTTATGTGGCACTCCCCCACCGCCACTACCTACACCAGCAACGACTTTGACGACACGAAGGTTAAGATACAAACAACCACCACGACCCGAAGTGCGGGTACATGTCGATAGACTGCGACAAGAAGGATGGAACACTAAGTTTGTACCTACAGATACGCAACATGAATGGACGTATGAAGGTGAGTTATGGTTAAGACAGCAATATAATCTTGATGGGACATGCGATGAGTGGTTACCAACATCATTGCGAAGGTACTACGTGCCACTGGACCCGTATTTGGACACGGGAATGATTGGTATGGATTGCTTGCGACAAAATAGGCCAGACAGAAAGGATGCAGGGCAGAGCTAACTCACTTACCTCTCTTGCTCTCCTGCTCACCTGATGTCTCGCCTAACAGCAACTTTGTAAGCCTCTTGGGGCCTCACCAGTATAGTGTAGGGACCAGAGGTAAGTGAAGGGCTGGACTATGAAGGTGATGCCGTGCCCGCCCAGGTGCCGCCAGTGTACACTCACTATAAAAAGTAGTAGTAGTCCAGTGCTGTATACTTGGTATATAGCTCGACAATGTCAGTAGCTGACCCTCTGGGGGCGAAGGCTTCTTTTCCAAACCCCTTACCTAATTCCTTTTTCCCTCTTACAGTGTACGCCCACTTTAAAAGGCAGTAGCCTATACTGCACTACATGATCTGGGAGGGAGAGGGATGAGTGGGTCGTTATTGGTTGGGTTCCATGACCGATGGCTGCAAACTCACCTGTCTATTGCCCTGTACGGCCTGGTGCAGCTGTGAGGCTGCACAGAGCCGAGGAGTTACACTGTTGCTGCTGGCTGCTGGCTCTGCTGCCGCCGCCGCTCTTACCCCCCATCCCCTCTTTTTGCCGTCCACCCTCTGTGATTGGGCTTCCACTCTCTGCCCTAAAGCCGCGAACGAACGCGAACGAGGAGGAGGAGGAGGAGGAGGAGGAGGAGGAGGAGGACATCCACTCCCATGGTGAGGGCATGTTAGAGCTTGACTGCCAGCTGCCCTCGGTGAGGGCTAGAACTGCCCTCGGTGAGGGTCCTCGTCACGGGAGGGATCGGATTGTGGATAGGACGAGTTGGTGGTGGGTGGGGGTAACCTTGCTTGTGCATGCTCCTTCATGGCATCCTGGCGAAACTCCCTTTGTGAGCCTCTCCTTGCTCCGCGTTGCTTCGCCTCTCTACTCGCCTTCTGGCACGCTGTCACACCATAGCTGTGTGACTTGCACGCGTACTCTCTGGAATTCGTTTCTCGCTTACCCCTAAAGAATCATGCTGAACCACGAGCTCCGCTCAATGTCTGCCCGACGCAACAATAAGTAAGAACTGCGAGCTCCGCTCGAAGTCTGCCGCACGCAAAAAGGAGAAGGAGGAGGAGGAGGAGGATGAGCAGGAACACACCGTAGGGGGGGGAGGAGGAGGAGGAGGAGGAGGAGGAGGAGGAGGAGGAGGAGGATGGGAGGAGGAGGAGGAGGAGGAGGAGGATGGAGGAGGAGAGGACAGGAAGGAGGAGGAGGGGAGGAGGGGGGAGGGAGGAGTACGGGGGAGGAGGAGAAGGAGGAGGAGGGACAAGGGAGGAGGAAGAGAAGGAGGAGGAAGAGAATGGACTAGAGAGAAAAGAACAGAAGGAGGGAAACGGGAGAACGGAGGAACGAGCAGAAGGGGGAGGAAGAGCAGGAGGAGGAGGAGGAGGAGGGAAGAGGGAGAAGGAGGAGGAGGAAGAGCAGGAGGAGGAGGAGGAGGAGGAGGAAAGAGGGAGGAAGGAAGGAGGGAGGAGGGAGGGGGGAGGAGGGAGGAAGGAGAGCGAGGGGGAGGGGAAAAGGGAGGAGGAGGAGGAGGAGGAGGAAGCGGGAGGAGGAGGAGGAAGCAGGGAAGAGGAGGAGGAACCCGCCGTAAGGGAGGAAGAGGAGGATGAGGAGGACGAGGAAGAGGTGGAGGAGGAAGCGGAGGAGAAGGAGAAGGAGCAGAAGGAGGAGCAGGAAGAGCAGGAATATCAGGAGCGAAGAGGGAGGAAGAAAGAGCGAGGAGAAGGAGAAGGATGAGGAGGAGGACGAAGAGGAGGAGGAGGAGGAGGAGGAGGAGGAGCCCACTGTAGGAGAGGAGGAGGAGGAGGAAGACAAGGAGCATAAGGAGGAAGAGGAGGGAACCGGGAAAGGAGGAAGAAGAGGAGGAGGATGAGGAGGAAGAGGAGGAGGAGGAGAAGGAGGATGAGGAGGAGGAGGAGGAGGAGGAGGAACGGGAGGAGGAGGAGGAGGAGAAGGGAAGAGGTAGGAGAGAAGGAAGGAGGAGGGAAGAGGGAGGAAGGAATAGGGAGAACGGGGAGGAATGAGGGGAACGGGAGGAGGGACGACGATGAGGAGCAGCAGGAGGACGGGGAGGAGAAGGAGGAGGAGAAGGGAAGAGGGAAGAGGAGGAGTACGAGCATGAGTATGAGTTTGATGACGAGGATGAGGAGGAGGAGGGGAAGGAGAAGGAGTAGGAATAGGAGTAGGAGGAGGAGGAGGAGGAGGAGGAGGAGGAGGAGGAGGGGGAGGAGGAGGAGGAGGAACGGGAGGAGGAGGGGGAGGAGGAGGAGAAGGGAAGAGGTAGGAGAGAAGACAGGAGGAGGAAGAAGGAGGGAGGAGGGAGGACGGAGGGGGGAGGAGGAGGCGGAGGATGAGAGGGAACCCGCCGTAGCGGAGGAAGAGGAGGAGGACGAGGAGGAGGAGGACAAGGATAAGGAGGAGGAGGAGGAGTCTTTTGCCGAGCATATCCATATTAGTGCAACGTGCAAGGCATTATTTGCACACCCGCCACAGGCTCGCCTGGCAACGGCTCACGCGTACCTCTTGCATACACAGTGTCTGGTTGTATTCTGGGACTCCTTCGTACACACCAAGACCGCCAGAAGATGTCAAGCCAGGCTCTGGGAACCTGCTGTTTTGGCCTTCAAAGAAGGGAGGAAACAATTCCATCGTGATGTTACAGTTGTTCCTACATCTACGATGTGGAAGCGGGCCTCGCGAGGCTAAAAAACTGGACGAGTCCCTGGGACCGACGGCTTCCGAGCAGAATATGGTAATGCAGCCTCGAAAGAATTGGCAAGACTCGTGACTCCCTTGTTAGTCAAGACAGCCATGGCTGCTAGAGAACCAATTGCATTTAAATCCGCACGACTTGGCACTTTTCCCAAAGGTTCTGGAGATTACACTTTGGCCGCTTCTCGTCGGAGCATTTTGGTTTCCCCAGTTATCACTAATATGTATCATAAATATCTAAGGAGTCTTGCCATGGACTACTTCTATGCTTCAGTGCTATCAGTGCAGATGGGAGGAATACCTGGTCGGGGGTGTGACATTGCTGTCCTCACTTCGCGCTTGCTTTTTCAACTTGCGGAAATCCATTGGCTTTCGGCTGGAGCTTTACTTCTGGACCTGAAAAACGCGTTTTACACCACCTTGAGGCAGCTGGTCTTGGCGCTCCCGCAAGACAGTGAGGATGTTGAGTATGTGCTTGCTCATATGGGTTTGTCCCCCCTACTGTTAGAAGGGCTTAAGTCCCAACTTGCTACCAAGCCGATGTTTGAGGATCGGATTCCATCCGAACAACCACTGGCTCTCATTAAAGAGAGTCAGCGGGGGGCTTTCTGGAGAGTTGCTTCGGCTTCTAACTATACCCTGCCTCGTAGAGGCACCAGGCCAGGCACCGTTTTCCCCGCGGATATTTTTAACGTTGTTTTCCAGGGTGGTCATTCTGATATCAATCGGGAGCTCCATTATGTTTATGATTTTCTGGCTTTGTTTGGTTTACCCACCACTGAGCTATTTTTGGCGAGAGAAGCACAACTTGACACCAGAGAGTGGGGGACCTCCCCTGTGGATGATCTCACCCAGCCCTTTGTCACCTCGGAAGCGGGACAGCTTCTAATGATTGCGCAGAGGGTGCTTGATGCTGTGCATCAAGCCTGCTGCATTCGTGGTTTAATTCCCAACGCTGCCAAAACGGTTTTCATGTTAGCTTTTCGAGGAAAGGGTTCGATGGCAGCGAGACTGGATAAGAACGGAGATCCCCATCTCCATGCCAGGTCTGCAACATGGGACTTTCAAGCCCAGATTGTCACTAATCACCGTGTGCTAGGGTCCTTCCTTTCCCCCACCAACAGCATGGCCACGGAAATAGTTGCAAGATGCCACGGGGCCAAGTCAGCTTTAGCCCCCATCAAGAAGGTCATCGGACCTAGAGGAATGCTCAGCATTCGTAAAAAGGTGCTGTATGCAGAATGTTTGGCTAGTTCCGTGCTGTTTTATAATGCGGCAACGTGGCTCGAACTCTCACAAAATGTGTGGAAAAAAGTGCGCATTCCACATGGGCAGATTTATCGTGCGGCTTTGCATCTTCCGCGCGCAAACAACTCCGAAGAAAAAGCCACTTACTTTGAGGTGTTGGGCCAAGTTTCCCGCCTTCCTCTTAACGTTGTGCTTTCGGTGGCTCGCCTTAGGTTACTAACTCGACTTATGGTTGGTTGCCCCGACATCCTGTGTGTTTGTTTGCAATATCTTTGTGAGCCAATTAGAGGTTGGATGGCTCTTATTGAGGCTGACCTGGGCTGGCTCACCTCTTTCCTTGATCCAAGCAAATGTCCGCAGGACAACACAGTGCCCAGTTGGATCAGGATTATCAAAGACAACCCTAAGGCCTTTCGTTCCACCTTGAAGACTGTTGCCTCCAGAGCAGTACGATTCTGGAATGACCAGTTCCACCTAGAGGCATGGAACAGGAGGTGCAGGCAGCACCTTAGGGGTCCCCTCTAGAGAAGCAGGTTGGGCCTGCGCCCACAGTGAAGTGCCCCCATTGTTCTGCTGTCTTTGTTTCTGAACGTGGTTATCATGTCCATTTGGGTAAGTTTCATGCTCCCCACAGTGCGCCCAAAAACTTTGTGGTGGGGGCTTGCTGCCAGGTTTGCTGTAAAGATTTTCACACTCCTGGGAGGCTCCACAAACATGTTTCCAGAGTTGTGCGTTGCCGTCAGGCCTGGTTTTTCTCGGGGCGTTGTCTTGGGGATGAAACGGCCATTGCTGCGAATATGCTCGAGATTAGGGAGCAATCCGCTGCGAATCGCAAATCTGGCAAGCAAGATCATCAAGCGGTCAAGCCACCCAAGCGTTTCTTTGGACCCCCCATTGCACTACCAGGACAAGGGCAGCAGCTGCCACAGTTCGACGCGCCTGAAGAGGTACCATCACCACCACCGCCGCCAGTATTCAGCCCCTTGCGGGCACCATGCAGGTCACAGGTGTACATTTTACATCTCTTTCCAGGTTATCGACGACATGACGACTTTCAACACCAGGTGGAAGTGGCGTTAGAGAGGTTCCAGGCTAATATTATTGTGTTGTCTATTGATGTCCTTAATCACCCTGCTTGGGGGGGACTTAACCAACGATAACTCTGTGCTAATGTGGATTCGTTTGACTAAATCAGGACGCGTGGCTGGGGTCATGACAGGTCCCCCCTCCGAAACTTGGTCGATTGCTCGTTTCAGAGAATCGGTCCAAGGAGCCCGTGAGCCCCGTGCGAGACCCCCCAGACCTCTAAGGCTTGCTTCACAGCTGTGGGGCCTACCGTTTGTTTCCGAACGTGAGTCTGATCAGCTCCCTCTTGGAAATAGACTTTTGAGAGCCACCCTTGAGTTTGCCGTGGTTTGTTGGAGGTTGCTTATTCCAGAAGTTGTGGAGCACCCAGCAGAGCCTTGGAGTCCCCCAGAGGCCCCAAGTTCTTGGCACTTGGAGCTCACCAAAGAACTCCTTCAGCAACCAGGAGTGGAGAAGCACACAGTACACCAATGTGCGTTTGGGGCCCCCTCGCGCAAACCGACATGCCTCATGGGAGTGCATGTTGGTGCCCTTCGGGAAGCCCTTCGGGCTAGACCTCAAGGAGTACGATGCAACCATCATATGGGGCACTTTGCTCTGGAAGGTGAGGATCTGCAGGGAGTTTGGAGCACCGCACATGCAAGAATCTACCCCAAAGGACTATGCGAACTGCTGGGAAGGGCCTTCGCTCAGGAGGCATGGGTAAAGTTTCCCTGGTTATTTGGCACTCCCCCACCGCCACTACCTACACCAGCAACGACTTTGACGACACGAAGGTTAAGATACAAACAACCACCACGACCCGAAGTGCGGGTACATGTCGATAGACTGCGACAAGAAGGGTGGAACACTAAGTTTGTACCTACAGATACGCAACATGAATGGACGTATGAAGGTGAGTTATGGTTAAGACAGCAATATAATCTTGATGGGACATGCGATGAGTGGTTACCAACATCATTGCGAAGGTACTACGTGCCACTGGACCCGTATTTGGACACGAGAATGATTGGTATGGATTGCTTGCGACAAAATAGGCCAGACAGAAAGGATGCAGGGCAGAGCTAACTCACTTACTTCTCTCTTGCTCTCCTGCTCACCTGATGTCTCGCCTAACAGCAACTTTGTAAGCCTCTTGGGGCCTCACCCGTATAGTGTAGGGACCAGAGGTAAGTGAAGGGCTGGACTATGAAGGTGATGCCGTGCCCGCCCAGGTGCCGCCAGTGTACACTCACTATAAAAAGTAGTAGTAGTCCAGTGCTGTATACTTGGTATATAGCTCGACAATGTCAGTAGCTGACCCTCTGGGGGCGAAGGCTTCTTTTCCAAACCCCTTACCTAATTCCTTTTTCCCTCTTACAGTGTACGCCCACTTTAAAAGGCAGTAGCCTATACTGCACTACATGATCTGGGAGGGAGAGGGATGAGTGGGTCGTTATTGGTTGGGTTCCATGACCGATGGCTGCAAACTCACCTGTCTCTTGCCCTGTACGGCCTGGTGCAGCTGTGAGGCTGCACAGAGCCGAGGAGTTACACTGTTGCTGCTGGCTGCTGGCTCTGCTGCCGCCGCCGCTCTTACCCCCCATCCCCTTTTTTTGCCGTCCACCATCTGTGATTGGGCTTCCACTCTCTGCCCTAAAGCCGCGAACGAACGCGAACGAGGAGGAGGAGGAGGAGGAGGAGGACATCCACTCCTTTGGTGAGGGCATGTTAGAGCTTGACTGCCAGCTGCCCTCGGTGAGGGCTAGAACTGCCCTCGGTGAGGGTCCTCGTCACGGGAGGGATCGGATTGTGGATAGGACGAGTTGGTGGTGGGTGGGGGTAACCTTGCTTGTGCATGCTCCTTCATGGCATCCTGGCGAAACTCCCTTTGTGAGCCTCTCCTTGCTCCGCTTTGCTTCGCCTCTCTACTCGCCTTCTGGCACGCTGTCACACCATAGCTGTGTGACTTGCACGCGTACTCTCTGGAATTCGTTTCTCGCTTACCCCTAAAGAATCATGCTGAACCACGAGCTCCGCTCAATGTCTGCCCGACGCAACAATAAGTAAGAACTGCGAGCTCCGCTCGAAGTCTGCCGCACGCAAAAAGGAGAAGGAGGAGGAGGAGGAGGATGAGCAGGAACACACCGTAGGGGGGAGGAGGAGGGAGGAGGAGGAGGGAGGAGGAGGAGAGGAGGAGGAGGAGGAAGGAGGCGGAGGAGGAGGAGGAGGAGGAGTGAGGGAACCAAGGAGTAGGAGGAGGAGGAGGGGAGGAGGGGGGAGGGAGGAGTACGGGGAGGAGGAGAAGGAGGAGGAGGGAAAAGGGAGAAGGAGGAAGAGAAGGAGGAGGAAGAGAATGGACTAGAGAGAAAAGAACAGAAGGAGGGAAACGGGAGAACGGAGGAACGGGCAGAAGGGGGAGGAAGAGCAGGAGGAGGAGGAGGAGGAGGAGGGAAGAGGGAGAAGGAGGAGGAGGAGAGCAGGAGGAGGAGGAGGAGGAGGAAAGAGGGAGGAAGGAAGGAGGGAGGAGGGAGGGGGGAGGAGGGAGGAAGGAGAGCGAGGGGGGGAGGGGGAAAAGGGAGGAGGAGGAGGAGAGGGGAGGAGGAGGAAGCAGGGAAGAGGAGGAGGAACCCGCCGTAAGGGAGGAAGAGGAGGATGAGGAGGACGAGAAAGAGGTGGAGGAGGAAGCGGAGGAGAAGGAGAAGGAGCAGAAGGAGGAGCAGGAAGAGCAGGAATATCAGGAGCGAAGAGGGAGGAAGAAAGAGCGAGGAGAAGGAGAAGGATGAGGAGGAGGACGAAGAGGAGGAGGAGGAGGAGGAGGAGGAGGAGCCCACTGTAGGAGAGGAGGAGGAGGAGGAAGACAAGGAGCATAAGGAGGAAGAGGAGGGAACCGGGAAAGGAGGAAGAAGAGGAGGAGGATGAGGAGGAAGAGGAGGAGGAGGAGAAGGAGGATGAGGAGGAGGAGGAGGAGGAGGAGGAACGGGAGGAGGAGGAGGAGGAGAAGGGAAGAGGTAGGAGAGAAGGAAGGAGGAGGGAAGAGGGAGGAAGGAATAGGGAGAACGGGGAGGAATGAGGGGAACGGGAGGAGGGACGACGATGAGGAGCAGCAGGAGGACGGGGAGGAGAAGGAGGAGGAGAAGGGAAGAGGGAAGAGGAGGAGTACGAGCATGAGTATGAGTTTGATGACGAGGATGAGGAGGAGGAGGGGAAGGAGAAGGAGTAGGAATAGGAGTAGGAGGAGGAGGAGGAGGAGGAGGAGGAGGAGGAGGAGGGGGAGGAGGAGGAGGAGGAACGGGAGGAGGAGGGGGAGGAGGAGGGGGAGGAGGAGGAGAAGGGAAGAGGTAGGAGAGAAGACAGGAGGAGGAAGAAGGAGGGAGGAGGGAGGACGGAGGGGGGAGGAGGAGGCGGAGGATGAGAGGGAACCCGCCGTAGCGGAGGAAGAGGAGGAGGACGAGGAGGAGGAGGACAAGGATAAGGAGGAGGAGGAGGAGTCTTTTGCCGAGCATATCCATATTAGTGCAACGTGCAAGGCATTATTTGCACACCCGCCACAGGCTCGCCTGGCAACGGCTCACGCGTACCTCTTGCATACACAGTGTCTGGTTGTATTCTGGGACTCCTTCGTACACACCAAGACCGCCAGAAGATGTCAAGCCAGGCTCTGAGAACCTGCTGTTTTGGCCTTCAAAGAAGGGAGGAAACAACTGCCCCCTATTTCGTGACACCGCCGGCAACCGCAGCTTAGCCGGGCGATTGCCCCCTTTTCCCTGAGCGGACACTAACCACGGCCCAGGGGTGTGAGCAACCCGACCCCTGCGTTAGGCGCTCGTGGATAATCAGAGCGCGCCTGCGAAGCCCCCTTTGGGTAAAGCCACCACTGCTACCTCTCTGACTGTTGGGAAAAAGGCCGCACCACCGAAGACGAGCTCCTGGAGAGACTTTCGGCTGATAACCAATCTTTTGCCAAGCATATCCATATTAGTGCAATATACAAGGCATTATTTGTACACCCGCCTCAGGCTCACCTGGCAACGGCTATGCCGTGCCAGGGTCGCCGAGAAGCAGTTGACTGCGCAACTTCCTTTGGCCTCCTCTCTGGTCTAGGACTGAATCTGCCCACTCTTTCGGGCACCCCTGGTCCAGTCCGTCTCCAGCGTTTCGGCGTATGGTTGGCTATCCTCTTCAGGACCTGCCACAACCAACCACACGGGGCAGGCCGACGCTGTCACGAACGACACTTCTGTTTCCGACTGTGCGAAGACACCACGCGTCCCTCTTGAATGCAAAGATACACTGTGTCTGGTTGTATTCTGGGACTCCTTCGTACACACCAAGATTGCCAGAAGATGTCAAACCAGGCTCTGAGAACCTGCTGTTTTGGCCTTCGAAGAAGGGATGCAACAACTTGGAGGAGAAGGTGGAGGAGGAAGCGGAGGCTGAAGATGAAGATGAACATGATGATGATGATGATGATGATGATGATGATGATGATGATGATGGTGATGATGATGATGATGATGACGACGATCATGATGCTGATGATGCTGATGCTCATGATGATGCTGACGATGATGATGCTGATGCTGATGAGGAAGAGGAGGGAGAGGAGAGGGAGGAGGAGGAAGAGGAAGAGGATGAGGATGAGGATGAGGAGGAGGGTGAGGAGGAGGAGGAGGAGGAGTAGAGGAGAGGGAGGGAGGAGGGAGGAGGAGGAGGAGGACGAGGAGGAGGAGGAGGAGAAGGAAGCGGAGGGGTAGGAGAAGGAGAAAGAGGAGGAGGAGGAGGAGGAGGAGGAGGAGGAAGAGGATGAGGAGAAGAATGAGACGGAGAAGGAGTAGGATAATCAGGAGGAGGAGGAGGGGGAGGAGGAGGAGGAGGAGGAGGACGAGGAGGAGGAGGAGGACGAGGAGGAGGAGGAGGGTGAGCAGGAGGAGCAGGAGGGAAGAGTGAGGAGGGACGATGGAAGAGGGAAGAGATAGGAGGGAGGAAGGAGGAGGAGTTGGAGGAGGAAGAAGATGGAGGACGAGGGGCAGGAGGAGCAGGACGAGGAGGGAAGAGAATAATGACAAGCATGGGGAGAACGATGAGGATAAAAAGGGATGAGGGAAGAGGAAGGAGGAAAGAGGCAGGAGGGAGGTGGGAGGAAGGAGGAGGAGGAGGAGGAAGAGGAGAAGGAGGAAGATAAGTAGGAGCAGGATGATGATCAGGAGGAGGAGGAAGCGGAGGAGGAGAAGGTTGAGAGGGAGGAGGAAGAGGAGGAGCAGGAGGAGGAGGAGGAGGAGGAGGGAAGAGGAGGAGGAAGAGGAGGAGGATGAGGAGGAGGAGGGAAGAAGCAGAAGGGAAGAGGAAGGAGGGAGCAGGGAGGAGGGAGGAGGAGGAGAGAGGAGCGGAGGAGGAGGGCGGAGGAGGAGGAGGAAGAGAAGCGGAAGAGGAGGAGAGGAGGAGGAGGAGGAGGGGGAGGAGGAGGAGCAGCCCACCGTAGGGGAGGAGGAGGAGGAGGAGGGGGGAGGAGGATGGAGGAGGGAGAGGAGGCGCACGAGGAGGATAGAGGAGGAGGAGGAGGAGGAGGAGGAGGAGGGGAGGAGGAGGAAGAGGAGGGGGAGCAGGAGGATGAGGAGGAGGAGGGGCAGGAGGGACGAAGGAGAGGGGAAGAGGTAGGAGGAGGAAGAGGAGGAACAGGAGGACGAGCAGGAGGAGGAGGAGGGAAGAGGGAGGAGGGAATAGGAAGGAGGGAAGAGGGAGGATGGAGGAAGGAGGAACAGGAGGAGAAGGCAGATCGAGCAGGAGGAGGAGGAGGAACGAAGAGTAGAACGAGCAGGATGCGGTCGAGGGAAGAGGAGGGAGGAGGAGGAAGAGGAGGAGGAGGAGGGACGAGGAAGGAGGGAATATAAAAGGGGGGATTACTGCGCCGTGATGAAAGATTGCCCCATTTTGACGGGTTAACAAAAGTGCATCCATCCTTCGACCGCAATGCTAGCGCACGTCGCTAGTCGCCCCGTTAGGAGCGTGGGGCCTGGTACAATATTACGGGGGAGGTGCCTCGCAACTGGGACAGAGAGCAACCTAGGGTTTGGTACCCACATTAAAACTTTATTACGCCAGACGGGATGGCCGTTCGAAAACAGCGAACCGCGTGGGACATCCTCACAACATTGGCTGTCCTGACAGTTCGAACTCGGTTCGAAACAAAATAATATGGTTCAAAACAACAGCAGAACGAGCGTTTCGTGTGGGACTGCCTCCAAAATAAAGCGTCGGACCCAGTTCGAATCGAAAGGATGGCGGTCCAAAAATGGCAAACCGCGTGGGACATCTTCACAGCAATTGTTGTCTTGTCGGTTCGAACTCGGTTCGAAACACTGGGATGGCGGTTCGAAATCGGCAAACCGCGTCGGACATCCTCACACAAATTGTTGTTCTGACGGTTCCAACTCGGTCCCACGTCGGTTCGAAACAATGGTATCCAGTTCCAAACGGTTGGAAAACGAACGTTTCGCTTGAGACTTCCTTGAAAATACGCTTGGGATCCAACGGTCGCGTCGACGACGACCACGACGACGACCGCGACGATATGTGTTCTCGCCTCGCCACTGGCCACGCTTAGCCGCGCCTCGGTCTGGCCGACCGCTCTCTCCCTTCAGCAAGGAGAGGCCCCAGGGGCGGCGCTTACCCCCTGCGGGAGGAGGACGTGTCGGGGGGAGACAACGCCGCCCTTCCCGGCGGGACATACTGCTGTCACCCCACAAACACGGACATTTAGGAGACAAGCCGCCCGTCAGGGTTACTATTTGCTTGAGTCGCTTGTTCGGCCCTGGTTCCTATTGGATCCCATCTGTTTCGAATCAGCTCTCCAGCTTCAGGTTTTTTTGCCAAATAATTGCTTTTGGCTTGACCCCGGCTCCGAGGCCCAATCCAACAGTCAAAACTCGACCTTCCAGCAGCAAATGCGCGTGTGGTCGTAACAGTCTCGACTGCTTTCGCAAATTCAATGCCCATCCGGCAACTTTGTCCTCGCTGCAACTTTTGGGGCAAGTTGGGGGAAGGAGGAGTGGAAGGATGAGGGAGGAGTGCGCATCGATCAACTTTCAGGGTTTATTGACATGTTTGTGCTCTGCATACTTAAGCTGTTTGTCAGCAGTGGCGTTCACTGGCAATGTGGCGTTCACAGGCGACGGGGTGCTCACACTCACAGTGGTGCTCAGGCGTTGCTGGAGTTGGGTGGTGTCGATCCGGCTCCGAGGCCCAATCCAGCAGTCAAGACATGGCCTTCGAGCAACAAATGCGCGCGTGGTCGCAACAGTCTCGATTATTATCGCAAGTCCAATCCAAATTTATCCTGTTTGTCCTTGCTGCAGCATTTGGGACATGTTGGAGGAAGGAGTGGTGGAAGGATGAGGGTGGAGCTTGCATCGATCAAATTTCAGGGCTTATCGATGTTGTTGTGCTCTGCGTGCCTGGTGTTCACTGGCAAGGTCCTGGCAGTGGGTTCAGAGTCACATTGGTGCTGAGGCGTTGTTGGACTCAGGCAGTATTGATCCAGCTCAGGCCGAATCCAAGAGGTAAACGAATCTCTTGGAAGAAATGCGCGCGCGGTCGCAACAGTCTCGATTCCCAGCGCAAAACCAAAACAAATTCGCCCAATGTGTCCTCGCTGCAACTTTTGGGCCAAGTTGGAGGGAGGAGGGGTGGAAGGATAAGGGAGGAGCTTGGCGATGTTGTGTCCACAGGCATCTGGGTGCGCTCACTGTCACTGTGGTGCTCAGGCGCTGCTGGACCCAAGTAGCACTGACTGTATTTCGGTGCAGCCAGCTCCACATCACAACGACGCCGATGGAAGCACCCCCTCATGCCACAACAGCGTTAGGATGCATCGTAGCCTTAGGATGCGCAGGTCCGCTAGACTCTTGAAACCACGAAATCCAGAAAAGGCTTCTGAAAGGCTCCCAAAAGGCTATGTAAGCTATGTGTGTGAAAGCCTTTAAAAAGCGTGTTCAAAGCTGTTTGTTTGCTATCTTGATTCTTCGTGTTATGCATGTTGGTACGGATGACCTCCTAACATACTGCTCTCACGACACATGCGCTTACCGAGGGCAGGGGGGAAGGGGAAGGGGAAGGCGGAGGAGGAGGGGGGAGGGGAGGGGAGGAGGGAGGGGAGGGGGGAAAGTGAGGGAAGAGGGACGGTCCGAGTTGGGAGCGAACACAAGGAGGCAGAAGGGGCAGCGGTCAAGGTTGGGAACGCCATGGAAAAACAACCAGGAGGCAAAAGGACAAAGGACGACTAAGGCAAGCAAGTGAACGAGGAGCACCAACAACTGAGAGGGACAAATCGGAAGGGCGAGGAACGGCATCAGGAGGGAATGTGTCTGACTCCTGCGCCGCGCGGGCTCCTCCGCCCTGAGCGCGGCCAGCGCGCGGAGGGCAGCAGCGCCAGCTGCCCCCTCGGGGGGCAGCGGTCGCCCTCCCTTGGACGGGGCGGACCTCCCCGCCCAAGAAAAAAAAAACTCATGTCGCCGAGCCGCCGCTGCCACCCGTCGAAGCCCTTCTAGGGCCT
This sequence comes from Prorocentrum cordatum, assembly GCA_963575745.1. Taxonomy (NCBI): domain Eukaryota; class Dinophyceae; order Prorocentrales; family Prorocentraceae; genus Prorocentrum; species Prorocentrum cordatum. The sequence goes on along the minus strand of CAUYUJ010017200.1, from coordinate 105,411 downwards.
ATTTTGAAGCTCTGGGCCTTCTAGGGCCTATCTTGAAGCTCTGGGTCTTGGGCATTCCGAGGGCCTGGTATCATGTGCAGTCTGAGTGGCAGCGCCGACCAGCCACCGCCTGCGTCCACGGGGCCAGCGCCTCGATGGATCATCACCCCATCGAGTTTCTCAAGAGGCGGCCAGCCAACCTTCCTGGACCTTCGCCCCAGCAGGCTGCTGGGCTCTCGCACGTGGATTTCGGCCTCCTGGATTTTTTTTTGTTTTTTTAAGCTCCTGGATCCTGGGTTCCTGGGCCCCTGGGGTCCTCATGCTAAGACACTCGGAGGCCGAAAAAAAAAACCGCGGCGGCGAGCACTGGCAGGTGGCCTCACCCTAACCCTCGTGGGGCACATACTGCAGGGTCATCACCTGCTTGAGCACCTGCTGCACCGCCGCGTGCACGAGCACGCTCGGGACCGAGAAGTCACGAAGCACCTTCTGCGGCGCCTGGCACTTCGAGCGCAGCAGCACTTTGTTCGACGCGGTCTTGCCATCGAGAACCCAGCGCAAGACCTCCGACGTGGCCACCGCCGCTGCTGACTTCAGCATCGTGGCCCTGCTCTCCTTGAGCCACTCCTCGTCGGGCGTGGCCTGGAACTGCTCCACGATGTCTGCGTAGCCCTTGAGGGCCTGTGAGGGAGACGGGAGACGATGGGAAGGGGGGGGGGACCATCAGGGGAAGGAGGATGAGGATCAGGCTATGTAATGAGGATCATGCTGGGCAGGGGGCGGGGTGCTACCTCCTGCCCCCTGCCTCCGCCTCTCACGATCCTCGTCCTGATCCTGATCCTCCCCCCTATGGTTCTCCTTCCCCATCCTCCCTCGTCGTCTCATCTCCACGCGGCCTCCTTCACAACTTCGAGCTGCGGGTAGAGCATGTCCACGTTGATCTTGATGAACTCCGTCGTCTTCTCGCGCAGGGTGTCGACGCTGTCGTCAGGCAGCACGTTCGCGTGCCACTGCTGCCAGCCGACCTCCTGGGACACCGACGTCTCGAAGACGTGCAACGCGGTGACCACCGCGAACTTCTTCTCCTGCACCTTGAAGATGCGCACGTCCGTACGCAAGTTCTCCACCTGGTCCATCAGCTGCCCGTACGAGCTCAAGAACTCTTCCCCGACGCCCTTGTTCATGAGCTCCACGTTCTGCGACGGATGGGCCACAAAGAGCGCCTTGCACTCCTGCTGAGCCTTGTTGAGCAGCCTCCACTTCTTCTCGTTCCCGTCCTGCTTGCACATCTCCTCGACGTCGGCCACATCAGCTGCTCCTACGAAGTTGTTCAGTGAAATCTTTAGCTCGTGGGCTCTGTGAATGAACGTGTTCACGTCGCTCGTCGTCAGGCCATCGCCGAAGTAACCCGCAAGCTTGCCGAGCACGCAGAGGGAATCTTCATGGGTGCCGCCGTCCACGTCGATGTTCTGAATGGGACCGCTCAGCACGAGTACACCCCAAGCTAACTTCACAGCGTTGGTGAGGGACTCCAGGGGCTGCTCTCCGAAACTCATCACCTTGAAGTTCTTGAGGTCCGAGTTCAACTTGGAAATGCTGCCGCCCTCACTGAACGCATTCAACGAGGCCACCAGCGACTGCACCCTGTGCGCAGCGTTGGCGTTGGAAATCTTGACCTTCACCGCCTCGAGCGCCCGATAAATGGCATCGTCGGCCCTGCAGACCCTGTTCGCTTCCTCCAAGACCTCCTTGGCGGAAGTGGTCAGCATCAGGTAGCGGCCGTCGTCAGTGGCCGCGTCGCCCTCGAAGTTCCGATCCAAGAGGTGCTGAGTCTCGGAGGCCGGAACGGGCGCCAGGACCCAGCTACACTGGCCCCGACTCTTCAAAACAAATGGTCGGCCCAAAACGGGGCATCGCCAAATCGGTGGCAGGTTTTGCGGGGCCCCAATGTAATAAGATTGGCCACCACCGTCCCCGTTGGCAACGCAGCCCTGCACGGGCCCCCGCCAACCACGGAGGACGGAGGATAGCAAGGAGGGGAGGAGGAGGGAAGGAGGAGGAGGCATGGCGAAGAACCCTATTCATGAATATCCAGCAAAGCGAATCCGCACATGTGGACCTAACGCATACGAACAACGTCAGGAATCCTCTGGTCACTGAGCCTTCGGTGGGCCCCCTTTCGCGCTCAAGCTGTTCGCGCGGGGCGTGCCCAAACAGGCGAGGGGGAGGGGGCAATGCGACCCCTGCCGCTAAAGCCTTCGCGCGACATCCCTGAGGGGCCACGATCTTAGTGAGGGGCGCACTGGCATGACAGCGGGGGGGCGGGCGCGCTAACTTAGCCGCGACGGCTTTCGGTTCAATTCATTTTGGCTCAAGAGGTCACGATCCTATGAGGGACGCGCCGAAATTGCCAAGGGGACGCCATGCGAACATAACAGGTGGGGTTTCGGATGTATTCCTTGCAGGTCCCCGACCCCCGCTATGATGCGTACCATAATACGCGGGGGAACGATATGCGAATATTCGCATTGAGAAGATTAGTGGGGCGTTTTGCTGCAAAAGGTTTCTGGCGAAGGGCATGCACAATTGCGCGAGGGCGCCGTGCGAACCCTGCCACCGAGGCAGTGTGCCAGGGCCCATGTGGGGCCACGGTGTCGATGATCCAGGTGCCAAAATGTGCGGGGGAGGCGCAACGTAACCATTGTCATCTCGGTGCTCTTCATCGTTATCCATGTAAAGCTGTCCTCGCATGGTTTTGGTCGAAGCACAAAAAAAACAGGCCCCGAAACAAGTTAAGGAGGAAGGGTGCGATACTGAACAACAAATTAGTTAATGGCGGCGCGGGGAAAGAAGAACCATAAAAAAAACGGTTCCTAGCGCTGCGACTTGCAACCGAAGGTCCGCCGCACAGAATGGATGAGGCACCCAAATGCTCATAACGCCCACCGCGCGGCATCTGCGGCGTGCGCCATGTGGCACCCCCAGGACATTGCGTCGGACGCGCGCGCGCGGCAATGCGCCAAGGGCGCGCCGTTCGAAACGCCCGCGCGACGTCGGCACCACACTAGTGCACGCGTCGCAGAGAGCATCAACACCACGCCTCGGGCAACCCATCAGTACATGACGCGCGCGGCGCCCACGTCGCGGCGCCAGCAGCACGTCGCGACACGGCCCCCTTGGCAGATAGCTCACGGCGCTGCGTTTCATGGGGCACTCGGCGCGGCGCGACAGCACGACGCGGCCTGCGGCACGGTTTTGCTGCAGATCCGAGAGGGCGCGCGGCTGCGCGCGTTTCTGTTATGGCGCGGTGGGTTGGAACCGAAATTTCGCGCGCGGGTTGCGTGCTCGCATTCAGCTACGAGCGGCTCGCGCGAGAGATCCGCGCAAGGCGCGGCGAGGCTATATTCTCGGCGTGGCGTTGAAGCCGCCCGCAAAGCACCGCGGCAACGGGATTTGCCCAGCAAGCGTGCCAGCGCCATTCAACGCGCGACGCCAGTGCCACGGCGTGGATCGGGCCAAAGCCCGAGCCAAGCTCCACGCGGGCAAAGCCAGGTTGGCGACCGCGAATTGCTACGCGGCGCCGCATGCCGCGGGCAGAGAGTTGCTGCAACGGGAGAGGCGTTGTCGACTAGCTGGAGTGACCGAGGGCGCCAGCCATGACAACTGGCACTTGACTTAGCTGCACTGTGGCCACTGCGAAACGGCAGCCCGTGAACGCGCGCAGCGGCGTCTGGCCACAGATCAGGCAAACCAATCGGGGATTGATTTGCGGTGGAAGGCTGCGGCCGCGCCATAAGGCAATCCACCGCTATCTGATCCAGCCGCGGCAACATGCAATGGCGACTGGGCCGAAAGCATTTACGAGGCCTGGTGCTGCGGCGCGCGGGCACGCGGCGCCACCGCGCAGCGCTGCCGCAATTGCGCCCGATCGTCGGCCCCCTCGGCGGGCGGCGGGGGAGGGCTGGGAGCGAACGCAGACGCCCATGATAGGCAACGTCCTGCAGCTCTCCGCCATGCCGAACGACGGAGCGCGTTGCATGCGAACGTGGCAGTGCGCAACGCGCAGCTGCCATCTGTTCGCCGACCGCGCGGGCGCGCGCTAAATCTGCCATTTTATCGAGCGCAGAGGGGCGCGAACGCAAACGTCGACCCATGGGCGGGGCGCGCAAGTGCGAGGCGGCCAGCTGGCACGACTACCCGACCATCGGCTGCGAGGGCCATGAGAAACCAAGCCAGCGGCTTGGGCGGACGCCGACGCCACCACGCGATTGCTGCCATCACCTCGCGCACCCCCACGCCCCCACCCCCCGCCCCCGCCCGCCAACCCCATTCCCCAGGTCCGCCACGCAGGCGCCTTGAGGGGGCTGAGCAAGGCGCGCGCGTCGCTGCCATCGCGTCGCCGACGGATCGACCCGAGGGCTCTGACGCCATCGACGTAGAGGCGGCAAGCGCCGGCCAACGCAGCAGCCGATGTGAACCACCGCGCGCCACCCTGCAAAGTTCGCCGCCACGCCATGGCGCCAAACTGCGCGGCATCCATTCGCGCACAAACCGCCAGCCCATCGGGGCACGATGCGCGCGACATGCATGCGCCCGCCGAGGGCGCGACCCCTCGCGATGGAGATGGGTCGGTTCTCTAGCGGCGGCGCCGCGGTGGCGCAATCTGCGCAAGGTCGGGCCGCCGCGCCGCGACTGCCGCAACTGCGGGTGCATTCCGCGCCGACAGACCAAGTAACCAACCATGGGGCCTGAGGTGCAGGGCGAAGGCGCTTGCCCGCGGCTAAGCGGCGCATGCGGATTCAGCACTTGATTGTGCTGCACCGCCCGCCCGCACGCGCGGCGCAACGTTTGAACGCTGACCTGGCGGCGCACTGGGGGGTTCACAATTGCCTCCGCCCGCTCGGCCGTCGGCCGTCGGGGCGCGAGCGCTAACTGCGCCGCAAGCGCGGGGCGCGCGGCCGTCGATGCCACTCGGCGGCGCGCCCCGACAACGTTGCAAATTGCACGCGCAGGGTGGCGCGGCGCACCAGCGCGCGCAATTGCCCCGAAGTTTCCGCTTGCTTGCAGGCATGCATGACAGCACGCTGGCGGATGCGCCGCCGCCAGCCCGTTCGAACGGCAACCTCGCCAGGGCATGGCGAGTGCAGACGAGAACGCGCGGGGCTAAATGGCGCGCGCGTTGGGCGGCCTGAGATCTTGCCTTGCAGCGCCGACGGCATCGCGACCATCGCGCGCGACGCCCTGGGCTTTAGCAGGCAATGCTAGCAGTGGGGGTTCATTCCGCAACCTTTGCGCTTTCAACAGCGAACGTTCGAAACGACGCCCAGCCCCGCCCCTGCCACCCATGCCGCGGTCACCGTCGCCAAGCGTCACGTTCATTTTGCGCGGGGCGCTGTTCTGCTGGGCATGGACAGCACGGCGGTCGGAACCGATTTTGGAGATATGCGCCGCCCACGGCTCCGCCGCCATCTTCTCGCAAATCTCAGCCGCCGCGGGCGCGCCCGCGTTCAAGTGAGCCTGCGACCAACTGGCTGGAACATGCGCCTGCGCTGTGCCTGTCTTACTAAACCATATGCGCGTATACTGGCCAGCATACATTGCGGGCAGGCTGCGCAAGACAAGGGACGACGCGCGACATCGTCGCCTTCCCCGCGGCGGCCCGCCCGCGGGCAAGCCAAGTGCGGACGCCGCTGGAGGCGCTGTTTATGAGAGGACGAAGGCCAAACCGATCCAGGACAATCTGCGCGCGGGCCGCGGCCAACCTGGCTTGCCCATTGCGCGGTGTTGAGATGGGCGGCAGCCCCATGCCCGACCGATCCGCCTTGCGCGCGCCTTGCATCGCATGAGGGCGGGAGAGCAAGCGCTGCAGCGCCCTCGGCCGCGGGCCGCAATTATTGCGTCGGCGTGGCGCTGAATTGCAAAGGCAACTCGGCCGCGCGGCGCGCTCGATGGGCGCGGAGGCAAGCCGCGCTAATGTGAAAACGAAAGCCGCCCATTTGAGCGCAAGTCGGCGGCGCGCAACATGGTGCCGCGGCGCGTGGAAAAGGCGCAAAAGGCGCCTTGCACTGTGAACGGAAACGCCACCGCTTGTTCGCGACAGCGCGGCGTTCTTGAAGCACGGCGGCGCGAGTGCCCACGCGCCATGGGTTTGGTGTGTCGACGGCGCCCGTGAACGTTGGGAACCCTGTCGCGGCCTCCGCGAAGCCGCGCAGCGCGGAGAACTCGCGGGCTGCGCGCGACGTAGCCGCCCGAAGCCAGAGCGCTGACCACATAACAACCGACTGTAACAGCATGGCGGTCGCTGGTCCTATCGCTGCCCTGATGCAATACTCTAACATGCTGGCAAGCATGCGACGCAGCCTCGGCGCAGCCCGACAGGGCAAACGCGTCAGGGTACCACAGGAAGTCGCGCATGCGCGGCGCCGCGCGATGAACTTTCAAACGTGCTGCCGCTCGGGGCCTCATCGGGCGCTCGTTGCGACATTGCCCAAAAGAAATCCAACTGCGTTCGTGGCCAGTCGCGGGCAACGCCCACAAAAGCAACCATGGGAAACAACCGTGTCCCAACAGCTGTACGCAAGTGTTCGTGGGCCCAAGTGGCGCTCGGCCCAGTTCCGTACCAAACCACGACGCCATAACTTTACACCATGCCGTCGCGGGCACGCGATGCACACCCCCTGCGCGCTCCCCTCCGCCCACCACCACGCGCTCGCGCCTGCGCCGCGCGAGCCTACATGCTCCCTCGAACGCTCCATCCGAACTGCGCGCGCCCCGCCCGCGCTCACCCTGTGCCTACGCGGCCCATCCGCGCAATGCGCATTGGCGCGGCACGGGCGCATGCCGCCCGCGAATCGCGCGCATTACGCGCCCGCCCGCCCGCCTTCGCGCTCGCCCAACGACAACCCTGCGCGCGCTCACCACACTGCACACGCTCGCCAACCCGCTTGCCCCAAGTCTCCAATGCAGCCCGTTGCCCAACAATGGCTATCGTGCCACCGCAGCCGCCACGCACACCTGCGCCCGCTTGCCGACGGGCCAGGCGCCCCCTACCACAAAGCAGCCGACGTTCGAATCTGGAACCCGCCCGCTTCGCACGCAAGCGCAAGCCAACGCGCGGCCCTTGACAACGCGCCATCCTCGCGCGACCCACGCGCAAAACGCGACGGCTCCAATGACACATTCGTTCGCCATATGGGCATTGGCTCGGAAACCAGTTGTTGGTTTCGCTGGCTATGCACATGCCACGGTTGTCTCAACCTTACCCGATTGGTTCGCCGTCACGTTTTGGATTGCGGCCACTTTCGGGCCCTACCCGCATGCCCGCACCGCGCGCCCCCCCAACCGTCCTACACCGCGCCAGCGAGCCACCGCCCAAATTGCACAACGCCGACCTGTGGTTGCTCTGGCACCGCCGCTGTTCTCGGCGCGGTATGTGGCCTACTAAAAATATATATGATGTTGGCGCGGCCTGAGGAGAGCGAATCGCGTCGCGACCGCTGGTCCTATGTTTCTGGCGTTCGGTCTTTTCGCGGTGCTCTGTTCCTTGGTCACGAGGGTGGCGGTTGCGCGCGGCATCGGTGTCTGCCGCAACGCAAACGCCGCGCTACCGCGTGGCACAAACAGCTGGTACCGCATCGGCCCATACGTTGCGCCAGCGGTAACGCATTGCCGCCAGGGGGGTGGCCGCGCCAAGGGCGTCGCTTGATGCTGAAACATTGGCGTAATGATCGCGTTGTGGGTACTTGAGTTGCGCCTGCGCCAGCGCTGCCCAGTGAGGATCGCCGCAACCCACGGCTAGGTGGCACATCGCGCGCACCCGCGGGCACAGAGTGTGCGTTTTTTTAGGCCCGACCACCACCTCGCACGCCCCGCCCTTCAGTCCTGAGAAATCTGCACGGGGTTCGGGAACCCATTATGTGAGAATCTGCGGGAGGGTTCTCGAATGCAGCCGCGCGGCTCTAGCGCTACGTTTGCGGGCGCAGAGAACCGCAGACCACCGCTGGCAAATAGTTAAGCTAAACGCCCGAAGCGTTGAACCACTCCGATCCCGCAGCCCCAAGGAATCACATGCACCCCTCACCTGCATCAAAGATGCCGCCAACATTGCTTCGAGAAGCTACCGAGCTGCACCCGAGACGCCCCTAGCAACGCCCCGCAAAGGCCCAATGCAACCCAAAGGTGTTCGACCGTGTTCCCGAACGCACCCAACCCGACAACGTCTCCCGAGAGGTGCGCCGTAAGAGGAAACCTGACACATGCCAACACATCCTTCCAGCAACCCAGGCACGGCGGCGGGCTTAGCCGAAGGCGTTGAAATATATAAATACACGTGCGCACATGATATACAACAGACATGTGGGAGCCCCAGCAGCCTTTTTAGTGCGTGGGTGGTCTATGGAGCTTCATGGTTCAACACGCTTCTTCCCATTCGGGGAGAGGTTTGCCCCTCCCCCGCGCCCCCCCCCTGGACCTGGACAAGGGGCGCGGCGATCGGTCAGAACGCACGGGAGGGCCCAGCACGGCCCCGCGAGAGCCTCAGGGAACCCGAGATGGCCTCCAAGATTTCTGGAGACCAGGCAAACTCTTTCAAACCTGTCCCGAAGACAACCTAAGAGGCACCAGGGCCGTTCCAAGACGGCCCCAATGCACCGAACACCTCCCCAAGGGGACCCCGAAGAGGCCAACGTCCTTGAAACGCCTACCACGAATCAATGGTGTTTGGGGTATCGCTGTTTCACTTCCGATGGCAATTCGGGGCCTCAACGGTGCCCCAAGAGAGCCCAAGAGGACCCCAAGAGGGGCCCACCACAGCCTCGGAAAGATCCCAGAGGCGCCCAAGGGTGCTCTAAGAGCGTCCCAAGAGGTGCCCAGGATGCGATTATTGTGGGCCCCAGGGCGGGGAGGCCACGTTGGACCACCCCCATTCATTGATCGATGCCCTTCAAGAAGGCCCCACATATACGTTCTGGCACCTTCTATTGGGCCCCGCGCGCGGGCGCGCGGGGCGCCGCGCGCGCGCCCACCAGGCCCGCGAGCCTACCGAAACGCTCCACAAGATCTCCAAGACGTCACCAGGAGCAAGAGACGGCAGCGAAGGAGAAGGAGGAGGATAAGGAGGAGGAGGAGGAGGGGGACTGCCGATGATCGGCGCTCAAATTTCAAGTGTCTGGTTGTTGTATGGGCTGGTGAGGATACGCGAAGCGTCATATATTCAGATAACCATGCATGAACATACGGATCATCAAGCCACGACCGACACAGTTCTAGTTGCTACGCTGCACGCATGCATGTATAATGGGTTCTAGAGAAAACTGCATAATGATATGAATGCGTGCCTGGCGATCCCGCCAATGCAATGGCAGACACTTGGATGTCTAACCCACGAGCCTTCGTGACAATGGCGGTCAGCAGCTTGGTCTCCAGCGCATCGACGGCCAAGGAACCCAGGCGCGTGACGTAAGCTGGCAGGCGGCCCAACAGCGACGATGCCCCCGTCGGAAAGTCATCCATCTTGCCGCTCAGCATGGCGTCGCACTCCGCCATGTCCTTTGCAATCTTCGGGGCGAACTCCTTGTAGGACTTGTGCTGCTTCGAAATCCTCGCCATGTGCTCCTTCCACATCGGTGACTCCTCGAGGGCTGCGCCGACCTGGCCCCACGCGTCAGTACCACCAGTAGTGAGCGAGAGGATGTCGTCGTAGGTGGAGGCACCGACCGAACCGTCGATCGTCTGGGAGGCCAGCGCAATGAACACGTCGAACAGCTGAAGCGTTGCCACGAGATTCTGGGCGCAATTGTTCTCGATGTGTGCTTCCTCTGATAACGTGAGGACCGCCTTGCCAACGTTCGCAAGCTCCAGTAGACACGCTTCCTTCTGCTTGTCGCCCAAAACTAAAGGAATAATGCGGTGCACAACGAGCTCTTCCATGAAAGTGACCGCCCTCTGCACGTCTGTGGTGCCGACGCTCGCGAGGGTGGGCGTGCGGTGGGCGAACGGGGGCGACTGGGCCTGGCAAGGGATCGATATCCAAGGCAATCATCTGTTGCACTGCCCCCCCCCCCTCCGTCCAACATCATGCATCCTCCCCTCCTCCTCCGAACCACCACCCACGCCACTCTCGAACCTCCTAAGCATCCAGCCTTGCCGCTGATGCGAACAACGTCCGAACCAAGACCCGATCGATGCGATCTGGCGGGTCACAGAGCTGGGCCCCAGGACCGCGCAGAAAGGCACGTTGAGATTTGCAAGGCACGCCCGCCCCAAAAAAAGACAGGTGCCTGCTGGTCCCACGGGCGGAACATCTGAAGGTAGCTGATGAGCGGCTCCTCATTGCTGATGCCGGCAACCCACTTGTCCCACAATACGTCGGCCTTCTTCTTCAAGATGTTGAACTGCACTGAGACGGGCACCTCGGTATTCGCTGCAATCAGTTTCTCCATGTGCTCGTCGAGCGTCTCGATGTCAAGCGCTTCTATCTTCGCGATGTCCTTTGCCCTCTGGATGAGGTCCATGTACTTCCTGATCTGCGGGCGCTTGCCCTCGGCGACCTTGGTGAGCAGCATCTCGAGCTGGTACGGCCCCTGCCCAGGCTTCCCGCCGCGCATCAAGTCTGAGAGACTGATCTGTGCGAACCAATACTCGGGAGTACCCTTCTGCAAGTTCGGGTCGGATGGCGTCTTCTTCATCGGAGCCGCGGGCTTGGTCGTCGAGAACCTACCGCTGCCACTTCCTCTGGGGCGCCCCCCCGCAGGTGGCGACATGGATGGCTCGCGGCTGCGAACCACGAAGCGCCCAACTGGCTGTGAATCGTCACGCAGAACTGAGCCGTCGTCCTGACCATCGTCATCTTCCTCACCCATGCCATCATCGTCTTCATCCCCAGCGCGACCGTCCATGAGCGCAGGCTGATGGCTCGCAAGTGGCAAAGTCGGTGACGAGGTGAGGTCGTAGGAGGACGCGGCTCGCTGGACGGGCGCAGGCGAGCGACCTCCTGACGACGCTGCGCTGCCCGAACCGTCTGGCTGCAAAGCCAAGACTTTGCCCCCCAGCTGCGCAGACCTCTCGTTGATGCACGCGAGGGACGGGAGCCGAAACGTAGAATACTGCGCCTTCT
>CAUYUJ010017200.1:42500-94219 GCA_963575745.1 Prorocentrum cordatum | reverse complement strand
TCCTCCTCCTCCTCCTCCTCCTCCTCCTCCTCTGGAGGCCGCCCAACTGGAGCTTGAGCAGGTGGGGTCGTCGCCCATGCGCCGGCGACGTCGACAACGAAGAAAATGTGTGACAAGATCGCGCCGCATATCCCCAAAGATGTGGCCTGAACGAATCTCGTTAAGAGCCCGGGGTGGCACGGTACACCGCTCCCAGGCGCAGCGCTTCCTGCTGCTCCTCACGTACTTCCTCCCTTCCCACCCTTCTGATCGTCTTCCTTTCATTTTCCTGCTCCTGCCCCTCATCTTCCTCCTCATCCTCCTCCACCTCCTCCTCCTCCTCCTCCTCCTCCTCCATCCCGTTCGGCCCCCCAGGGCCTGCAGCTTGCCGCGGATGCCCCGGCTCTCCTGCGCCTGCGCGTTGCGGTCCAGCTGCACCAGGGCCGTCGCCCGCGGGGTCCTCTGCGCCTCGCGAGATCGCGGCGGAGGAGGAGGAGGAGGAGGAGGAGGAGGAAGATCTGAGGAGGAGGAGGAGGAGGAGGAGGAGGAGAAGGACGAGGAGGGGGAGGAGGAGGAGGAGGAGGAGGAGGAGGAGGAGGAAGAGGAGGAGAGGGAGGAGGGAGGAGAGGGAGGAGGAGGGGGAGGAGGAGAGAGAGAGAGAGAGGAGGAGGAGGAGGAGGAGGAGGAGGAGGAGGAGGAGGAGGAGGAGGAGGAGCATGGAGCATGGAGATCTACGGTAGTCATGCCGCCGAACACAGCGACAAGCCCCGCTTCGCCCCTAGGGCGAATGGACGCTGGCACGGGGTAGGGGCATGACGCCTAGCGACTCGCTGCCCCGCCGACGGGACCCTGCAAGCCCATTGTTCACCCGTCGCCTGCCGATCCTTGCCAACGGCTTTGGCCGACGGGGGGCTGCACTGGCCAAATTCACCTGCCAACGGTTTTAAGCCGTTTGCTCAAATAAGAGCAGCAGGGCCAGTATGGGTGCCAGCCGACGGGCACGCGTAAGCGGGGTCTGCCCAGGGCCACTGGCACCACCTGAGAGAACGCCGCCCGGGAGTAGACCCGAAGGCCCCATGGGACTCACGGACCACATGGCCCCGCCACTCCGCGGAAATACGCGATCCAGTCTCCGCCTTTGCAGCTGACGCCGCTGCAGATGGGCCAAGGTTCAGACCCATTGCGCGGATGCAGGGGAGCCGTACTCATCCCTGTCCGCCAACGAAGACGACCGCCTTCCTACGCCAGGCCCATTGTACCAACTGCTCATGACAGTGTGCCCCGAGGCAAGTGTGGCGCTGGCACAATGAAAACAGGTGCCAGGCCCCCGCCTGGGGCTGAGGAGGAGGAGGAGGAGGAGGAGGAGGAGGAGGAGGAGGAGGAGGAGGAGGAGGAGGATTTGGAGGAGGAGGAGGAGGAGGAGGAGGCGGAGGAGGAGGAGGAGGAGGGAGGAGGAGGAGGAGGTAGGTAGGTAGGTAGGTGTCCTCCCGTAGAGGATTGTATTTCGGGCCCTCGGGCTCGGGTCCTTTGGCAGAGAGTTGCAGGGCCGGGACGGCGACTGCTTCGACTCCGCGACGTCCGCCCAGGGAAAGGGCGGGCTCAGTCATGCGTGCAGGGGGGGAGGGGGAGGGCGGGGGGGCAGCCCACGGCTGCCCGGCCCGCTCCAGCCCGCCTCCGATCCCCTGCCTGCACAAAAGAGACCGCGCCTTTGCCCGAAAAGCGAACGCGGTGGGGAAGAGGAGGGGAAGGCCTGGGGAGAGGCTCCTTTCGGGGACCTCTCCGGCAGGGGCCCCCGCCCGGACCCCCGGCCGCCTCATGTCGAATTTGGGGCGAATTTGGGGTTTTGGGCGAATTTGGGGTGCGGGAGGCGAGGCGTGAGAGGGGAGGAGGAGGAGGAGGAGGAGGAGGAGGAGGAGGAGGAGGAGGAGGAGGAGGAGGAGGAGGGAGAGGAGGAGGAGGAGGAGGAGAAGGAGGAGGAGGATGACGAGGAGGAGGGGACGAGGAGGAGGAGGAGGAGGTGGAGGTGGAGGAGGAGGAGGAGGAGGGAGGAGGAGGGGGAGGAGGAGGAGGAGGAGGAGGAGGGAGGAGGAGGAGGAGGGAGGAGGAGAGGAGGAGGAGGAGGAGGAGGGAGGAGGAGGAGGAGGGGGCGGAGGAGGAGGAGAAAGAGGAGGGGGAGGAGGAGAGAGAGATGATGATGAGAGGAGGAGGAGGAGGAGGAGAAGGAGGAGGAGGAGGAGGAGGAGGAGGAGGAGGAGGAGGAGGAGGAGGAGGAGGAGGAGGGGGAGGAGAAGGAGGAGGAGAGGAGGAGGAGGGGGAGGAGGAGGGAAGTAGGAGGAGGAGGAGGAGGAGGAGGAGGAGGAGGAGGAGGACGAGGAGGAGGAGGAGGGGGAGGAAGAGGAGGAGGAGGAGGACCAGGGGAAACCCAAGAGTCATCAACGATGCTGACATAAACTCTCCCTCCAAGCTCCCTCTTCATAGGCCCCTAGAAAGGTTCATGCCCACTTCGGGAACTACCCGTTGGAAGACATCCGTTTGAAGACCCTGAAGCATGCCAAAACATTATTCTTGGGATTTCAATGCCACCGATCAACCTGATTGGTGCGTCTTGACGATCCTGAATTGTGCCAGAACGCTGCTGCACCCTCAAAACCCGAAATCGTCCCAACAACCGCATACATTGAACATGGGATCCGTGAAACTCTTGCATTTGTTTAGAGCGCGCGCGGTGCCAAAGCGAGAACTAAATTTGGAAAACGAGCCACCACCAAGCCGTGAAACTCTTGCAGACTTGTACAATGAATGTGCGCGACGCTAAGGCGAGGGTCACATGTTGAAAACGACCAACCCTCAATCCGTGAAGCTCTTGCGAATGCTCAAAACGAATGCGCGCGGCGCTAAGGCGAGAACCACATGTTGAAAACAGCCCGCCCTCCATCTGTTAAGCTGTTGCCATATATGAAATTTCAAAGTCGTAAACGGTGAAGAACCCTCAGGCGAAACGCCCGGCCCGCCCTTTCGACCGGGCTCAAGGTGCGGCACGGAGAAGGTATTCATAAGGAAAGGAATGGACAGGGGGGAGGAGGAGGAGGAGGAGGAAGAGGAGGAGGAGGAGGAGGAGGAGGAAAAGTAAGAGTAGGAGGAGGAAGAGGAGGAGGAGGAGATGACGAGGAGGAGGAGGACCAGCAGGAGGAGGACCAGGAGGAGGAGGAAGAAGAGCGAAGAGGAGCGAGGAGGAGGAGGAAGATTCGAGGAGGCAGAGGGGGAAGGGAAAATATTGGAGGATTAGGAGGAGGAAGGGCAGGACGAGGAAGAAGATGAGGAGAAGGAGAGGGCGAGGAGGGGAGGGGAGGTGGAGAGAGGAGAGAGGACAAAATAAGTGCGCTCGCGCCAAACCTGACATCCGACCTCTCTCACCCATCCCTTCCCATTGCGCTGGTTTTCCCTCTCCGCGGACGCGTGTCATAGTGGGCCTGAATCTCCCAAACAACAGCCATCGTATTATGCGAAATCGAAAGAGGGGAGCTGCGTGCATAGGAGGAGGGGAGGGAGAGTGAGAGGTGGCAGATGATCAGGAACACAAAGAGGCCGCGGAAGGATGAGTAGGAGGAGGAGGACGACGAACAACAGCAGCGGGAACTGGGGCTGCAGGAGCGGGAGAAGCAGGCGAGGCGGGAGGACCAGGGGCAGGCGGAGGAGAGGGGGAGGAGGGGGCGACCACGAGGAAGTACCGGGATCCAGGTTTAGGGTTTTGGGTTTAGGGTCTGAGCGACGGGAGCAGGGCGCCGATCCTAAGATGAGGCCACCGCTGCGGCGCCAGAGCCATGTTGAGGCTCCGGTGAGTAAGAACGAAGCAATACGCGGACGGGGGCGCGCGACTCACTGGCCATCTTCGGGGGAGGGGGGAGAGTAGTGTATCCCACCAGCCCTCTTGGCGTCGGTGGTTTAGGGCGTTTCCTCTTCCACCCCTCCCTCTTCCCCTTCGCGGAGGGGTTTACCCTTCCCCCTACCCCCTCCCCGTGGACCTGGAAGGGGGGGGCGCGAGCGGTCAGGGCGTCCAAAACGGCCTCGGCGAGGAAGCCCAAATCATTGATTTGAATATATTCTAATGAAATTTGGGCCCCATTTTGGCCTCCTGAAGGGGGCAACCCCAATTGAAACTCCCCTCTTCTTTGATCGATGTCCTCCAAGATGGCCCCAAGAAGAGGCCCCAAGATGGCCCCAAGAGGCCCCAACAGGCGCCCAGGAGGCCCCCAAGAGGATCCCAAGCGGCCCAAAAAGGCCCCCCCGAGGCACCCAAGACGCCGAAAAAGCCCCTCAGGACGACCCTCTACTCGCCTGGGCGTCGTTTATGGATGGGCTGGTGGGGATACTTTTTCGGTCGCGGCCGCGAGACAAGGGTCAGGCGGCGAAAGCAAACTGGTGGGGATACGTTTTTTTGGTCCGCGGCTCCGAGGCGAGAGACAGGGAGCGAGCACAACGTCCGGGGCGCGGTACGTCATTAATTGGCGCGAGATTGCCGCGGATTCCAGCGGACAACATTCGCAGCGGCACGTGCACATGCCAGGGACAAAATGCCCCTCATTGAGACGCATTTCAGCGTCTGCTGGTGACCTGCCCAGTCAACCCGGCCAGTGGGGAAGCAAAAGGCGCGGCAACGAGGCGGCAAAGGAACCGGGAGGAGAAGTCGCCCTTGCGGCGCCAAGCTCCAGCCGAACCGTAACCGTAAGCGAGGCCAAGACGGACAGCAAGACACTGTAACAAGCCGCGGGCAGAACGCGAGTCCGAGCGGCCAATGACCAGACGGAGCCCACGTGTGTGAACACTGACCCAGGCCGTCCAAGACCTCGGAAAAAAAGGGGGTGAGCGCGAGCGAGAGCAACTAACTCAGACTCACTGCGTACGATGATGCGGCGAGGGTGACCCGACTCACCAAGGCTCACTGAAGCTGAGGTGTGGCTGATCCGCGTCCGAGCACCATCCAGTAAGAGGCAGACCACTGGTGTGCGTTCACGTGGCTGAGCAACCTCCAGCCGGTAGCCTGTGCGCTCACATCGTATCCGAATCACGCTGTTCGGGGGCACAACGATGCAATTGTACTGTCGAGGGCTAGTGGCTGTGGCTGCGCCGAGAAGAGCGAAACGAACTCGAACCGCAGAAGGCTGAACCACTCAATGCGGGGCCGTTCACTTTGACGAAGCCAATCACCATGAGTAAGGCGGACAGCCGCACCCACTCAACACCTGTCACGCTGCCCGTGCAGAAACCAAATACCTCCGACGCCAGGGCGAACCGATAGCTGCCGTACCGTTCGCTGGCGGCGTGCTGACGGCGGGCCAAGACGTCCTTGTAGTAGAACCATGGCCGGGTCGTCGACGAAGGAAGGACCTCTGTTCTTAGGGCAGGTCTCAGGGCAGACGCGCTCCTGCGGCCGGCGCAATGTGATGGCGCTGGTGGGCAGGGGGGGGGGGCGCAGCCAAAAGCTGCTGAACACGAGTGCCAATGAGGGGAGGAGGAGAAGGAGGGGGCGCAGCCAGAAGCCGCTGGACACAGATTAAGATGGGGGGTGGCCGGCGGCCGCACTGCCGCTGGTGACAACTTATTCCAGGGACGGGAGCGTCTTGGCGGGGGGGTGCCGCGCCACTGCGTGACGAACGCGCCTGTCCCCGTGAAGGGTGGACAGGACACGGCTAGCGTGGCCTCCGTGCCTCACACAGGGCACCCATGCACTGTACCTCTTGTCCACGGGAGGGTGAGGCTGCACACGGATAGGCAAAGAAGGTGGTGCGCATGGGGTGGGCTATTTCAGCCACCAACCACTGCCGTCCAAAGTGGCTGTAGCACACAGAAAGGCGAAAGAGGTGGAGCGCAGGAGGTGGGTTATTTCAGCCACCAGTCACTGCCGTCCAAAGTGGCTGTCGTAGACAGCGCGAGTGTGGGGCCCGGGGGGGTGCCTGTATACGACCCCGGAGCCCTCGCTAGCAGCGGCCTCCGTCGTGGGCGGCTGTGGCCGTGGCCCCGCGCGGCAGACGAAGACGCCCCAATCGGCCGCAGGGGAAGAGAAGCCTGGCAAGGTCCACGAATCCAGTGTGGGTTGTCTATCTGAACAGCGATATGGCGTTGGTGCCCCTCCGCCCCAGCGGAGGTAGCACAGGGTATTGCGGCCAAGGCTGGGCGCTGCAGGTGAAACTGTCCCAGAGGGGGGGTGCGGCGAATGCCGGGCGGAGTGGAAAGAACCGAGGGGGGTGGGAGATGGTGTGAGCTGCACACAACAGGCTGCACGATAGGTGATACAGGTGGTGGGCCGTAGCGATCGCTGGTTCGCTGACTGCCACCGAGGGAGGCGTCACCACGGCTGGAGCCCTTGGGGAGATGGCCAGAGCCAACGCTGCGGGCAAACCTGAGGTGAGGGTGCCAAGAACGGCGGAAGATGCCGCCGTGCTGGGGGGCGGGCCACCCCAGGGCGGGCCCCTCCCTGCGCCCCCGTCAATCTAGGTCAGGAGTCCCAACCTCGTGGACGCTTGTCAGCGTATGGGTCATCTCCTCTCGGCGAGTAGCGCTTGCCCTTCGCCTTCCAGTCTGTCTCGGTCCATGACGTACTTTGGTGCCCCCACGAGCCCCATGACTGCCATCCACGCCACGAAGAGGCTGAGCTAGATGCACCGGTCCATTGATCCGGCGGGACCGCATGTGCCGCCCCCTTGCCCGCTGTGGTCCGAGGGGAGGGGCGGCCGCTGCCGTCGGTCCCGCGAGAGGTGTGGGGTCTGGCGTCACGTTGCAGGAGCCTGCCGTATCGGTCCTTGACACTTGACCAGACGACGCGGAGCTTGAACTCCCTGTCCATCTTGTAGGCATCAAATCCTGCTATGCTCCATGCCTGGAGGAACTCGTTGCACTGCTGTACGGAGTTTAGCTTGGGGTCAAGCTTGGCACAGTAGCTCCCTTGCCTCGCGTGGGGATACGCGAATCGTCTAGATTCCTCTTGAGCAGTCCCCGAACACATCGCAACATCGTCGCGCCCTGTGCAACGCCCCCTCTCGCCGCATCCCAGCATCAGTTGGCGGCGCGCATAGGGGGGCATGTGGGAGGGGGAAGGCGTCTTAGGAGCAGCCCCCCTCTTTCTAAGAAGCCTTCCCACTCTCGCCTTACCCCCCTCTGCGCGTGGCCGCATCAGAGGAACAGAGGAGGACGAGGAGGATGAGGAGGACGAGGGGTTGGAGAAGGAGTTGGAGGAGGAAAAAAAGAGAGGAGGAGGAGGAGCAGGAGGAGGAGGAGAAGAAAGAGGAGGAGGAGGAGGAGGAGGGCGGAGGAGGAGGAGGAGAGGGAGGAAGAGGAGGAGGGAGGATGAGGGAGGAGGAGGGAGAAGGAGGAGGGAGGAGGAAGAGGAGGAGCGGGAGGAGGCGTTTCTTGAGTCTCCGAGGGGGATGGGGGGGGGTGGAGGAGGAGGAGGGAGGAGGAGGAGGAGGAGGAGGAGGAGGAGGAGGAGGAGGAAGGAGGGAGGGAGGAGGAGGAGGAGGCAGGAGGAGGAGGTTGGAGCGTCTGGGGGGGGAGGAAGGGGAGGAGGAGGAGAGGAGGAGGAGGAGAAAAACGAAGGGAAGAGGAGGAGGAGGAAGAGGCGGAGGGCAAGGAGGGTCGAGACCTCCAAGGGTCCACGTTGCGAACAAAAACACGGCGTCGGAGATCTGGGTCCTCCCCTTTCTCTGAGCGCCCGCGCGCGCGCGCCCGTGAGGACGACGCCGCCGACCTCTTTCTTCCTCTTTCTGAGGCAAGCCACTAGGCGCAACGCAGGCCCGTGGCGTCATCCTCCTCCCTCTCCTCCTCGTCTTCCTCCTCCTCCTCCTCCGCCGCCGCCTCCTCCTCCGCCTCCTCCCCTTCTTCTTCTCTTCTTCCTCCTCCTCCTCCTCCTCCTCCTCCTCCTCCTCCTCCTCCTCCTCCTCCTCCTCCTCCTCCTCCTCCTCCTCCTCCTTTCTTTTCCCTTATAGAGAACCCTCACCTGTCGTAATTACCCCGGGTTGAGGGCGCGTGGTCTTCAAAATGTGGCGCTTGCCATAGCGCCGGGCGCATTCGCTTTAACCCTTTGCAGGAGTTTCACGGATTGAGGGCGGGTCGTTTTCAAAATGCGGCTGTCGCCTCAGCTCCGCGGACATCCGCTCTAAAACATTGGATCAGCTAAACGGATTGACGGTGTGTGGTTTTCGAAATGTGGCTCTCGCCTTCGCACCGCGTACGTTCGCTTTCAAAAAATGCAAGAGCTGCACGGATTGAGGGCGGGTCGCTTTCCAAATGTGCCTTTCGCCTGAGTGCCGCGGACGTTCGTCCTAACAAATTGCAAGAAGTTCACGGATTGAGGGCGGCTCCTTCTCAAAATGTGGTTCTCGCCTTATCGCCGCACACATTATGTATGAACCTTTGCAAAGGCTTCACGGACTGAGGGCGGCTCTTTTTCAAACTGTGGTCAGCGTACAAGACATCGTTTCTTGCAGCGAGCGATTCAGTATTGTCAGGGCGCAACAATTGCGTTGATTCGCAGTGTTAAAGCCCCAAGAAAGGTTCTGGCACGATGTAGGACCGTCAATACGTAACAGTCAGGTTAGCTCGTGGCGTCGAAGTCCTGACAGTTGTGTCCTGGCACGCTTTAAAATGTTCACACGTTTGTCCCCCAACGGGGCACTTCCCTCAGAGGAAATGACCCTCTTTCAGGGGGGCGTAAGACCCGGGTACAGGGGACTCGGAAATCCCCGACGAGGTCGTCAAAAAAATGACGAGGCCGAGCCTGCATTTTGACGAGGCCTCCCGCTGCAGACATCACGCGAAACTCCTACTCGTCAAAATCCGAGTCGCGGTCGTCAAAAAACGATGGCGAACCCGAGTCCTGGCAAACCCGGGTCTTACGCTCCCCCGACTCTTGTGCGGGCCTATGAAGAGGGATCTTGGAGGAAGGGTGTATTTCAACATCGTTGATGAGTCTTGCGTTTCCACTGATCCTCCTCCTCCTCCGCCTCCTCCTCCTCCTCCTCGTCCTCCTCCTCCTCCTCCTCCTCCTCCTCCTCCTCCTCCTCCTCCTCCTCCCCTCTCACGCCTCGCCTCCCGCACCCCAAATTCGCCGAAAACGCTCGCGCGAGCGCGCCAGGCCCAGGTACTTCTCCGCGCTGCCGGCCACCTCGGGGGAACTCAGGATCTCGATGGCCTTCTCGATCGCCTGCGCGGCAGGGTTGCACTGACGTGCGAAAGAGCACAGGGATGCTTAGCGGTGCGCACATAGAGGCAGGGGGAGGGGGCAAGGCTTCTCAGAAGCAGGGGTGTTTCTAGAGGCTGTCGCCCCTCTCCCTACCACCCTCTGCGCGTGGCCGCAGTTGCCCTGTCGTGCGAAGGCGGACAGGGGTGTTCAGGAGCATGGAGACCCAGACACGCTCGCGTCGTTAAGGGGAACTCCTGGCGGGAAGGGCTCGGCCGCGCTCGGCCCCTGGAGGCCCTCGAGACCGTCCGAAGACGGCTCTCGGGATGCAAAGCTGGCCCCAGGGCAGGAGGTCGAGACTTCGGGGACACCGTGCCGAAGAAATCCGCACACCGCCTGTCTGGGGATGCGCGCGGGAGCGCGGGGGGTCTGCGACCCCCCCCCCCCCTTCCCTGACCAAGGAGAGATGGGTTGAAGCCCCAGTGCAGGGGGGGAGGGTGGGTTACGACAGGCCCCCCCTCCCCCTCCCTCGTGCCGGCAGACGACGACGCGTTGGTCGTCGTCGTCGTCGCCGCCGCGGCCGCCGCTGCCACCGCGGCCGCCACCGCCGCCGCCGCCGTCTTCGCCGTCGTCGTCGTCGTCGCCGCTCTTTGCCTGAGCAGGGAAGGGGAATGGGGGTAGGACAACCTCCCTTTCCCCCCTGCACCCAGGGAGGGGGGAGGGGAAAAGGTGGGTAGGTAGGCATCCTCCCGTAGAGGATTGTATGTTGGGCCCGCGGGCTAGGGTCCTCTTGTAGAACGTCGCATGGCCAATGGGGAGGGGAGGGGAAGGGTGGGCGTAGCCACCCCCTCCCCCGCTTGGAGGTGGGGAAGGTGGGGGTACCCTAACATCCCCTCAAAACCTGCAGGCGACCATCGAGGACGCTTTTCGGATTCTCTGGGGGACTGGGGTACACGGTGTGTATGTGCGGGAGGCAGAGAGAGAGACACAGAGAGAGGAGAGAAAGAGAGAGAGAGAGACAGACAGAGAAAGAGAGAGAGAGAGAGATGAAGGTAGAGAAGCGTACATTAATATATGTATATATATGATGCAAGTCTGCGTGGACCCCAAACGATGATGTCATGCTATATGCGTTGCAATCTAGGTGGTGCAATCATTGTGCTGCAATCTTGGTGGTGCAATCCATGTGGTGGAATCTGTGTGGCGCAAAGCAGCGTAAAGCATGGCAAACCAGTGCAAATCAATGCAAAGCAATGCACAGCAATGCAAAGCAATGCAAAGCAATGCAGGGCGACGCAAAGCAATGCAGCACGATGCAACGCAATGCAACGCAGCTCAAATCGATGCAAAGGAACGCAAAGCAATGCAAGCCAATGCACAACAACGCAACGCAGCGCAATGCAATGCAAAACTATGCAAATCGGTGCAAAACAAAACAAAGCAACGCACAGCAGTGCAAAGCAATGCAAAGCAGTGCAAAGCAACGCAAAGCGACACGAAGTAATGCAAAGTAGCCCAAAGCAATGGAAAGCAATGCAACGCATTGCAAAACAACGGGGCGACGGGCGGCGACGAGCCAGCCAGACCGCCGCTGGAACCCAGCTACCTTAGAAGACAAGCTGGAACCCCCAAGCGCACGCGCTGCTGGGGGAATCCATACAGGGAGGGAGAGAGAGAAGGAGAGAGAGAAGGAGAGAGAGAGAGAGGGAGAGACAGAGAGAGAGCGAGAGAGAGAGAGGCGGAGGGGGAGGGAGAACGTGCATGGCTCCCCGCTGCCGGGCAGGCCGCCCGCACGAGCAGCAATAAAAAACGCCTCCCCGCAGCTCAGGAGACCGAGGAGCCCAACTCGGGGGGTAACCCCCTGTGGAGGCGGGCGCGCACGTGGAAGAAGAGGAGCCGGAAGAGGAGGAGGAGGAGGAGGAGGAGGAGGAGGAGGAGGAGGGGGAGGTCCAACGTAGAGCTCCGATGGCCCGGGGCCGTCAGGAACCTCCTCTCCCCAAGCTCCCACGGCTCGCTCGGGACCCCCCCCCCACGGATGGTGGGGGGACTTGACCGCGCTGCTGAGAAGGCCCGACGTCAGACCATTTCCCTTTCAACGGGACACTCTGCACGCGCTGCTTGCACCAGATAGCGGATTTCCCCGAGACAGGGGAACGTCGAGGGAGGGAGGAAGGAACGGAGGAAGATGAGATGACAGCGGTCGCGAAGCGAGTCTGATATATAATTAAGCCCTGGCCGCCTGCTCAGCTTTGCTGAGCACCTTCGGGCAGATTTCTCTCTCTCTCTCTCTCCCTCCCTTTCTCTCGCTCTCTCTCTCTCTCTAAACGTCGGAGGTGCTGCCTGCCTGTGGCCGTGATGGGCAGACAAGGACCAACCAACTTCCACAATTGAGCCTTGGGGAGGCCTGGGGGAGAGGGCAGGGCAGCCGGAGAGACCGAGGGTGGACTCGAGGAAGGGGCGGGGATGCGACGCGAGAGAGTACGGAGAGAGGGAGGACCAACGAGAGAGGGAGGGAGAGAGAGAGAGAGAGAGAACCAGAGTGTGTATCCTGGCGGGCAGTCGCTGTGCGTGCGCCTTGGGCGGATACGTTGCCCATGGCCGCCCTGTCGCGAGGTCTCGGGATGCGGCAGTGTCCGGAGTTGCCGGCAGACTGCGCGTTCCGAAGGATCTTCTCGCACCACAGTTTGGGTGATTGCAGCATTCGGCGTGACTGGTGACGTAGCCTTGATACGCTGGGGTTGACGCTGTCACGCGGTGGCCCCCACTCATCCTCGCGGTCCGTATGCGTTGCTGGCCCGTAGTTGTCCACCCTACCTATCGGCTTCGCCCGCTGGGTTGGCCACACGAACAATATGTTTAACGGATGTTTCTTGCGCTTCACTGTCTAACGCCGCTCTTGTGACCAAGTGGCCGCAATTAGCCGTGGGCTGTCGCGCTTCCAGTGACTACGAGTTGAATCATATCCTCGTGTTCTGGCCGCTGCATGCTTCACTTGGACTTACAGTTCCTCTTTCACACCCATCGCTGGCATGCTGCGGTGTGCGCTGCTTGCACGCTGCGCTATCAACAACGTTCGGTCGTAATTCGCACTTCCATCTGCTGCTCGCACTTGAGGACCCTCTGCGCCGCTGTTTTTCAAGTGTGTGTGTGTGTGTGTGTGCGTGCGTCTTTCGCCTGCCTTCATGGTAGCTCTTCGCGGCTTTGGCTGCGTTGGGGTTACTGCTTTGACGCTGGCGCTCGCGCTGCACGCTGGCCATGCTCGTGCCTGTTCACCACCCATGGCCATGCTCGCGCCTGTCCACCACCCATGTGCGCCGCAGCGTGGCGCGGTTGCTGCTTGCGGTCGCCCGCGTTCAGCTCCGTTTTTTGTTTGTCCAAGGCCAAGTCAGCGTCGGCCGCGTGATCATCTTTGTCACGCCGATCTCTCCTGCATTCTGTTGCACGGTCGCTTACGTGGTTCGTGCCTGTGGCAGGCCGGTGGCTTCGCTTTGTCGCCCAGCTCCCTGCGTGTATGCGGCGCCACCAAGTTGGCTGGTCTGGCAGCCTTACAATTCTTTTTCGTTGCCTCTTGAGGCTTCAACTAGCACCAGACTGCTGGTTGTGCTTCAAGCTTCCTGCGTCGAGCTTTCGCTCCGTGGGTACTTTGGCCGCTGCATCTTGGCTTTGCAGCGCCTCTTTTTTCCATCACCTATCTGCATGGCCGTGGCTGGATTCTTTCATCATGACGCCTTCGACTAAGTTCGTTCGCAGTTGGCACCTCCACCTGCCGACCGCGCCTGAGGCTCCTCTGCGCCGCTGACATTAAAGTATATGCACGTGCGTGCGTGCACGTACATCTGTCGCCGAGCTGTTTGTTCTGAGCGCGCCCAAGTGGACGACGCCGACACGACAGCAAACCCACGGCAAGCCGCGCGCCCCGCGCCCAAGTAGACGACGCCGGCTCCGCGGCAAACCGAGGGCGAACCCGTCGCGTCAGAGGCGGCATTTAGCCTGGTGGCCGAGGCGCCCTCCCCAAGGCGCAAGGTCGCGCGCAGGAACAAACGGCGAGGCGACATATGCCCAGAGGCAGAGAGACACAGAGACAGAGAGAGAGAGATGCAGAAAAAAAGAGAACGAGAGGGAGAGGGTGTCATCGAGAGTGAGGTGGATGACAGGCACATGGGGCGTTTACACATACATCCACACATATACATACATACATAAATATATCCATACATAAATACATACATACATACATGCATGCATGCACGCATACATACGTACGTACGTACATACATACATACAGACGTGACTGCACGCAAGCATGTGTACATACATGCATGCATGCATGCATACGTACAAGCAAACAGACAGACAGGCAGACAGACAGACAGCCAGACAGACAGGCAGACACACATACATACGTACATACGTACATACGTACACACATACATACATACATACATACATACAGACTAGAGGCCTCCTAGATGGGGTCCGAGTAGATGGGGTCGGAGGATCGCGCCGCATCGGCGATGCATCGCCGATGCATCGGCCATGTCGGCGGAGCTTCGGCGACGCTAGCGTGGAGAGCATCGGGCTCCACATCGAGCCGTATCGGCGATGCATCGGCGATGCAGCGCGATCCTCCAACCCCATCTACTCGGACCCCATCTATCGGGGATGGACAGATTCCCTTTAGTAAACCGTGGCTTAGTGAAAACGACCTCGGGCCCAAACCTGGCGGGCGCCGCAAGCCTGAAAAATGACAGTCGCGGCGCCCTCTCGAGAACCGCAAACGGACAATTCACTAATCGACGTGTCAGGGTTGGGGTTCTGTCCACCCCCGATGTAGGAGGCCTGGAGTCATACGCGCCGCGTCCAGAGACATCCGCGCCACCGTTCCGAGGAGGAGAAGAAGTCGCCTTGATGTGCTGAGGGCAGAATTCTGCAATCCAAGCAATTGCAGACACATCGTGGGCCTGGCCACTTGCCAACACAATGCATGCCAGATGCAAGCCTCGTGCACATGAATTCCGCCAGCATTCTGACATGGCTCACCGCACCGAGACATGTGAATTTGAAATGAGGCTCTCCGCGGGGAGAGTCCCTTCCTAATAGAACGCCCCCGCGCCTCGCCCCCCTCATTGAGCAGGGACCGACCGTCCCGGCATTCCTATAGTCCTACCACGAAATGATCTTTTAGAACCCAAAAATGTTCTAGGAACAAAAACAATTTTCTTAGAACATCCACCCGATGTGTAGCAACAACACAGTCACAGCCAAACATGTTCTAAAAACACTTCGTGGAAACCACAAAAGGTTCTTAGAACGTTCTGTGGTATGCCTGTAGGCGAGCCGGGACGCTTCGCCACTGCTTGACCTCACGCGTGCCGC
This sequence comes from Prorocentrum cordatum, assembly GCA_963575745.1. Classification (NCBI taxonomy): domain Eukaryota; class Dinophyceae; order Prorocentrales; family Prorocentraceae; genus Prorocentrum; species Prorocentrum cordatum. The sequence continues at coordinate 79,692 of CAUYUJ010017200.1, read as the reverse complement.
CCATGCCTCGATCACGGCGCTCATCTGGGAGGCCTCTGGCCTGTGCCCCTAGGCGAAGATGCGCACCTTCAGCGCACTGCCTGACTCGGCGTCCGCCGGCGGAGGCGCCGCGTCCGCGCCGCTGGCCCGCGGCCCCGCGGTGGCGGGGCCGCCCGAGCCTCCGGCCGCCCCCTCGTGGGGGGCCGCCAGCAAGGGCAGCATGACGGCGTCCGTCACACCACACCACGCGTCGAACGCGTGCTTGCGGGCCTTGCACGCCTCCTCGCCCTGCGACGCCTGCGCGTTCGCCTCGCCCCACGCGTCCCTCCGCCAGTGGGACATCGCGTGGAGGTGGCGCGGGGCTTTGCAGCCGCTGGGCAGCCACACGAAGCAGCCCGTGCTCCTGGGGAGGGCCGGCGCCGCCTCGGGCAGCGAGTCGACCACGTCCGCGGCCCGCGCCTCCTTGGCCGCCGCGTCAGCCTCGGCAACTACCTGCAGCACCGACTCTGGCGCCTCTGGCGCCTCCCCCTGCCCCCCTTCATCCTCCACGGAGACCTCCCGAGGAGATGTCAGCAGCATGACGGTGTCCGTCACACCACACCACGCGTCGAACGCTTGCTTGCGGGCCTTGCACGCCTTCTCGCTCTGCCCCGCCTGCGCGTTCGCCTCGCCCCACGTGTCCCTCCGCCACTTGAACTTCGCGTGGAAGTGATGCGGGATCTTGCAGCCGCTGGGCAGCCACACGAAGCAGCCAGCGCTCCTCGGTCGAGCTGGGCCACAGGCGAGACTGGATGCGGTGCACATGCGCCCTGGGGCCGAGGCGGCCTGTGTCGCGTTCTCCTCCTGGTTCTCCTCCTGCGCCTGTCCTGGGAGCTCTGGCGGCGTGTCCTCGAGCTTCTCGCCGAACGGCGTGTCGGTGGGGACGCCCGTCACGGTGGAGGCCTCGGCTGCTGCGACGCTCTGCAGCTGGACGGCTCCGGAGGGCACTCCCAGGAGCAGGGCGGCAAGGACGCCGGCGCGTGCCCACGGCATCGCGTGGCAGGGCGGTACAAGAGAAGGTGCTGAATCTAGACGGACAAAAGCCTTGAGCCAAAATGGATCCGGGGGAGGAGGAGGAGGAGGAGGAGGAGGAGGAGGAGGAGGAGGACTGCCCCTGAACCCCCCAAATCTGGGAGGTCCAGGACGTCTTGGGGTTGTGTCCACTGCCGAACCCAGGAGGTCTAGGAGAACTGCCCCCCGACCCCCCCCGCCGGGATTTTTGAACACGACGCGGCCACTGTCTGTCTGGGGCCGCGGCCCCCCGAGCTCCCGACCCCTTCTGGGCCACGCGCAGCGGGGGGCACGGGGGAGGCAGGGCAGCTTCTTGAAAGGAGGCTGCTTCCCAGAGGGAAGTAGGAGGGGCTTCTGAGACGGAAGAGCTTCTTAGAAGGAGGCAGCTTCTTGGAAGGGGGAGCTTCTCAGAGGGAGGTAAGGGGGAGGGGGAAGGCTCCTTCTGAGAAGCCCTTCCCCCTCCCCCCCCGTACCTCCCCCTGCGCGTGGCCGACCTTCCCCGAGCGTGGCCCTGCATCCCGGACCCGTTTTTCGGAGTCCCGTGGCCCTGCGGCCGGCTCTGGAGGCCCGACTCGAGACTCCGCTGGTTGAAAGACACACGCCGTCGGAGATCTGGGGTGAGCGCGATGAGGAGGAGGGGGAGGAGGAGGGGGAGGAGGTCCACTCACGGTGACAGTCAAAGTATGGCGGGGGCAGATCGTGCCCCAACACTTCGGGCAGCGGCAAATACACACGGTCACAGGTCGTGCTGGCCCCCACACTTGACCTTCTCCTCATCGGATTTCCATAACTCCCCCAGGATGGCGCTCATGCCTGGAAGGTAACAGCAACTTCGGATTGCTATGCTGTGCTTGCTACCAAAGAGGTTGTTACTCGGACGCCCATCAATTCCACGCCGATCGTTCGCTCTCTGAGGTAGACACTCAGCAGACTAAAAGGGTCGCGAGACGTAGGACACGACGATATTGAGCATTGGTTTGAGTTTGTGCTTTCCATCATCTTCTGCAGCAGCACAGCCTTGAGACCACCAGATGCAGGAGTTGTGCCACTGCAGCTCTCGCTGATGCGTCCTAAGCGGAATAGGAGAGCACTGCCACAAACCGCAGACATTACACCAAATGATTGGTACATGTGTCTTAGGGTGGGTTTATGGTGGAACAACCCCACGAGACCGAATCCCGTAGCGAGCAAAAAGAAAATGGCGACGCGAAAGATTATCAGACGTCCTAGGCAATTCCATTTGAAGGCCTCTGCCAACAAATAATCGGAGGGGGAGGAGGAGGAGGGGGAGGAGGAGGAGGAGGAGGAGGAGGAGGAGGAGGCAAGGGCCCTCGACCTCGCGGCGGATCCTGCTTTAAGTAGGTGGGTGTGGTTAGCCGAGCCGACCACGCTTTCTAGGACCTAGAGGAACTAGAGGACCAAAGCCATTTGGATGGGTTGCGGGTGGGTCGCGGGGATGGGTCGCGGGTGGGTCGCGGGTTGTGTCGCGGGGTGGGTCGCGGGTGGGTCAACGGGTGGGTCGCGTGGCGGGTCGCGGACCCATAGCGGGCGGGTCGGGCAGGCGGGCCCGGGCGGCCAGGTCGAGCAGGCGGGTTGCTGAAGCGTCAGTCCTGCATAAATCGCGATGAAATCTCAAACGATATTGCGATTCTCAAGTGAATCGTGGGAAAAGCCAAAGCGAGAGCGTGATTCCTGAGTGTCGAGGGTGCGGCGTTTGAATAAGTCGCGACGAGGTCCCACGCAAGAGCGCGATTCCTGCATACATTCGGAGCACGTCCCGCACGAAAACACGGTATTGGAATACACTGTGAGGAGGTATCTGGCGGGGGCCGCTGTTGTTGTAGTTCGGGGGCCAGAGGGCCAGTTTGCCCTTCAAGGCTCCCCCCGTTGAAAAGCAGAGCGCGAGCCCAAGGAGGGGAACAACAACAACGAGCAGAATCCGCGCTGCGGAGTCCCACTTCAGCCACGCACCCAAGGACAGTCAATTACCATTTTGCTCCCTATCTCGTAAATGTGAAAGAATAAAAGAATACATCATGTGATAGGATTATTCAATACGATCCACTCTGTACAAGTGCAGTAAACAGAATCGACGTAATCGAACAGACAATATTCGAACCGACAGTGATACACTATACTTGAGTTAATCGTTTATTACATGACTTGGTACACAAGGTCAACGATTATACATATTAAAGAAACTGTTCGGACGTTGCTACACTATGCTATGATATGATATGAGGGGGTATGTGATGCTACGATCAGCTGCGATATGATATGATACGTAGCACCCCGCAATTGCGGATAAGAGTGAGGGGGCGGGCGCGGGCGACGCGGGCGTCGTCGAGACGGCGGACCTCGTGGCCCCCACCTTCCCTGTCGATGGCGCTGTCCTCCTCCTCCCTCCTCCTCCTCCTCTTCCTCGTCCTCGTCCTCATCGTCATCGTCATCCTCCTCCTCCACCTCGTCCTCCTCCTCCTCTTCTTCCTCGTCCTCCCTCTCCCCCCCTCGTCCTTTCATCATCGTCCTCCCATTGTCGTCCTCCCCTTCATCGGCCTCCATCATCGTCCTCCCATTGACGTCCATCATCATCATCATCATCATCATCATCATCATCATCATCATCATCATCATCATCATCATCATCATCATCATCATCATCATCATCATCATCATCATCATCATCATCATCATCATCATCATCATCATCATCTCCCCCTCCTCCCCCTCCTCGTCTTCCTCCTCCCCCTCCTCCCCCTCCTCGTCCTCCTGCTCCTCCTCCTTTTCTTTCTCCACATTATCCTTACATCCTCTCTTCTTCCGCGTTCTCCTCGTCCCCTGTTTACTCCTCCTGCCTCCCCCTCCTTTCCCAAGATAGCTGCAACGCAATCCTTTTTTCCACTTTATGATCCCCGCCTTCTTTGATTAAGGCAACTCGCCAGGGCAGAGTTGCTGGGCGGGCTGGTGTGGATGCGCGGGGCTTGAAGAGGTCCTTGCGGGCTCAGGCGGCATGCAAAAATCCGCCGCCGCGCTTGTGCGGCATTGGTTTGTTCAGTGAACGTGGTTTAGGTCGCGGGTGGGTCGCGGGCTCTCCACCTCCACCTGGAAGGAATGCAAAAGCAGCCCGCCGCAGGCGCCAAAAAAAAAAGGTTTGTACACTGAACGTGGTTTGGGTCGCGGGTGGGCCGCGGGTTCTCCACCGGGAACGAATGCAAAACATGCCCGCCGCAGGCGCCGAAAAATGTGGTTTGTACCCTGAACGTGGTCGCGGGTGGGCCGCGGGCTCTCAACCTGAAACGAATGCAAAACATGCCCGCCGCAGGCGCCGGAAAATGTGGTTTGTACCCTGAACGTGGTTTGGGTCGCGGGTTGGTCGCGAGTTGGTCACGGGGTGGGTCGCGGGCTCTCAACCTGGAAGGAATGCAAAAAAAACCCGCCGCAGGCGCCGAAAATTGTGGTTTGTACCTTGAACGTGGTGGGTCGCGGGTGGGTCGCGGGTCGCGGGTCGCGGGTGGGTCGCGGGTGGGTCGCGGGTGGGTCGCGGGTGGGTCGCGGGTGGGTCGCGGGGTGGGTCGCGGGGTGGGTCGCGGGGTGGGTCGCGGGGTGGGTCGCGGGGTGGGTCGCGGGGTGGGTCGCGGGTGGGTCGCGGGGTGGGTCGCAGGGTGGGTCGCGGGGTGGGTCGCGGGTGGGTCGCGGGGTGGGTCGCGGGTGGGTCGCGGAGTCGCTCTTGGGTGGGACGACGACAACAACAACAAGACGAAGCAGAATCCGCGCCACGGATCCTCGCTTCAGCCACGCACCCAGGGACAGTGAATGACCGTTCGGGCCCCCTCACTCTGATTATACCCGGCTGTACACTAGAATGAAGAATTACCACACAAGATACTTATACAAGCATTCAATATTGTACAACATGATGCGGCATGATGTACGACAGCATCGTATCGTACAACGTTCGTGATGTGTAATGACAAGTAACATACAATGACATAGTATGAAATACGTCATGACCAAATTGGGTATGTCCTACTGCAATTTGGCATAGCGTCTCATGACCTAGTATCGAATGCGAGCATACACCATACATTAAAACATATGTTATTTGATCGGCGACAATATGCGATGATCGTATGTCAAATAAAACATGCCCATATATCATCTAACCTGATTCCAAATAGTATCCGATCGTACACGATGGAAGATAATGATAAAAGCTAGCAGGGACATATATTATCATACACACACATGTGATGAATTTAACGTGACACACTAAAGTATACTGCTTTGTGTATGTACATATATATATGTATAGATGCATTTTGTGTTGAGCAGGGGATGGTAGTCTCATCATGTCTTACATGCTCCAATCGGCTGATCGGTGCCTCCCGCGAGGCCCGGCCAGCGAACTCAAACTGCGGCGTTGATGCTGTGAGCGAGCATCCGGCGACTATCCGCCACTGTGCCGCTGGGCACGGAATGGGCGTGTCCTCAGGTCCTCTCACTGCCCCTCTAAGCCTCAGTCCTCAATCTTGAGGAGTCTTTAAGGGGCTCGGAACTCGGAGCCCCTCGGCACACATCTCCTGGGACTTGTCGCTTGCCCTCTGGGCTTCGCCGAGCGGTCCCGTATCATTTGTTCGGGCCCAAAGGGGGCCCCAAGACGGGCCAAGAGCGACCCAAGAAACCCCCAAGACGGTCAAGATGGCCCCCAGACGGCCCCAAAGGCCTCCAAGACGCCCAAAGAGTCCTCGAAGAAGCCTCCCAAGAGGGCCCCCAAAGGCCAAAATCATCGATTGTCCTTATATGTTTGAAGGATTTGGGCGCTCTCGCCTTTTAGGCTCCCCGACGCTCCCAGACGGCCCTAAAGGCCCACGATACCGCCCCGAACGGCCTCCAAAAGGGCCCCCAAACGACCCAAGAGGGCCTCAAGACAGCCCAAAAGGCGTCCAAAACGACCCAAGAGGGCCCCGCAAAGAGCCCAAAGAGCGAGCACGACCCTAAAGTCCGAGCCCTCCGCCCCAAGAGACCCCAGGAGGCCCAAAGGGTTGCCTGGGAAGCGCCCAGGAGGCCCTGAGAGGCCCCCGAGAGGCCCCAAGAGGATCCCAAGAGGCCAAGAGAGGCTCCCAAGAGGCCCCCAAACGGCTCCCAAGAGGCGCCCAAACTGCCTCCAAGAGGCCCCCAAGAAACCTCGCACGAGACCCCAACGAACATCAAATAGGCTTCATACCCACAACACAGGTATTGTGGCAGGATGGGCCGAAGGCCATTATAGCCACCGCCCCCTGTCGATTCATCGCAGGGGTGTCTGGCGTGCTGAACCTTTTCGGTATTGGTGTAAATTTTTTTCCCCAAAAACTCATCCTGGGGTTTCGGCCCGTCCCGCCGGCCACCCGAAAAGATTGCCCAGGACCTCAATCCGCAACAAAAGCCCTCCAAGACGGCTCAAGATGGCCTCCAGGATGGCCACGTTAGTTTGACAATGGGTTGGGAGGCCCAACCAGCATATTCGACTCAGGCGAAGCCAAGCTCCCGCCCTGTTATAGCGTAGTAACGATAGTCTCAGTAGTAGGGGGCGAGCCAACTCAAGCAGTATTTTGGTATCGATGGCAAATAGTACACCTCGCGCTGAGGTGTAGTCAGATCTGGGCGGCCGGCCGCTTTGAGCCAAGCAGCCGCGGATGCACGCTCGTTCCCACTCACATGCAATGCCGACCTCACTTTAGAGTCGGGGGGGAGGGAAACGAGGTGTGAACCCGCCGCCTCTATGTAGCAGATACATCAGCGACTATCTACAAAAAGGCAGCAAAAGGGCGGGGCCGTAAGGAAGGCGGACCCGCACGCAAGTTGTCTTGCCTGTACTGTTCTGTGCATACAGATACTCCTCAGGCGGCCACAGAACGGGATGTCTGGGCAGCCCGATAGGGAGTGTGACTCTTGAAGTCATGTTTGAAGGATTGTATACCTCCCATGATCTGTAAGAGAATATCTCTGTCGATGCCCCCTTTGGTGTGACCGTACACAGTCATATCGCGGGTGTCGCACCACTGAGTACCGTGCACGGCTTCACACTCCATCATATGTCGTATCCAACTGATGTGTCCTAAATGGGGTACACTCAATCGGCTTATTCAAGTCGTTGCTTGACAAGGACTTAAAAACAGACTCAGCATCTATAGTCAAAAGTGACCTTGATGCTCAGGCCACCCTAGTATGTCTTTCAACTGATTGGGAGTTAGCGGCCCTGCGTGAGCTCGTGCAGAGTCACGATCGTGGAATACCAGTCCTCCAAATTGCGGGCAACTGCTAGCGTCTCTGCTGAATAGCTCGAGCGGGTCTGCAAGCGGCGAGACTTGCAGTGCGCATCGATCAAATGGACGACGGGCTTACCAGGCGCGTTCCCAAGCCGTCGCAGGTTTGCCCCGTGAAAACCATAGCCTTTGACGTCGTCCTCGGCGTCTCCACTCAGGCGTCGGTAACGTGAGTCGCTGTGCAGGTCGACCTCGCCCGTAGGGGTCATCGCCAGGTAGACGATCTTCTTAGGACAGACCTGCAGTTTCCTGGTGATCGCGTTCAGTCGTCGTACTTGTATACTGGTCGGTCCTTGGACACGTTGTAGACATACAACATACACCATCAACCACACCTTGGTGATTAATGCATACGCCAGCGCGCCCCAGAGGCTGACGAACATGCCTGTAACCATCTTGGATGCCTGAGCGTCAGCGCCGGCGCCGGTAAGTTCAAGATGTTGTATAGGACGGAGCTGCTCGATGTATTCGTCTTGGTCCAAAGTAACATTGCCGCCCTCATCCTTGGTATACCTCACAGCACACTTGGTGCACGTGTGCTTGTTTAGTTTGCACTTACCACAGGTGTCTTCTACGCACTTGACATGCTTGTCAATGGTGTCCTCAGTGCTGGCCATGCTGATATCATCCATAAGTCTGGCCGTAAGCAAGTTGCTGCTCGTCTCGAACTCTTCGTCGTAGGACGCGGGTCGGAAACCAAAACCTCTTGCGGCCCTTCTGAGCTTTAGTGAGAAAGCTCGGGGTGCGTCTGTGGTGCCAGTGCCTGGTTTGAGGCACTGCAAGCAGTGCTCTGACTCGTCGTAGTGTTCGAATCCTGGGAGAGTTCGAAGCACCGTGGCCGATCCAGGCGGCAAAGTAAAACACGCCACACGTTCCTTTTCACCAGTTGCCTCAGCAAGTCCCTGGCCGGTCAATCCTCCCAGGAAGGCCATGTTGATGTCGAGGGAGGCAATGATCCATTGTTTCCTGCGCGCTGCCGTGCTCGCGAGTAGTCTCTGGCTTGACCACCGCGCTGTTCCCGGAAAGGTTTCCACGTCATAGGCTTCAAGGTCCATGCAGCCTCGAAGCACCAGGCGTAATCTGATGGCACGTTCCATCTCGCCCCTCTCGTTCTTCACAAGCTTCAATTTGTGCGCGTGCCTCGAAGTCCTGATGTTTGACGCTTTAGATATGTCTTGCATTTTGACACACGTGTTGTCAAACCATGCCTGGAGTTCGGTGCAGAGGGCTTTCGATACTTTCTCGGGATTTGCCTGGACGCCAGCCTTCCCGAGGAGGTCTTCTTCCTTGACGAACACAGCTCGCTTTGCAGCGGCGGTAACATATACTCGTATAGTGGTCACACGGTCGGCATCTAATATCATGTGCTGTTGTTCGGACAGGACTACCTTTGACACTTCTGCCGTAAAACAGAAGTCTACACATTGTCCATATTCGTCTGAGTCCAGTCCGTAACTGCAGTCTTCGACCATGGAGCACAATGGGACATGATACGTCTCCTCGGTGTCGGAGTCGCGTGGGTGTCCCCACTTAGACAGGTGCCCCCGCTGTTCTTCAGCTACAGTGATCAGCGCACCATTGTCTGGAATCAATCTGCGCGGGTATCGTGAAAAGATTTCCTAGTGGAGTTGACTCCAGCAGTTCCTTTTCATCTTGTAGTTCTGCATACCACACTTCCACGACGTGTGACTCGAGGTCAGCCTCCGACTCCTCATAAATCGTAGGACGCCATCCATACTCCTGGTGGTTCGGCTTCTGAGGCTTCTCTCGCAGTTCCATCCGGTGTCGGTGCATCCGCCAATTCCTCCAACTTTGTCATATCCTGGTCGAAGCCTGCTTGAGGTTTGGTGGGCTTCAGGCACTGGATGTTTCTAGAATGTGCTGATCCAGTTATATCGTGAATGTTAAGAGCGGTGCCTTCTGCTTCATACTAGTGAAATCCTGGGTTCACATCGTTGTCATAGTGGACCAATGAGCAACTGTCGGCACAAGCAACCGGAGGTAGCTTCTGGATAATCTTGGCCAACCTAACCGAAACTACGTTCTCAATGCAGAAAAAGTTTCTGATAACGGATTGTAAAGCTAGGTGTACCTTAGAAGATTGTCGGCTTGCACTTGTCATCTGAAGCATCCCCTTCTTGGTCGGAACATAGCCGAATGCCATAGCAGGTCCCCCCACAGGTAAACTGGCCACGAACGTCAACGCTGTCCGTAGTGCAGTGGTGTCGGAGCCAATCTCTGGCTATTAAAGCTTCAATATAAAACGAGTGTCGTGCTTCGCCGCATTGTATCTGAACGTCGCGGCTTCCCACTCGAATGATGACTTGACCCCTTTCCGGGATCGATTCTTACAAATGAGAATGGGCCGTTCCAGCCGCCCCAGTCGCCCTCCGTGGTGGTGGGGCGATGGAAATCAACTGAATCTCTTTCATCGTAGTAATACTGACCGGTAGCAGTTGTCTTCGTGCGTAATACACGATTGGCCTCGGCTGCTGCTGTGGCCTGTGTGATAGCTTCAATGCATACCGCGCGTATCATCTGTTCACGAGAATGATCCGACGTGTCCGTCGGCTGTTCGTGATCCAGGACAGGTAAGTCGGGGGGCATTGCCGGCTGCCGTCCAAACAGAGCGCTGCATGGAGACACCTCGATGTAGAAGGTGAACGCATTGGCGGCAAAAAAGGCCTCATGCAGTAGTCGTGCGAACACAAGAGTTATGTAGAACCTGTTGAGTTCAGCTTCCATGACACGAAGTAGATGGCGCAATGTGCCATTTCTGGCTTCGATCGTCGTAGCGTGTTGTCCACGCGCACGTATCCTCAGTTCAGCGCCCTTTGCTTTAAGGACTGCTTTCGCAGTGTCGTTGTTGAGGGCACCCTTTCCACCGGAGTAGAGTACGCTTGCAAGTCCAAAATGCATCCAACACTGATGATATGCATCCAGGATACTGGTCATCGTCTTGTCTGGTATCTCCATTCCAGTAGCATATCGAATACAACGATCGATGATATGGAGTATATTGTGTTCTTTGACATCTCCATTCCAGTAGCATATCGAATACAACGATCGATGATATGGAGTATAGTGTGTTCTTGTTTGTAGAGCATCAGGTCACATTCAACTTCTTCGTTGCATTCGCCAGGCAGTGCAGTAGATGGCATAACAGTATGCCCAGGCATGTCCCAAGCCCTGCACTCCCGACATGTGTCGCAGACACCTCTAATCAGGTTGAGTCTAACGTTGTCCAGACCTACCCTTGTTAAGATGAGTCTCATCTTAAGCACTTTCGCATGGAGCCAACGCAAGTGTAGCTTCCGCAGCTCGCGTGTTACCGCGCTTAGGTCAAGGCTTCGTAAATGTTGTAAATTGAATTGTACGTCGAACCTTGACCAGTCTGGAAGTCGTGGTCGTGCAGCAGGGTTACCCGCTGGTGGCGGAGGAGGTGCATCCCCTCCTTGCTGTCGGCCACGTCTGACTCTAACCTGTGGCAGCCGGAGGTGATCATCCGAACTCCCAGCTCCACTCGAGGCAGGTTGCCCTGCAGCAGGTTCAGCAGCATGTCTGCCTATTGTAATATCGTGGCTGCTGGCGCCCGCCGTGGGCCCGGCTCTAGAGCCGGGTCTTGGTGCTCGTAGCCGCGTAAGTGGTGGTGCGGCTTGCGCCTCGGGTGGTAGTGCTGCTGGTTCAGCAGGAGCGGGTGGTGCCTGTCCTGCTGCTGGTTCGGCAGGAGCCGGTGGTACCTGTCCGTGATTGTCAGGCAGCTTCCAAGGTTTGGCAAACTTGAATTTGCCGGGTGCCCGTACATGTCCAGGCACGTTATGGCCGTAGTTCTTCTTGCAGCTCGGACATTCCCAATGGTCGTCTCCCCGATCGCACCACCTGCAATACTTGGGATTTCTGTCGCGCGAGAGAGAGCGCATGTTAACATTATCCGCGCACGCAGGACATCCTAGCCCTCCCCGGGGCGGTCTCGTGATCGAATCGTCGGGTTGCCGGGGGATAGTTGGATCGTCCCAGTCATGCCCCCTCACGTTGGTGACTAGCACGGTGGCAGAATAAGGGTGACCATCAAAGGGGTCACGGTTTACGTGGAAAAGATCGTGTGCGATCTGAACTGCGTCGACAAAAAGGGACTGCATCCTTGGAGTATAGTGTGCAGCCATGGACGGTTCTGTTACATACCGACGCATGATGATGATGACCAGGACACCGTCTTCGTTCAAAAGGGGTAAATCGAAGGCGGTGGTTGGCCATGATCTCGGTCGGTTTTCGCATCAATACCCCATGGGAATCACGTGAGCCAGTAGTACATTGGTCCATATTCACCTTGCAAGTGCCCTTGAATTTGGCCAATGCAGTCCATGGGGTTATCTGGTCCACCCAAGTACCCACTGGTTGTTCTCGTAGATAAAACCGTCGAAGATCGTTCTGACGTGTAGCAACCCCACCGCAAAGCTTGATATGCGGCAGATTTTCTTCATGGTGTTCATACCAGGTATCATAGTTGACCTGGGAGTTGAAATATGAAGATAGCCCAGTCGTTCTGCAGTTGGGTTGTAGTATGACAGCATTGACGAAACGAACGTCTAGGTAGTGTATCACAGCATCCTGGACATCCTTGTTTCCGAGGTCAACATAGGAGCGTTTGTCTAGGTTTCCCCCTGAAGACAAACCTCGTCTGAATGTTAGCTGCGATATACCTCCACTTCCTCCGCATAATTCCGACATGTCCACCTTGTTGCGTCGTCCGTAGCATATGGTTGGGATTATGGAGAATACATCGGCGTAGGATTCAGCAGGTAGCCCCGCAGGTAATGCGATGAAGGTTTCCGCATCATCATCGCTTGCCGTGTCGGAGTCAAGGGGTACGTCGGCTACGTCTGAGACCTTTAAGGTCATCTCCGCAGTCATCGTTGCCTTCTTCGACTATATCTGGTATCTTACGTGGCTCGATGCCCACTCCTTTATCGGTTTTATGTTTTCTCTTTGCTTCATCCGGGCATCGGTCGGATGTGCTGTCTGTTGTTCAATATCAGATGAACTTACCGTCGGGAAGTCGGGAATAGGAGGGGAGCACGCGGCCGCGCTCAATCGAAGGGGGAGGGAGACGATCGTCATCGACGAACGCAACTCGCCTTGGGCGTGGACGTGGGTCCTCCTGTCCGATGAAAGCTGTCTCTGGCTGCTCCCAGTAAAACCGAATACGAATATCATATTGGTTACACCATTCGGCAACGGTGCATTGAATTTGTGCCCGATAGGCTGGTCCAGGATCTGGATGTCGTCTATGATCTGGTTGTCGCCCAGGTTCTTCGCTACCCGTCTTACGACATGGCCCCATTCAGGGCCATTCTTCGGATGTTGCGCGTAAGTTCGAGCTCCTGTATCCACTCGTGTGTGGATGCTAAGGTGTACAGCGCTCGTATGGCTTCTGTTTGTTGTGTGTAAACCCATTTGATCAAACAATCTCGCGGTCATGATAGCCAATGTTTTGTTGCGCCACTCTGCCTTTTGAGCACCTTGGCCATGCCAGTCCAACTCATGCTCAGTGAGTTGAGCAGGTTCCCCTGCTGTTTGACACGCCCATCTTCACAATTTGGTCGGGGTGTCCGTGCAGGTAGTTGCCACTTGCAGATATGATGCGCTAGGCAACTTACTTGAACGGTCATACTTCAAACCGAAATGGCAGCAACGCATACGCATGCCCTGCAAGTCTAGATTTTCAATGGCATCTTGCATGGGACCCTGTTTCCAGAAGTAACCTGGCGGTCCCACAAGTACAATAGACACACGCAGGGCCCGAGCCTTGGTCATCAAGTTTTGGACGCGCTTCCCAGGCAACCTAACGTACCAATCAGCGGGCGTCGCCACCCACAACAGTTGATAATCCCCCGAGAGTAGAGCGCCCAACTATTGTGTACCAGTAGAAGTCATTACCTCTGCATGTGCAATGCGGTCACACATATAACCACGAGCTCGGAGTTCAGCGCAAGCTGTCCGTACGTCCTCAATGACAAGTGCACAAAACGATAATGATGTGATGAGCGTTCTTTCTCTGCGGCGGCCACGCGGCCGGGTCCACTGCTGTCCTCGGCAGCCGCGCAGCCGGGCTTGCCGCTGCCCCTGGCGCGCACAGCTGGCGCCTGAGAAAAGAATGCAGGTTTCCCCGCACTTGATGACAAAACCTGAGTGTTCGGCCTGTCGGAGCAAGCGCGGGTGGCCGTGGCACGCGCCTGCCCCCGTCACTCATTATCGGGCGATGGGGGCGTCCAAATGCCCGTGCCATGCTGCGCTGCAGAGCCGCTGCTCGAAGTACAAGTATCAAACTTCTCAGCGGCATCATCCACTTCCGCAGGTGTCCCTGCCTTCGCGTCGGGCGGCGTCCACTTATTGCCCTCCTCGTAAATGGCCTGATAGACCTTCGCCTGCAAGTTGTGCAAGGCGAAGCCCTGGTGGGCCGAGGCGGGTTTAGCCCCGAGGGACGTATTCCTGCGATGCCAGGTCTTCAGGTTGTTACTCACCAGAGACCGGATCGTAAAAGCGAACGTCTCCTCGTTGATGGAGAAGCTGATGCCCTTGGTATCCTGTGACACCATATATGTATGGGGGTCGCACATAGCAGGTGTCCCCGCGGCTGGCTCTGCGCCAGCTGCCTCTTTGACGAGCAACAGGGCATCCTCGCATTGAGGATTGGCCGTGCTAGTAAACGACATCGACCTTGCGTCTTCAGCTGCGGCCCCGTACTCGTCGACCTTGAGTGCCAGATGACCAGAAGGCGTTTTCATCAAATCAAATACTCTGGCACCCTTTCCAAGTAGAAGCTTGTGCATATCAGAGCCAGGGATGATCATCTTCTCGCGCCCCTGCTCCAGGATCAAGATAGTCCTCATGTTAGACATACTCGTCAGACCCAGAATAACAAGGAGATGTTCCCCTGAACCCTCAGCCACGTTTGCTGAAGAGGTATCAAGTCTCGGCACAGCAGGTGCCCCCGCCAGGTCTCCCTTTTCCTTGCGCGCAACGTTGCAGCGCAAGGACGTGTCGCAGACCGCGGCGCCATGTCCCACTCCCGACACGTAGAGCCTCTTCGTCAGACTCAGCTTCTTGATGGCGTGTCCATGGGAACGGGATACCTGTTAAAAGGTATGTGCCGTTTTTAGACCAACGATGTTGATGTTGCTGCCGATGTCCACAAGGATTGTCAGCATTCCATCCACCATGGCCCCGCTGTTTGCTGCCAGAGCCAGTTCATGGCGTTCTCCGAATATTCCTGGCACCTCAGACAGCGTCGTACCATGCGTACCCTTGCGGCGCCTCTGCTTCAACACCCAATCGTTCCTTGACAGAGACGTGAAGACGTTCATGTATCGGCGGGCCTCCTCTTCCGTGATGGGTTTCCTCTCGGAAATCCAGGCCGTAGGATACTCGTCATACACGTATGGGCATGATGCAGATGTGGTCGGCATGTTCATGAACGTATCTTCGTCGGCACGCATGCCCGTCTGACCATCTGTGTTTACCATTAACACAGTGTGTATCATGTCGCGCTCGGATATCGCGCTGATGCCACTGCGCACGCTCGCCGGGCTCTCCGTCCTGCGCTGACTGCGCGGGCGGGTGTCTCGCCCGTATGGCATGTAGGCATGTGGAGACTGAAGCCACTGCGCACTCCTGTCGGTGGCTCTCTCCATGCGCCTCAGCCACATGTCGTTGGCCGGCAACGCGGCAGGTGCAGTTATAGCAGGTGCCCCTGCATTGTTGGCTGCTTCCGCTATTAATGGCATGGGCGCATCCAGAGCAGGCGCGGTGGCTTCCGTCGCCTGCCCCGCGTTGGCCGATAAAGCAGGTTGCCCCGCTGGTGTTGTCGTAAGGACTGCCGTGCTATTCATCATCGTCGCCGTGACGCGGTTGAGCTCCACGCGAAGGTCCTTGAGTTCGTTGGCCCCTCGGAGTATCTCCATGACGATTTAATGCGTCCTGATCTCCAACGAGGGCATAATGAAACTCAGCTGTGATGAGACCGACGCCCCTGCAAATAGCGCAGGGCGCCTCAGTTGCAGCGCCTTCCATATTGCCAGCTTGCCAGCCAGCTGTCTGTCCACATGAGCGCGCGCAACTCGGTCCCAGCACTGCGCATGGAATATAAACACACTGAAGCCTCCAGACGTTGTCGCGACGCATGAAGTGATCCAGGCATATGGCACACTTGGCATATGGCACACTTGTTGAAGTCACCGTCGCTGATGACTGGCGATGTTGACGATGGCCTGATACGCGTCTGGCGCTCCGGAGTAGCTTCACCAATATCATACTGATTCGGTGGGGCCGACAGTGGCTGAATGGCTGCAAGTGCTGCCGGGTTATATGCAGGTGCTCCTGCTGTGGTTGGAGTAGCAGGTTGCCCCGCGCGACCCAGCATCCTGTTTGCCCGACGCTCATGGTTGCGACGCTGGCGGGCCGACTGCATCGAGAGGTTGGCCTGCTGCGCCTCGCGAATGGCCAGGATCTCTGGGCGCAACTCCCCCATGGATGATGGCTCTACCAGGCCGGGGGCCTGCTGCGTCACATCTGAGCCCATAAGGGGTAGCCAAACATCCTGAATGAGGAATCTGGCCCGGCGCACCTGACGCGTAGGCAGAGCCGCGTGTCAACTGAGACTGGTGCAAGTCGTCGGCCGTCGCTCGTACATACGGGCTCTCCGGCTTCATTCCCACGCGAGGGTTACCAGTCACCTGAGCATGGTAGTCAGGATACAACGGGAAGTCCATCGGTGGTGCTGTAGGGCACTCTGCAGCTGTCGGATCGCATGTCGGATGACGAAAAAATGCTGGCACGTATCCGTATCGATTGGGGTTGTCCGGTGATGGATTTGGGTCCAGGACATACTCCCAAGGCGGCGTCCAGCTAGCATTATGGAGGTCGATGCCATCCCTGCGCGTGCTCTGCGAGGCTTCGCGCATTTGCCGGTACATCCACTCTTGCTGACCAACCAAACTCTCGGTCCTCTGTGCAGGTACAGGCAGCTGCTGCGTCTGAGCACGCCACAGATCGTTGGTGCACAGCATGTCGGTCGGAGTGATTAGGCTCGATGTCATACCTGTCACGTCCGCACATTGGGCCTGAATTCATGATCCATCAGATCCAGATCCCCCTGCAGGTGCCCCCGCTTGATACACATCATGTAACATAAATACTGTAGAGAACTCGACCTCCTGGATGGGCGTCGGTTCGGGGCACTTCAACTTGTAGGGGGGTTTTGGAATTAACCATTCTTTCAACGATGATGCATCATTTTGGAATTCGTACATCTCGTCGACAGAAAGATCACATTTCGGATACTTCTGGTCGTTGTCCCACAGGCACAGGGGATTGACCCATACATGTCCCGCGCGGTTGTACCTGCACTTGTCGCTGGGCAGAATACCTATAAGCTGGACGATGTGAGTCGAAGGAATTCTGCCGTTCTGGCCTGCCGACATTTTAATATCATTTGCTGAGCGCCAAAATTGGATATATTATCCGGAAGCAAGTTCTTCAGACTAACCAAAACCAATACCTCGGAGTCGACGCGCAGGCCGGACTGGATTCTGTCGTCGCCCGGTAGATATGGGCACGCATGAACAAATTGTCTGCCTGTTCTCCTGATGGCAGCCCCATGCGAAGTATATCCGGGACCTTTTTCCACGGGGTACCATGAATAAAATAACAAGGTGCACATGGAATAATCAAATCTGGAATCCTCAGATACAGTGACTCAGGGCATTTTATCCCACGGCTGCTGTGTCCATTACTTGGGCGCATGAAATGTCTGGTACGTCTAAGTAGCGTACTTACACTTCTTGATCTGGAGCCTCTTTTTCTGCATCCCAGTGTTGTCGACCATGCCAATCAAGTTCAGCACAGCCACTGCTTGGCATGCCCAATGGCGGTTCCTGAGATACCGGCGGACAGTCTCCAGGTGTTCGTGGCGATAGCGATCGCATCCCTCAGGTGGCCACTGGTTGAGCAGCTCGGAGAGCTCCACCCATCCATCGAAGTCATCGAAAGACGGCACGGCTCGCACAAACCTACCAGAGAGATAATTGTTGTGAAATGGTTTGTGACGGAGAGCAACCGTAAGCCATTCTGAGCAGCAGCGCTGCTCCTCATGGGTCACATTTGGGCCAGCAACGTTATCTGCCTTGAGGACCCCCATCAAGCCGGACTTCTCGGACAAATGCGTGAGCGCCGGGCGTCCACGCAAAATATTACGTACAACCTGGCGCGCATGTGCGTCTTTATCGGCAATGACGGCGGTATCCGAAAAATCGCATTCCACCACAATGCATCGATCAGACCCGCCATCATAATTGGGGTGGTATGCTGGGTTGATCTTCGTACGCCTGGAGGTGCGTAAACAGTCCCAATACTGTCGGCATTCAACGGGCACTTCCAAAGTAAGAGCAGGTTGCCCCGCAGAACTCTGAGCTGCTGCCGATGCTGCGGGTGCACGAGCGCCCGCCGATGACGAGGCAGCGCCTGCTGATCCCCTGGGCGTCCGAGGAGTCCTTGGCGGGGTACTCATATCGAAGTGCTGGCGTTTCTTCTCATTGATGTTGTAGTACTCGTATGTCTTATCTTTGGGGGCTGCCCCTGATGCCTTTAATGTAGTTCCCACTAGATTCTTATCGGTATCACGCAGTGTTGAAGAAGCGTCCCTCGGTGATCCCTCCCGTGTCGGCGTCCAGCCAGTCCCGCGTGTCCGGCCAGGTGTAGGGCCGCGACGTGGTACAGGGTCCTTCGGAGTAGGAGTGCTGGCGCCATGAAATGCAGCTGCCGCGGCGGCCACTGCCGGTCCTCTGGATCGACGTCGACAGCAGGTTGCCCCGCAGGTCGTTGTTGCTTGCTATCTCCGGGATTGGGATCAGCTGGGCTTTTCCTCTTCCTCTGTTTGGGCGGTGGTCTGAGCTGATCAGGTCCGAGTGATTTAGATTGACTCGACGAGTCTGAAGATGGAGAAATATCAAGGGGCGGATCTGTCTACGGCTTGGGAGGAGGTGCCTTAGCCGTTGCCCCTGCAGGTATCCATGGCCCATATCGAAAGGCCCTCTGCCAGGGTTAAGGTCCACGCCATCCGGCTTTCTGAATGCCATATTCCCGATGGTGGCCCTTCCCTTGATGGACAGGTTATACCTACACGACCACCCTTCGGGTGATAATGAATTTCGGGGGGGGGGGGGGGGGGGGAACCAACGGCGCACTCGATCGGTCTCACTATCGATCTCACTATCGATCTCACTCTCGGTCTCGCTCGATCGATCTCACTCGGTCCATCTCACTCGATCTGATTCATTCGATCGCTCTCACAATCGATCTCACAATCGATCTCACTACCGATCTCACAATCGATTTCATCGATCTCACTATCGATGTCACAGCCGATCTCACAATCAACGTGGTCAACATCGGAATCATCGTCATCAACGCCATCAACATCATGATCACGGGGGCATCACCACCTCATCACGACCATCACAAACATCACCATCATCACCAACAACATCGTCATCACCGGGACACCATCATCGTCATCATCAACATCATCACCATCATCATCATCGGGGCACCATCATCCTCATCATCATCGGAACACCACCATAATCAGCGCCACCAGCCCATCATCATCATGAACAACATCAGCTACATCATCATCATAGGGACACCATCATCATCAACAGCAGCATCATCATCATCGAAATCAGAATCATCATCGGGGCACCATCATCATCGTCAGCATCATCATCATCGGGACACCATCATTATCAACAACATCAGCACCATCATCATCACAATCATCGGGCCACCATCAAAATACTCATCATCACCTCAGCATCATCCTCATCATCAGCATCATCATCATCGGGAGACCACCAACGTCATCACCATCATCAGCATCACCATCACCATCATCATCGGGGCACCACCATCATCATCACCATTATAATCATCCTCACCATCATCGGGACACTGACGGGGCACCGGCGGGGCACCGGCGGGACACCGCTGGCCACCGGCCCCCGGAAAGAAATCATTTGGCCCGGCCGCGCCTCAGCCGGAGGCGGGGCACAGGCGGGGCACCGCGGGCCACCCGCCCCAGAAAGGAATCATTTGGTCCGGCCGCGCCTCAGCCGGAGGGGACTTTCCACTCGCCCGGCCGCGCAGCTTCGCCTCGCCCGCGCGCGCGGCACGCACGAATGCGAAACCGAAACCGATCTCCCGGTAGGGGGGCTCTCCGTTCCACTTCGATCTCAC
Source organism: Prorocentrum cordatum (assembly GCA_963575745.1). NCBI lineage: Eukaryota > Dinophyceae > Prorocentrales > Prorocentraceae > Prorocentrum > Prorocentrum cordatum. The sequence goes on along the minus strand of CAUYUJ010017200.1, from coordinate 60,067 downwards.
CCCCTCACCTCCGATCTAGCGCTAAGCCTTGAGTCGACAGTAGTCTTTACCCAACCTGCAGATCCAGCGCGGTAAGCGACCCTTCTCTTTGGAAAAAGATCCATTTCTTCAGTAACGACGTACCCAAGATCAATAGGGGTGTCCGCATCGTAAGTGACGTCCGTGACAGTGGAGCGGGCATCGGAGCAATCCGCAGCGTACCCTGCAGGAGCTGCTTCCGCGGGGTCTACATCTTCAGCCATTTCTTCAACTTCATCAGCTACTTGCTGGTCGTCTTCTCCAGATTTGGGCGAAGCAGGTTTCCCCGCGTTCCACTCGCGATTGAATACTTTTAAATAATGAATAGGTGAGAGGTGTTTCCATATCTTCATAGATTGGGATATTTCGTCGGCTGTAGCGCGGTCGCAGTCGTTTTTCCGTCAACTGCTCCTTCCATGGCGTTGCGTTCGGATCGGTGCAGTAACCCCGGCCATCACCATGAGACCAGAACCACGGTGTCTTTCGAAAGTTAGGGCTTCTTGATGGGCGTCTCATGGGGCAGCCAAGCCTGTGGTCGGCATGCTCGGGGCATGTGCTCCGTTCCTCGATGGCGGCCCTCTCGAGGTCGCGCTTGATCCGTTTTTCTGGTGTTTTGACAGCCCCTGTCCTTCTTGAGCGAATGATCTTGTCTTTTTCATCTCGATTAACCTAGCGTAGAGAATGCCAGTGGCGAATCTGGCGCTCAGCGCATCCCTGGCCAAACCGGCATTGCATCGCATCTGGGTCTACGCGCTGACGAGCCAATCCAGCATCCGAGTAGCCAACAAGGCGCTGTATTATTTCGTCTTCTGCATATTCTTCATGAGGTTGTTCCCCATGAGGCGGGCGCCCCCGCAGACGCCCCCACCTCGGGGGGGCGTCGGATCAATTGACCTGCCGTGGATGGGGCCCTCGGCCCCCCGCGTCAGGAAGATGGGGGCGCTGAAGGCCGCCGGGGCGGGCGCCGCTGGGGCGCGCGCGCACGGCTGGGCGAGCGACTGGGGGCCCGACCGCGCCGTGCCAGACGAGCGTCATCCCCCCGTTCTTCGTCGTCGTCGTCGGCGCGATACTTGCGTCTCCAGGACTGGCGGCCCGCCGATCGCCCCTGGCGGCTCATGGAGCGGTCCGAAGCTACAAGTGCGCATTGAAATCCTTCATTGTGACCGAGCTCATATCGAATGCGCCCAGACAAGTCGCTAACATCTCGCGGGCCCCCCCGCAAAGGATCGCCATCACTCAATTCCATGTTTGTCGGGTTTCCAATAACACGAGGATAAAGCATCAACTGCATGTCCTCCTCTGCCGCAGGAATAATGGCATCTGAATCCGCGGGTGCCCCCGCCATTCCGCCATCTCCTCCGGCGGGCGCGTGAAAGTTCTCGACAAACTCAATATCTGCAGGTTGCCGCGCGATGGGTATGCCCAGCCAGTCTGCCAGATCAATATCACTGTGGCCAGTGAATAACTCCTCGAACAGCTCGTCGGCGCAATCCTCGAGGGACAGACCGGCGCTCAAATATTTGGCAGCCGCGAAGTTAACGACTGCAACTGGGCTGTCGGCAGGGTCGGCCAACATAGACTCCCAGTCAACATGCTGCATAGCCGAGTCAGTTTGAGCCAGATGCATCGACGGACCTCTGCCTCCCCCCTCGCCCTGAAGGTGTTCGCGGCGAAAGTGCTGCGTGCTATGGCATATGTCGCACTCCATAGTTTTGCCGTTGGCATCCTCCGTGTTTCCCCGACGTCCCTTTACCTCTTCCTGATGTCTGCCTGCGATTCCTGCCTGCACCTAGGAATATATCTTCATATTGTGGCCAGGTAAGGGATGCTAGGAATGCTAATATGCTTCTGCCATGCAATCGCCGACGCTTACCTTTACCCCTACCTCGACATTTGCCTTTTCCCTTGAGCGCCCGCCGGACGATGCGCCGTGCCTTGCGAACTGGCTTCTTCAATCGCCTCCACCTGCGTTTATGTTTCTGGTATCCTAAGAACAACCATTGCGCCTGCTGCTCTTCCGTGAGGTACGCAGGCATATCGGAGTAGTCAAGGGCTGTGGCGTCGTCGCCCGAAGACGCGTCGGTGTCAGTGCCGGAGTCGAAGTCGGACTCGGCAGGTTGCCCCGCTGAGCCCATTAGGGCTGCGGCTTGCGCAGGGGATGCCGCGTCGGGCGGCCGCCGAAACCTGGCCCAGGAGTCTTGCGACCCCGAGGCCGATCCACCATTCTGAGCCAGTCGTATAGTGGTCTCAGTTAGCTGTGGATCGTCATTGCAGACGTTATTTGCAGGTTGCCCTGCGTTTGCCTCAACGTGGAAGGTCTTGGTTCGGTGACCGTGACTGAAAATGCCACCAGTATTGCCAAGGGTTCTCTCAGCAATGTGTGCACGTGACCTCGCACGTTCAAGTAGAGCGTCAAACAGTTGCTGGTCTCTCGGCATGTGGTGGTTAGTGGCTGCAGGAGTTGCTGCGCACGCGATGTCCCCACTCCAAGAGCTCTGCATTAAAAAAACTGTTAAGATTTGGGGGTTGGGGATGTTAAAGCCTGCCGTTTCAGCTTCATAGCGGGCTATCTCGAAGCACGCCAACGTCTGGTCGATTCGTTCTCCCGCATGAACTCGGAAGTCAATGAGAGCTGTAACAGAGTTGAGTTGGCGCTCCTCTTCTAAGTTCTCGAATTTCGTGCTTAAGAGGAGCATGATGTAGGTGGCGCCGTCGGTATGGCGGCCACCTAACCTCCGGGTTATGTTAACGCCAAAATTGATAACTGCTGGGGGGACTCTCATGGCTATGGTCCGTGCGAGGCCTCCCAAACCTCGCTGCAGGGCTGCACCTTGTTGGGAAGGCGTCATGTTGCCTGTGGTCACGTTGATCCAGGCATGTACCTCGCGGACGAATTTGCGGAAAAGTACCTGACCGGCCGGGTCCCAATGGGGGCCGGTCGTTCTGGTGTCGTCTCCGCCACGCATATGTCCTACCGCACACCCGATAGCGACCCATGTGAGCCCAAAGATAGTAATACCAATCCAATGGCCTCGCAGGTCGTGGTCGGATGTAGTCGGTTGGGGTTGCCGATGTGTGGTCGTAAGTCTGCGTGGGGGTGAAGACGGCACAATGTCGTATCGCACGCTTCTATGCATTATGTATTCGAAGTTTCCACTTGGAGTAGGTGGGTGGATTTTAGGAGTGTAGTAGCGCAGGGATGTAGGACGAAAGTAAGAGGCCTCTGCGTGGGCAGAGGTGTCACTGCAAGTGTCCTTGCTGAACTGAGTAGTTATATACGTTCCTCCTCGCAAACCCACTGCACCCTGATGTTCCACCACGTCTGTAATCCACAAGATAGTGCCGTGGATGGTGAGGAGTAGAACAAGAGCTGACCACCTTAGGCCAGCTCCGCTACCAAGGTTGAAAAGGGTTGGGGAGCCCAACCAACAGCTTCGCCGTAGGCGAAGCCAAGCTCCCGCTCTGTTGTACCGTAGTAACGATAGTCCCAATAGTAGGGGGCGAGCCATCTCAAGCAGTATTTTGGTATCGATGGCAGATAGTACACCTCGCGCTGAGGTGTAGTCAGATCTGGGCGGCCGGCCGATTTGACCCAAGCAGCCGCGGATGCACGCCCGTTCCCACTCACATGCAATACCCAGCTCACTTTAGAGTACGTTGGCCTAAGATGGCCTCCAAGATGGCCCCAAGATGCCTCCAAAACGGCCCAAGATGCACCCAAGACGACCTAAGATGGCTCAAGATGGCCCAGGACGGCCCAAGAGGCCCCCAAGAGGCCTCCAAGACGGCCCAAAAGGCGTCCAGGAGGTCTTCCAGGAGGGCACGAAGAGGCCAAAACCATTGATTGTCCTAAGTTTTTGAAAGGTTTTGGCATGTGCTTCTTCTCGGCATTCCGACGGATCAAGACGGCGCAAGAGGCCCCCAAAACCGCCCAAGAGGCTTCCAAAATGGCCCCATGATGGCCCAGAAGGCCCCCAAGACGGCCCCAAAAGGACCCTAAAACGGCCCAAGAGGCCTCTCAGACGCCCAAGATGGCCTCTAAGAACCCCTGATATGCCCCAAGAGGGCCCCAAGACGACCCAGACAGGCCCCCAAGACGGCTTCCGACGGCGTCAGACAAGCCAGGAACGCCCTGAGACGGCCAAAGAGGCCCCCAAGAAGCCCCCAAAGGCCAACAAAAACCCTCCAAGAGGCTCCCAGGAAGTTCCCAGGAGGCCCCAAGAGTGCCCCAAGAGGCGTCCAAAAAGCCTTCTCCTCCTCCTCCTCCTCCTCCTCCTCCTCCTCCTCCACCCCCTCCACCACAAGTGTATATATATATATAGAGAGAGAGAGAGAGAGAAAAAAAAAAAAAGAGAGAGAAAGAGAGAGAGACATATATATATATATATATATATATATATATATACGCAGTGGAGTCCAGTCCACAAGAAATCTTCAACAAGAAACCCAACGCTGATACCCCAAAACGTCTATTGATTTTGGGTGTGGGAACGTCGCGCCTTCCACAGAAAACCGTCGAAACTCAAGAAACTCAGGGCACCCTGTAGGCTAGCAAGGTGTTTATTGGCATGGGCCCCCACTGTATGTATCGGAGGTGAGGGGGGGAGATCGAAGTGGAACGGAGAGCCCCCCTACCGGGAAATCGGGTTCGGTTTCGTGTTCGTGCGTGCCGTGCGTGCGTGCGAGGCGAAGCTGCGTGGGCGGGCGAGCATTAAGTCTCCTGTAGCTGAGGCGCGGCCGGACCAAAAGTTTCCTTTCCGGCAACCGGTGCCCCGCGGTGTCCCGCCGGTGTCCCGCTCGGGGGCCGGTGGGGCGCGGTGTCCCGCCGGTGTCCCGCCGGTGTCCCGCCGGTGTCCCGCCGGTGTCCCGTCGGTGTCCCGATGATGATGATGATGATGATGATGATGATGATGATGATGATGATGATGATGATGATGATGATGGTGGTGGTGGTGGTGGTGATGATGACGATGATGATGATCGTGATGATGATGATGATGATGATGATGATGATGTTGACGATGATGATGATGATGATGATGATGATGGTGATGGTGGTGATGTTGATGATGTCCCAATGATGATGATGATGTTAGACGTTGATGATGATGAGGATGCTGGTGGTGATGATGATATAGCCCCGATGATAATGATGATGATATTGATGATGATGATGATGATGATGATGATGTAGCTGATGATGATGATGGTGCCCCGATGATGATGTTGATGTTGATGATCCGGATGATGTTGATGATGATCGGATGATTTGATGATGATGAAGATTATGACGATGGTGTCCCGATGAGGATGATAATGCTGTTGATGATGATGGTGATGATGATGGTGTCCTGATGATGATGATAATGATGATGATGATGATGGTGTCCCGATGATGATGCTGATGATGATGAGGATGATGATGAGGTGATGCTGGTGATTTTGATGATGGTGGCCCAATGATGATGCTTATGATGCTGATGTTGATGATGATGATGGTGTCCCGATGATGTTGCTGATGATGGTGATGATGATGGTGACGATGGTGACGGTGTTCCAATGATGATGATGTTGATGATGATGTTGCTAATGCTGATGACGATGATGTCCCGATGATGACGATGATGTTGATGATGTTGTTCATGATCATGATGCTGGGATGATGATGATGATGGTGGAGTTCCGATGATGATGGTGTCCCGATGATGATGTTGATGATGACGATGATGATGGTGGCGATGATGGTGTCCCGATGATGATGACGATGTTGCTGATGATGGTGATGAGGTGATGATGACGATGGTGTCCCGATGATGCTGATGATGATGATGTTGATGACGTTGATGACGATGATGTTGATGATGATGGTTTTGATTGTGATATCGATTGTGATATCGATAGTGGGATCGATAGGTAGACCGAATGTGATATCGATTGCGATATCGATAGTGAGATCGATAGTGAGATCGATTGTGAGATCGATAGTCAGATCGATTGTGAGATCGATTGAATGAAATAGATCGAGTGAGATCGATTGTGAGATCGATCGAGTGAGATCGATCGAGCGAGGCCGATAGTGAAATTGATAGTGAGATCGATAGTGAGATCGATCGAGTGAGACGTTGGTTCCTCAACCCCCGAACCTCCTTATCACCCGAAGGGTGGTCGTATATATATATATATATATGCATACACATACATACATACATACATTCATACAGACAGACAGACAGACAGACATTTATACATGCATGCGTGCATACATACATACATACAAACAGACATACAGACAGACAGACAGACGACATGCATGCATGCATGCAGATATACATACATACCATACCTCACTACCTACATACATACATGTCGGCGGTGCCCCGTGGCACGAACCCCCCCCAAACTACCAGGGTTCGTGCAGGCCGCACAAGGTGCCGCCGACGGCTCAGAACCCCCCCCCTGTCCCTTTACCTGGGGGGGTTCGTGCAGGCCGCACTGGGGGGGGCTTCGACCTGGAATCCCCTCCCCCCCCTGTGGGAGTGGGGGGGTGGGAGTGGGGGGTGGGGGTGGGGAGGGGGTGCGGGTGGGGTGGGGGATTCTCTGTGGAGGTGTGGCGTCTTGGAACACCCTTGGGGTCCAGTCGAGCCAATCGTGCATACTGAGGGGTTCCGTGCATACCGGGGGGGCTTCGTGCTTACCGGGGGGGTTCGTGCCGGCTACCGAGGGGTTTCGTGCTTACCATCGGGTTTCGTGCCGGCTCGCACTGGCGGTGCCGCCAGCTCGAAGCCCCCCAAGATGGAGTTTACCGGGGGGGGGGTTCGCTCCGCACCCGGCACCGCCTACAGACAGACAGACAGACAAACAGGGAGCAGGAGGGTGAAAAAAAGAGCCTCGTGCTCTTCCGTGCGGAGTTTCTGCTTCTCCTCGAAGGAGAGACCCTTCTCGAAGCACTCTTGCGTCAGGCCCTTCAGGGTCATCTCGTTGGCCTCCTGCAGGACGACGGGGCCACAGCGCAACTTCCATCGACATAGCGCAGAAACGGATCGAACCGGAACGCGAACTGTGTGTCGGATCAGGCTGCATCGTCACGGAATCGAAATCGAATCGGAGATGATGCACAGCGGCACCGTGCAACCATCGGGCCGGCTCGTCGGAACATCGGCATCAAAGCTGACCAGGCAGGTCAAAATCGAGATCGAATCGGCTCGGCCAGGTCGAGATCAAGCCTGCAGTGCCAGTTGGCGGCGCGCCACTGGGGGAAGCGAGAAGGAGAAGTCTCGGCTACACCCAAGAGTGCCCGACCTGGGCGCACAAGCTGCCGCCACCGCTTCGCGATCAGCGCTCGGGGGGCCCCATTAGGCCCGCACCAGAGGTGACTCCGGCGAGAAAGGTCACTCTTACGTGTAGTCGAAAGGCCTTCTCAGAGGGCGGCGGGGCGTCTCAGAAGCCCACCCGGCTCCGGCCCTCTGGGAGTTCTTGCCTTTTGCACGCCTTCAGTAAAGGCTCTCTTGGGTAGCACTTCCCGGAAAAAAACACGAGGCCTTCCGAGCCTTCGGAGCTGGCCCGCCCCCTCTCACTTCCCCCCTGGGCTCGCCGCCGAGAATCGGCGGCGAGCCTAGGGGGGAAGTGAGAGGGAGAAGGCCTTCTGAGAAGGCGACTCAGAAGCCCTCGCGCCTTCTGAGACGCTTTCTGCCTCCGGGGAAGGCTTAGGAAACTTTTCGGAAGGCCCGAGGCCTTCTTGCTTCCCCCCCTGGGCTCGCCACCGAGAAGCCCCCTGCCGCGCTGGCGACGGCCGACGAATCCGCAGGCGGCGCCACCTCGAGCGGCATCAGGACAGAGCCGCGCCCGCAGCGCCGCCGTGGGCCGGCCTCGCCCCTGCCGATAACGGTCGGGGCCAGGCCGCCTTCGGCATGGCCCGTGATGGGGCGCATCCTCCTCCTCCTCCTCCTCCTTGTGGTTCCTGGCGGCTGGAAAAACGATATTCGTAGCCTCTCCTCCTCCTCCTCCTCCTCCTCCTCCTCCTCCTGCTCCTCCTCCTGCGGCGGTGGCCCCGGGGCTCCCGAGTCCTGCTCCTCCTCCTTGTCCTCCTCCGCCTCGGCTTCGACGAGCAATTGCTGAACTGCCCCAGCGCTGCGTATCGAGGCCCCGACGGGCCCGCTGGCTTGGCGCCACTTCGCGGCCAGTGCTGCCCAACGACGCTGTGGTCGTAAGGTGCAGCTGAGCGACGGGGGTGTTGAGGCCACTGACCGTGCGTGTCGTGCCGAAGCGTGGTGGGCCAGAACCGGCGGCGCGACGCGCCTGGCAGAAGTTCGCGACCGTCGCCACCCACGCCGCCGAGCTTGACACCGACGACGAGCCCGTTGCCATCGAGGGCGCCCGTGCGAGGCGGCACTACTGCAAGCGTCGCGTTGCAACGACGTGACGAGACATCGAGCCGTTGCGTACCGTTTTCCCTCCTGTGCCTGAGCTCCGGCGCCGACATTCTCAGTCACCACATCCCCTACCTGCAAGACGATCGGCCACTTCTCGGCCAAGGTCTCTAAAGCGCCTCAAACAATTCGACGGTCTTCGGTGGGGGGAGTGGGCAACGTAAATGGTAATTCGAACCAGGGCCGAGCAACGAATAATCGAACTCTCGGATCTCTGCGAAAGATTTGGAAATGACCAAGTTGAAAGAACATATCTGTTCCCGCGCATCTGCCGTAACCGAGACGGGTATTCCCTCAGAGCTCACGCCCAAGGTTGCATTCATGATTTCCAGAGGAAACGTACGAGTAGTTTCCCAGGTTTCTGGCAGAGGCTTCGTTTCGGCCTGGAGGCCTACAAAATCGTTCCCTCAATCGTATAGCTGTTGGTGATCAAGTGGTAGTCGTGCTCCTCTGCTCTTGCCCCTGGCTGCCCAACGGCGGGCTCCTGGCATGGATTGCCCATTGAACCGAACGATCATAAGCTTGACTTCAACTAGCTTGCTCCCTGATGCAGTGGGGCGTTGGTAGGTGGCTGGCCAAAAGAAGCTGGTGGCAAAGGGTCCATGGGTTCTCCCCCCCCGCCTGGCGAATAAGTCTCGATACTCTTTCCAATCCTTACCACCGGACTCAGCATCCCCACGAATCCCGTCCCACGTCCGAACTTGGTTGGAAACAAGTGCCTGGCATCATCCCTCGGGTAGTTATGGTGTCGGAAGAAGAAAGAGATAAATAATAAGAAGAAACACTGCTCTTGCTTTCGCGAGGGACCCCGAACTGGAAATCCGATACCCCCCCCAAGGCCCGGCCCGACTCTCGGCGGACATAGATTACTCAGGACTCGTGCTCTTGCCAGAAACGAGGAGGAGGAAAGGGAGGAGGAAGGAGGACGGAAGAGGGAGGAGAGAGGCCAGGAGCGAGGAGCGAGGATGATGAGGCGGAGGAGGAGGAGGCAAGGACGGACAGAGAGAAACACCGCGGCGGTCGCTGGCCGGCCTTGTCCGTCGGCCGGGCGGAGGCTTTCAGTGCAACCCAAAACCACAGTCGCAGCGCAACGCTGAAACCATTGATCGCCGACGCGAGGCCGTCGTCATCGTTGTCGGCGGACGTGATCGATATCGGCGCCGTCATTGGCATTGCTGTCGTCATCGCCACCATCGTCACCATCATCACTACTCTCATAATCGTGTCTACCGTTGTCGGCGTCGCCATGATACCGCGCCCGCGAAAGTCACCGACACGCACTGAAGTGCCCGCTGGGAAGTGCCAAATGGTCAGCGCCACCGCGGCCGCGTCGGTCGCGCCAAACTAGCCGGCCGCTGTGCGCGCGAACGTGCGCGGGCTAGCGCGGCCGCAGAGATGCACCAGCCAACGCCAAGCACTCATCGCAATCGCTGGTGCATGGATTTTGCAAACCAAGTTGCGGGTGGGTGGGTGGGATACTTACAAGAGTATGTAATGTGTCAACTCGCTTGTAGAAACCACTTGCACCACACAGATGCACCACATATATTGCTCCACGTCGATAGCACCACATCGGTTACAAGAAACACACTGTTTGGAGTCCACGCTGGCTAACATTCGCTTATCTCGGTAGCGCGCCCTTGGGGGGAAGGCAGCGGGGGCGGATTTTTCCAGAGGTTCAGAAGGCCTTCAGCTTTGAGGAGCTCTCCTGGCTTTCTTCGAAACCGCAGAATTCTGGGAATGTAAAAGGATTATCAGAAGCCTCGCCACCATGTCCGACGTTGCGAAAAAAGTAGCCGCAAAAATTCACGGTCCGGGCGATCGACCCCGTCTTTCTGCTGCCTTTTTCGATCCGGATCGGTTTCTGAAGGTCCCAGGGCCCGACGCCAGGCGAAAAAACCCAGCGTGAACAAAGAGCAGCGCCTGGATCTAACAGCGTCCCGGAACGCTCTGGAACGAATTTATCCTCGTCCTAACCCCGCCCGAAGACCCCATCTTACTGCTTCATTTTTTGACCAAGATCAATCTCTGAAGGTCCCAAGGCTGACGCCGGGCAAAGCACCCGTTGTGAACAAATAGCAGCGCCTGGACCGAATTGCGTTCCCGAGCGCTCTGGAACCTGTTTGAACTCGTCCTAGCCCCGTCCGAAAATGCCATTTCTCTGCCTCATTTTGGAAGCTGGATCGATCTCTGAGAGGAGGAGGAGGAGGAGGAGGAGGAGGAGGAGGAGGAGGAGGAAGAGGAGGAGGAGGATGAGGAGGAGGGAGGAGGGGGAGGGAGAACGAGGAGGAGGAGGAGGAGGACGAGGAGGAGCCCACGCCTCAAGGAGGAATCCCCATCCAGCCGCACCGCTGCACTAAGCAGCACGGGGCGCGCCGCCCGCGGCCCGCGCGGGGCCTGTCCTCAGACCCTCCGCCGTGGAGACGATCTGGTTGCCGAAGTCGTCGAGGTGGAAGCTGGCAACGACATGCGTCGTGCCAGCGACGGCATCGCCGTCATGAAGAAGAAACCCAGCATCGGGAACAGGACCTGCAGGAAGGTCGACGCTGCCGTCGCTCACGGAGGGAGCTACCCCAGCGCCTGCATGAACCATTGCAGAGATCTCCGCATGTCGATCATCGGGATCATCTGGGCCTTCGATAGGGACAGCGGATGCAAAAGCCTCAGACTGGGCCGTCGCGAAGTCGTTGTCCCCCTCTCCTTCCACTTTCAAGAGAAGCGCCAATACGTCCTCGTCGCCCTCCATAGAAGCCGATGCGCCATTGTCTGCCGCAGCCGCAGCCGCAGGGGTCAAGAAGGGGGCGGCGGCCACATCATCAAGAGGTACGTCATCACCATGAGCTGCACGTCCTGTGTCTTGGTCAACTGCTTCGCCAGCATCATCAGGTTGTCCACGCCCAGGGGAGGACTCGGCGGGTAGCAGTGCTGCTCCCAAATGATTAGACGGCCAGGACACCCGAGCGCGATTGGTGAATCTATTAACACGCGGGCGAGAGGCGCTCACTTCTTGTGTCCCCATCTGAGAAGGTTGAGCAGGGTTCGTTCCAGACGGGTTGTGCCCCTCGCTGTCCGACCCCAACATCGCGTGATCATGACCACCGCCTTCATCACCATCCAGCACACTACCAGGGTTCTGAAGCATCCAGGTGACAAGGCTCCGCTGCTCGTCCGATAGGTCAAAGATCTCGTTCAGGTAGAGCAACGCAAGCGCCAGCTGTCGATCTGAGAGCGGCTCTGTGGCTTCCGCGGCCGATCGAGCAACGTACAATGCATCACGAACAGCAGCACTCCAGTGCTGAAGACCATTAAGGGTACCTGCGCTTGCTGTAGCCGTATCCAACGAAGTAGCAGGCGCCAAAGCCCCCGACGAGAGAGCACCCGAAGCACGACTAGCCCCCGCAGCGCCCCCAACTGATCCATCTGAATAGATGACTCCAAGCCCATGCGCCGCCATCGTCTCGTTGATGCCGTCGCCGGAGCAGCTGGAGGAAGTTGTCTCATGCGGAACAACAGGGGAGAGAGGAGCAGCGGGTGGAATCCAGGAAGAGGAGGCCGACGGGTCAGACGGCCCGCTTGTACTCGCCCTCGGGCGTCTCCCGGCAGCCTGAACTTGAGCTTCGAGCTCCTCGTCTGTCAAGATCGATCCAAATTGATGTGAGTATTCATCATCCGTCATCTCGGTGTCGGCGTCAGCGGTAACTTCCATGAACTCCATGTCCATGTCAGCGGGCTCAGGGTAGCCGACGGCGTCGACGCTGCGGTTGTCCTCGTCGGGCAGGTACGGGGCATCGCTGTCGTCGTCGTCGCCCTCCACATGCACTAAGCGCGGCAGGAGGTGCGAAGGCGGGCTGAGCGACAACGGAGGCCCAGACGGAAGGACTTGGCGCATTCGAAGGAGGTCAGCCTTTTCCGCATCATTCATACGCGTCACGTCAGCAGCCCAGTCCCGTTGCCGAAGATGTGCGAGGGCACGTTGCCGTAGGGTGCGCACGCGACGATGATCATGGACGGGCCACGGTTGACGGAGATGCAAGCGCGCCTGCTCCCTGGGAATAGCCGACGAGTACCATCCACTCATGCAGAGCTCGATCGCCAAATTCCATCGCTCCGATGCACATGTCACTGCGCCCACAGCACCGCGCGATGGAGTGCTGAACAAGGGCCGAAAGTCATTATAACGTAATACGTCTGCTACGTAAGGGACACACCACTCCATCCATTGCTGGAAATCAGACCCAGAAAAGGACACATATAGCGATGGCAACCACTGCTCTGCCCATCGCGAGATAGCGTCCAGCAGCAGCAGTCGCCGCCGATGTCCTTGAACACCTTGCCCCCCCAGGGGTACATGCCGCGGCGGCGGGCCCTGTGCGAACAGCGAGTCCTGCTCATGGTGGTCACCACAAGGCGGTGGAAGCCACGATTCAATCGAGCGCGTAGGGCTGAGAGAACACGATTCCTCAAACGCTGTATCTGCCGAGCCAGGGCGCACAGCCAGATAACCCTGATGATGGGGCCAGCCGCGTATGAGCATGTGTTCGTCCGCACATTGTCTCAACGCCAACAGCCGCGAGGATTCGGCCTTGCCCCAAGTAGCCGAGAAATGATGGGAAAGTCGAGCCCTCCCCACAGTCGAACTGTGCCACGCGGCATGACGCATGCTGGAGCCGAGAAAGCACCTTTCCTGCATCGTCCCTCCAGGCGTAGCAAACAGCCCACAGAAAGCCCAGTATTGAAACACGCGACTGGTGAACTCTGTGCCCCAAGTCATCCAGTCGTCAGAACCGCTGCAGGCGATGGGCTCCAAGAAGAGTGAGGGGGCCCAGCTCCGCGCCCCAGACTCCAGCAGCACTGCAAAACTTGCCAACCTCCGAAGCATGATGGGACCTACTCCAGCTGGCGGCATAGCAGCAAACCTGACCTCGCCAATGGAATCAGGATCATGCACGCGATGCGGAAGAGTGCCATGTAGGAAACGGCGTCCGATTGGCAACATACTAGAAGTTCATCCCACCATGCCTGCTCATCCGATGGCAATTCGAGACAAGTGTCAGGCAGCGGGCCAGGTGGCGCAGGAGGGCGGCGCGTGATCTTGACACGCCCTGCCGAGGGCGAGGCCAGCGCGCGCGTCCGCACTGCGCCTCTCAATGTTGTGAGCAACTGATATGGAGGCACATGGTATACGTGCCGAAGGCCATGACCTGCTATAGTAGCGAGATGCGTGGTCATCAAGCCCTCGTCATAACAGCCGCGGAGACCCCATCGATCAAGAACGTGTGCAGGTAAGTACCGTCGGCCTCCCGATTTAACCACGGCAAGACCCCATGCAAGCCCGCGACATTCCCAGTCGCGCCCCATGTCGCCACGCTCACCATTCCACCCTAACAGGCACGGCTTGACACCAGATGCAAGCGCAATGCGAGACGAAGTTAACCGACCGCCACCAAGCGCTCGAATGATGCTGGTGGCCCATGCAACAGGGCATGCCGTCAACTTCTTGCGTGGGGCGCCCCAACCCAGGGCATTAATCTCGCTGCCGAGCCGCGGGGACCATTTAGTCCATCGTTTGACAAAGGTGGTGACCAAGGGCGATGCGCATGTGGACTGCAAGGGGAGATGTGCGCTAATGTACTCAGTTGGGAAAGCCCGATACGCAATCCGCTGGACGTGCTTTTTGTCTGAGTCATCGTTGACCAAGGCGAAATGAGCGGCAGCAGCGCCTGATGATGCCGAGACCTCACAGGCACCCGCAAGAAACTCGACGAAGGGCGGTAATTGCCAGAAGGAGGGCGGAAGACCACCACGCAGATTTGCCATGACGCGCCCATGAATCCACCCCGAGGAGGCCCTTTTCAAGTATGCTAGATACATGACATGCTCAAGATGCGTGGCAATCCCACATCGAATCAGCACGGACTTCGCTGAGATGGCCAGGCTGCGGAGGCGCCCCCCCCCCCCCCCCCCCCCCAGCTCCGAGCGCATGAAAATCGGCATGCCGCAAGGCGCCACCAGGGAAACGCATCAGCTTCACGAGCGCATGTATGTCCTGACTCTTCGGCTTCGCGGGGGGCGGCAGGAATTGTGCCACATAGGCCATGGTTGGCAGGCATCTCGCAGTGTAGTTGATGCCATGCAAGCTCGCTGGGGCCGCAGAGGCGGCAAGGGCACTGGCTCGGGCGCGGCATTTATCCCATGGTGCTGACCATGACTGAAGGAGCGAAGCCGCTGGACCTAACCATATCCCCAAGTACAGCAGAGTGGCCTCAATTTTGAAGGAAGACCAGTCCGACAGCTGTCGTTGCAGGAAGACATGCACGCGCTGCCGAAGCTCGGTCGAAAATGGGCCTGCCAGTGGAACACTCACGCACTTAGCGGGTTTGACCTTCAGGCTGGCCAGCTTTGCTGCCACCGCCATCGCGCGCGGTAAGAATTTCAGATCGATCATCTCGAACAGCACTCCCCCGATATCGTCAGCACAAGCTCGAAAGACACCGCGCCGTCGGAGTTCGATCCCCTGCCCGATGCCCGCCAAGATCGGCGGGGTAGCTGCAGCGAACAAGCTCCCAGATAAAGGCGCAGCCTTGAATGGTACCGCGCCGGACGCGGAAGAGGACCTTAGTGACGCCCGCAGCCCTGCCCAAGGCAGTGACAGTAGCATAGAGCGAGCGTGTCGCCTGTAATGGAGCTGACGGCAGCCGAAGGTGTTCAAGAATGATGAAAAGGTAACTCTGACTGGGGCTGGGGAACGCTTGTCCAAAATCCAAGGCCACGAGCAACGGCATCCGCTCCAGCGGGTTGGGCATCAGCGAAGCGGCTCTGCCTACCGCGTCAAGCTCCAGAATGTTGGAGGTAAATTGTCGGCCCGAGACAAAGCCCCGCTGTGCTGCCGATGTGGAGCTCTGCACGATCGGGGAAACGGCGGCGTTGAAGGTGGCCGAGATAATTTTCATGTCCGTGTTACGCAGCCCGAGCGTGCGCACCGTGTCTGGGGACCTGTTGACCCCTTCTGTCGTCATCGTCACCAGCTTGACATCCCTTGGGAAGAAAGGCTTGGGGAGTGTCGCCGCACTGAGCGAACGACCGTTGCCCATCCATCATCCATGCACAGGAGAGCCAGATAACCTTCGCACCCATCTCGTGGGCGGCCCAGGCGGCGCATGGCAGCCCGTCGACGCCAGGAGAGGAGCGCGACGGCGCAAGTTTGACAAGCACACGCTGCAGCATCTCAAGAGACGGAGGAGCAAGCCCATCAAATGAACAAGGGTGAACGAACCGTTCAGCATAGCGTCTTGTGCGAGCAGGATAACCCTGGGGAGCGGCAGAGATTGGTGCCCAATAGCGCGTGAGCGCGCCCAGCCTCTCGAAGGGGTCGGTATAGGTGGTGCCGTCGACCTCGATGGAGCGCAATGCAAGCTTTTTCGGGAAAGGCACCCAGAGCCGAGCCTTCCGTTGCACCGCAGCGATCGTGCCAACCGATGGGCGCTGACGACCTTCCCCATGGACTGCATCATGTTGTAAACGCTCCAATTCCAGCTCAGCAGATCGAAGTTGAGTGGCGTCCACCCAAGCCTGAAAGGCAGTATAATCCGTGATGATGACCTGGGTATTCTGTACCTGCAGACACGACCGAGCAATTTCAGATGTATGGCGTAACTTCTGCGGAAGAGAAGTGTTTTGTCGCCAGACGCATCGAACGGCTTGACGAACAAAGATCAGCTGGGCTTCAAGGGAGTCGCTCTCATTGACCCAGATACTCTGCATTGTATCGGACGCTGCAGCATTAACCAAGTCTCTATATCGTAGTAGTTGCCTCGGTGGTGACATGCCCAAGAAGAAATGTCCATCGTTATCGAGAAGCACGCCTAGGCGCTGCCGAAACTCGGGCCGTTTATAGATATGAGCAGGGACTGGTTTGCGATAGCAGCCATCCAGATCTCGATGCCGAATATGAACGCGAATTGCCGCGTGATCCGATAGCTCTTTGGCATGCATCTCTTCGGGCGTGGAGACCACCGACACGGAGTGCTGGAGTTGGCATGACATCCAGTTCGGTTCAGAAAGCCAGAGCCGATCGATCTGCGACACGGCCTTCGTGTCCTGGCAGTAGTGAGTCGGATCCTCCGACGCTATTTCCAATATCTGATCAACCACCGAAGACCAAAGTCTAGCATGAGAGCGAGCGTCATTCGTGACTTTGCGTGACTTAGCTGCCGTCGGTTGCGCCAGGTGGAGCGCGTCATGCGCCGCAGAGTTGAGGTCGCCACATGCAACAAGTAGCCTTGAGCTGTGATCGAGAGATACCCAATGCATATCAGCCTGAATAGCTCTGACCACCTTCTGAACTTCAGCCACAGAGAGACCATGATTGTGAATATTGTAATGACGAGTCTCTGCGGACGCGCCCACCAAAATTGTTCGCAGGACTCTGCCCCTGACGAGCGGTGTGGACGTCGAAGCACGTGATGAAGTCAAAGAAAGCGGCACAATCGTAGCAACTCCGCCTCGGCCACGGCCTGTCTCATCATCCCCATCATTGACATGTTCGAAAGAGCCAAAAACCGTAGCAGCTGGCGCGACTCTGCGCATGTAAAGCTCCAGCTCGCCCTGGGTCTGGTGTACCTCTTGTATGGCGACGATGGAGGACGATATGCCAATCAGGTCCATGTAGGAGGCCTTACTCATCGATCGTGCGCCACGGAACTGCAGCAGCGCCCGAGCATTCCACGACACGAACGTGAGCTCCTGACAACGCGGCGCCAGGCCGCCTTCCACCTTGTGGTAGAAGATGTCGTCGTACTTGCTAAAGAGGAAGAGGAGGAGGAGGAGGAGGAGGAGGAGGAGGAGGAGGAGGAGGAGGAGGAGGAGGAGGGTCCTGCTGCCAAGAACTGGGCGAAAACGCCAAGTGTGAACAAAGAGCAGCGCCCGGATCTCAGGGTTCTGCACCTCCCGCTGACCTTTGCCGGTGCGGCTGGGAATCCACGCGTGGTCTCGTTGACCCCAGACCCCGGCGACGACGACGACGACGACGACGGCGGCGGCGGCGACGGCGACGACGACGACGACGACGACGACGACGACGACGACCACGACGAGGGTCTCCTTCATGCTGCTCGTGGCCGCGAG
>CAUYUJ010017200.1:0-35000 GCA_963575745.1 Prorocentrum cordatum | reverse complement strand
GCGGTCGAACAGGTCCTTCAACTGCGACAGCATGAGAGGCCGCAGCGGCTGCCCGCGGCGGCTCGAGGCCAGGGCGACAAGACGCGCCCCGATCCAGCGGCGCGAGATCGTGACGGTCTCGTCCATCTCGCCCGTCTTGGAGGCTCTCAGCATGTAGTCGGGGTTGATGTGAATCACCACGTCCGTGACGGTCCCGCAGGGCCCTAGGATCTGTGCAGCAGAGAGCCTCATCGCCTCTCCTGGCCGCAAGTAGGTGTCCACCATCATGATCCAGGCCAGGGCTGCCTCGAAGCCGTAGAACAGGCTGACTGGCGCTGCCTCGGCCAGGATCTGCATTGCGACAGCGCAGCAGACCGCCCAAGGCAGTGGCCTGCGCGTCTTGGTAGGCGCGAGCCTCCTCCAGCCGCGCAGCGCCCGTCCCGCCCGTGGCAACGGCAGGCGGCCCCGAACGTGGTAATCGGGGATGAACATCATGAGGGCCGCGATGAGCTTCTCGCCCGTGGAGGGTGCCTTCCCCTCCAGGCACAAGTGATCGAAGAACTGCGCGACCCGTGCGTCGAGCGAGTGGGCTGGCATGATGAGATTGGTAAGGCCACAGAAGATCATGAAGGCAGAGAGCAACCGGTTGTAGCTGGTGAAGGTCCGCTGCTGAACGGCTGCCTGCTCGGTGATCCCCAGCTGGCGCGCGGTGTCGCGGGCAGGTCCGTGGGTGGACTGCCGCGCGTAGGCCCGCCGCCTCTCGTTCACGTTGAGCGACCCCGCCCCTGGCCCCCCTGCGGCGTGCGCGCCGAACGCGGCCATCTCGAGCTGCGTCGTCCGCTCGGCCGCGGTCGGCGGCGGAGCCGCTGGCGTGCCCGAGCTGCGCGCGGGCTGCAGGCCCAGCAGGCGCGGGCCGCGGGGCGGCCGCGGGGGCCGCGGCGCCGCCCCCGCGGCAGACGGCGCCCGCTGCGGAGCCGTCCTCGATGGGCGCGGGGCCTCCCCTCGCCTCGGGAACGGCAGCGCCTCCAGCGCCGGCGCCGCAGCCCTCGCCAGCGCCGGGCGCTGGCGTGGCTGCGGGGGTCGCGAGCCCAGGCGGGGCGAGCGCGACCGGCAGCGGTTTGCCAGACTTCCGCTCCCAGCGGCTGAGCTCATCCGCAGGGTTCAGCTCCGAAGGCAGCCATCTGCGACGCACGACTGCGCCGGTGAGGAGCAGCAGGGCGGACCAGCGGCGCATGATATTGAGAAGCCGCGCATCTCGAGCCCGACCCTTCGACGAAGCGAGAGAGAGGCCCAGGTTGTCGCCCAAGAGAAGCACCCGTTTACCCCAACGTAGTGGGTCAGGCAGGTTTACACGAATTGCCTCGGCTACTCCTCGGGCTTCCTTACGACGCATGGCCTCGGGGCCCCCCATGGGCCTGCGACGTTGGAAGACCCACTTGGCAGCCCTAACATACTGGGGAGAGATCTCGGGAAAGCTCGGATCCACCTCGCCGACCTTTCGCACGTCGTCGATCGATCGAACGTCCCCGTCCTCGCTCTCCAGCTCCTCCGCGCCCATCGCTCGGTCACGTGGTCGGTGGGTGCCATCATCAGATCGAGTATGTCGGCATCGCCACCTCTCCTGCCACCTCCCCGCTCGCTTGACGAAGTCGATCAGCATATCGGCGATGACGGAAGCGTGGCCCGTCTCGCACGCGTCGG
This sequence comes from Prorocentrum cordatum, assembly GCA_963575745.1. Taxonomy (NCBI): domain Eukaryota; class Dinophyceae; order Prorocentrales; family Prorocentraceae; genus Prorocentrum; species Prorocentrum cordatum. The sequence goes on along the minus strand of CAUYUJ010017200.1, from coordinate 33,320 downwards.
CGGCAATAACCGCATGGGACCACTCGGCATCCAGACGACGAGATAGCAGGATGAGGATGCCTTGGAAGATTGTCAGTTCACGGCTCACAGAGTCCCACAGAGGCTCCCAACCCACAAAACCTGCGCGAATGAAAGCGTACACTGCGCAGAAGCTGGCAAGGGCCTCACGCCGAACCAGCGCGCAAAAGGTGCAATGGCCTATGAGATGCTCGAGCTCGCTGCTGGTGGCCCGCCGCCTCACCTCGACCAGGTACTGGATTCCGAAGTGCAGCTTCCAGAAACGCTTCTCTGAGAGCTGGACGGCGGGAGGCGAGCCAGTCAGCCTGACGCCCAGCATATCCATATCCTGCGAGGCGCCCTCCTCGCAGTGCACTGCGAGGTCCTGCGAGGCGAAGGCAGCAGAGGCCTGACGTCTCCTCGCGGTGACCTCCGCCTCGTCGGCGCCCGCCGGCAGCGCGTCGTCGACGTGCAGCGAGTGGGCTGGCCCGCCCTGCACCGAGGGGGGCGGTCGGAAGTCGACAGCCCTCGGGCAGGTCGCGAAGAGGGGGTGGTCGTCTAGGGAGTACTCGTGTGCCCTCTGCACCAGGTAGAGCCCCCAGGACCAACCCATTGGCACCACTGACATCTGCGGATACACAACGCCCCGCGGCTCGACAGGTCGGCCCAGCACGCGCGCGACTCCCACGGCTCCAGCGCGCACCTGCGGCAAGCAGAAGTAATCGCACAGGTAGGGCGGCAGGCGGTGCTGGTAGAAGGCACTCTTGACATCCAGCCCTCCGTACCAGGCTGTCTGGCCAGCCCCCACCTCGAAGTCGCCGAAAGCGGCCCCGCTGAAGAGTGCCGCTGGGTCGGGCTTGGTGAACCTTTGAACGGCGACAGTCCAGCGCCAGCCCCAGCCCGCCGTCCTTCTTTGCGACGAAGAAGACAGTCACATCCTCCCGTCGATGACGGCCGACACGGAAGCAGCCTCGCGCTAGACCATCTCGAACAAACGCGTGGTAAGCATTAGCGTGATTCTTCGAAACAGGATTCATGTAGAGTAGAGGCCGCTGCTCAGTCTTGATCACTTCCTCAAGCTCGGGCTGCGGCAGCACGAGCGAGTGGTCACGATTCAAGAGAATAGACTGGTCCCGAGCGGTGAGCCTGTCTGTCAGCCACCCTGGTCGGTTGCCGACGTCAGGCCAGGAGACCAAGTGTCGCGCATAGGATCGTAGCGGCGCAACCTCCCCAGTGTAGCCAAGGAGGGGTTGTCCCAGCAGCTCCCCGCAAGCCGTCCGAGACGACGCCGATGTAGGCGGGCGATGTTCAGCGTGTAGCCGTACCACTCGCTCACACAGCACCTGGTGCCAGAGAGAGGGGGCCGAGGAGTCGGACCCGCAGGTCGGGTAGCCGGCCATCAAGTTCAGCGCCTCGATCGTCTCCCTGGAACGCTTCAAAAATCATGCAGAAATACCATTGCGGCGACCACCGGGGATCGTGCCAGGGTCGCAGGAGAATTTGATTGGGAATGCGCCATCTCCAGCACGAGGGGTCGCCGCAGGGTGAATTGAGTGGCTCTCTGGATCGGGCGCACGCTCGCCGCGCGTGGCCCCCGCGAGGTTCACCCCGCTGGCGAACTGTCCTTGTTCGCCTTGTCTTTGTCCTTGCCCTTGTTTTTGTTGTTATTGTGGCTGCCCTCGCCGCGCTTCGCCGCCTGCTCCTCCCTGAACTTGCGGCGGTGCTTGGCGACCTCCGCCTCCTTCGCTAGCTGGTCGGTCGCGTGGCGCGCCAGTCCTGGCGCCGTGGCGATACCTCGCCGAGTGGCGCCGCCCTGGTCGCGCCCGATGTAGTACTCCAGCCCCTCGGCGCGCATGGGGCCCTTTGTCTCCTCCACCAGCTGGTAACATCTGGCGACCACCTCCATGCATGCTAAGTTGGACCCGTCGACTTGGTCATACACCACACTCAGAAACATGGAGAGCCCCAGCAAGTCGTGGAGGTGGCCCGCTGTGCTGTCGGGCTGCAGGGCCTCCTCCGTGAGGTACTTGGTGTGGCGACCGTCGGGCGTGCCTCCGTGCTCGGTTATGCACCGCTGAAGCCACAAGAACGATCGCTCCCCCTTCAGCGGGTAAGCGTCCAGGGCCTCCTCACGGAGCTCAAGCACGCCCGTGCGGTAGTCCAGATGCCGCTGCCCGTGGGAGTCATAGCGCAGCGGCCCCAGCGTCCTGGCATCCCCCAAACGTGCCTCGTCAATCAGCGGTTCCACGGGGAGGTCGGCCAGACGCGCGACAATGCGCTTGCCGCTGGGCAGGACATGAATGGCTCGGTCGTCATCGATCAGGGCGGTCTCGCTGAGCTTCACCTCATCATCGCGGGCGATCTGGCATGGCACCGTCTCGAGGCTGACCCAAACGCGCCCAGGATCGGGCACATGCCGTCCGCGGGGCGTGTCCGTTCCCAACACGGGCTGAGACACCTCTCCCGCGGCCGGGGCGCCCCCGTGGTCGCTCGGAGGCACCTCCACCAGGGGCTCGGCCGCCTGCAGCGGAGGCGGAAGCGGCACAAGGTCCCCCAGCGGCGCCTCACGCCCATCACGTCGTAGGTACCTCAGCTCGTCCTGCGCGGCGATGCGGATTCCGTCGAGAGTCGCCTCCTCGATGGCCTCGGAGATCTGACGCGCGAGGTCGTCATCGGTGGGCAGCTCCCCAAAGGCGTACAGCGTTCCTGGCGGGATGAGTACATTGCCGCCCGTGGAGTCCAGGATGGCGAAGCGGGATCCCCAGCCCATCCCAGACCTGATCGGCTCGGCGTATACATCTCCGTCAGGCGTGGCCACCAACCATCTCCTGGGAGGAGAGTCGGGACTAGCAGGCCACAGCAAGACTCGTTCGTGCCAATACTCGGGATCGCCCGTATAGAAGATCGCCACGTGGAGGCCCGCGAGCAACTTACCGCACCACTCCGCCGCCGCGACGGGCTGGCCGTCCTGGTTGAAGTACACTTCCCTAGCTCACCCAGCAGCTGCAGTGCTGTCGCCATCGCGCCGCCGGCTGGGGCAGCACACGGGACCGAGGCAGCAGGCTACCCCCGTCTTCAGCAGCTCCAGCACCCAACTGCCCAGGAGCACGGAGACCGCCGCTGAGGCCGCGGCTGGAGCCGATGAGGGCGGCTCGGGAGGCGGCGGGGGCGGAGGCTCAGGAGCGGCCGCCCGCGCCCTGAGCAGCTCGGCGAACTCGGCGACGCGGGCCTCGAGCCGGTCGAAGCGGGCGCCTGCCCTCTCGCACGCGGCGCCTGCTTCTCCCGAGGCGGCCTCCGCCCGCTCCGCCGCGTCCGCGGCCCCCACAGCAGCTGCAACGACGTCCAGCGGCTCGTCGAGCGGGACGAAGCGGCTCGGCTCCGCCGATCGCAGCCCAGCCCAGTACAAGTTCGATAGTGCACACAGCACTGCGAGAACGGAGGACTGGGCGTGCGGCTGCATGCGCTTGACCCAGAGAGACTACGGAAAATGTAAGCATTCCTGAGACTCTCTCAGCCCCAGCTGCAAACCGAACCCGCTCTATTATTATCAGCATCGTGATCGTTATCTTTTCCTCATCGTCACCATCAGCAACGTCACCATCAGCATCAGCATAATAGCTATCGTAATCCGAATCAGCATCAGCAAACACATCAGCAGCATCCTTCTGCATCATCATTACCAGCACAATCAGCACCAGCATCCCCATCATAAGCATCATCATCAGCATCAGCATCACCATCATCAGCATCAGTATCATTAGCATCATCATACTTTACTAATCATTATCCTCAGCATCAGCATCAGCATCATCATCACCAGCATCAGCAGCATCATGATCATCGAAATGATCACCATCATCAGCAGCATCATCCTCATCCTCATCCTCATTATCATTATCGTCCTCATCCTCATCATCGTCATCATCATCCTCGTCATTGTCATTGTCTTCATCGTCATCGCCATCGTCATCGCCATCGTCATCGTCATCGTCATCGTCATCGTCATCGTCATCGTCATCGTCATCATCATCATCATCATCATCAGCAGCAGCAGCAGCAGCAGCATCACCATTGTTGTCATCATCATCGTCATCCTCATCATCAGCAGCATCATCAGCATCATCGTCGCCCTCGTCCTCCTCCTCGTACTCCTCACGCCTCCTCCCCCCCTTTACCTGCGGCACTCCCCCCTGCGCAGGCAGACGCGCGAACCCAAGGCTGGGCCCCTGGCTGCTTCTTGTGTTCCGCAGACTTTGAGATCTTCCTGTGCGACTCCTCCAGGCCAGCCGCGTCGGGGGAACGCCAGCGCGCACAGGAAAAGACGGGGCATCAGCTGAGGACCCGTGGAGGCACAGGCGGCCATCCTTCTCCTCCTCCTGCTCCTGTTCCTGCTCCTCCTCCGCCTCCTCCTCCTCTCCTCCCTCTCCCTCCTTCCCGTCCCTCCTCCCTCCTGTCCTCTCCTCTCCTCTCCTCTCCTCTCCTCTCCTCTCTCTCTCTCTCCCTCCATCCGCCTCCCCCTCCTCTCCTCTTCGTCCTCCCCCTCCTCTCCTCTTCGTCTTCCTCCTCTTCCGGCCGCCAGTGTCTCCATTCGGTCTCCCCCAATGAGACGTGGCGGGGGACAGGAAGGGGACGGCAAGGGGAGAAGACGGGGCAAGAAGGCGGGGATGTTGGTGGGAGCGGGAAAGGGGACGGGACAGACAGGGAGGCAGGGAAGAGGATGGGAAGGAGAAAACGTGGGGCAAGTCCGGGACGGAAGGGATGGGGCACGAGGGGGACGAGAAGGGGCTGGGAGGGGGTGAAGGTGGATCCTCCTCCTCCTCCTCCTCCTCCTCCTCCTCCTCCTCCTCCTCCTCCTGGGAAGGGATCGGACTGGAAGGGGGGGGGAGCGCCAAAGGGGATGAGAAGGGATGTGGCAAGAACGGGGCGAGGGGGATGGGAAGGGAAGTTGGGATAAGAAAGGGATCGGGAGGGACGGGGCAGGAGGGAGGCGAGGCGAGGCGAGGGCGCCAGAGTCGGGCACACAGGGAGTGAAGCTGGAGACGATGATCATGGATAGAACAGGAAGGGGACGAGAATGGATCTGTGAGGGGAACGGCGGGAAGAACGTGCGGTAGGGAGGGGATGAAAGGGATGGAACAGGTGGAGACAGATACCAGAGGGGATGTACAGGGGAATATGGTAATTTTCTCTCTGGCATTCGCAGGAGGAGGAGGATGTGGAGGAGGAGAAGCAGAATGTGGATCACCGCGTAAACCGAGCTCTGCTTCGTGCAGAACACTGCTTGCCTTTGGCGATGCCGCGCGCATGTGCGCGCCAGCGCGGCTTTGCGATGTGCACGGATTGCCGATGTTGTCTCCTCCTCCTCCTCCCCATCCTATCCTACCGAATAGATCGTCCCCCCTCGTGTCTTCCCTCCCGCGCTCGCCTCCAAGAGGTGTAACGCGGGCTAGCCCCGCTGGGGTTGACCTGCTTTCTGCCTCCTCTGCCCATCTCGTCCTCGCTCCCCCGAATCAGGCGCCTCGGAGAACCAAATCCTGGAAAGAAATTGTCTTACTGACGGCGGGGTGCCTGCGCAACACACGGAGGGTCCCCCTTCCCTCGGCCATAGCGCCATAGCAAATCCGCGCATACCAGTTTGGATGTTCCGCTTGCTCGCGAGCCTGCCAATGGGCACACTTCGTTTTGCCTATGCGCCCTCTCGTGTGCACGGCTTTTGACTGACTGACTCCCCCTCCTCCTCCGCCGCCGCCGGATCCGAGGCGGAGGAGGAGGCGGAAGAAGGCGTTGCGAGGCGCAGTGGCTGCCATACCCGGGTCATTGTCCACGCACGGGCCCAGGTAGCGTGGCATGACGGCCGCGGAGCCAGCACCACTATCCACGCGAGCCATTCCTAATCCCCCCCCTCGTCGTCCTCGTCCTAGCCCATGTCCTAGTCCTCATCCTCGTCCTCTTCCTCATCGTCGTCGTCGACGTCGTCGTCGTCGTCGTCCTCGTCGTCGTTGCGGTCCTTATCGTCGTCGACGTCGTCGTCGTATTCGTCGCCGTCCTCATCGTCGTCGTGGACGACGTCGTCGTCGTCGTCGTCGTCGTCGCCCTCCCCAGACATCTGGCCTCTCCAATTCTTTAGATGCGTGGGCGCCAAAAGTCTGGACCACTTCCCGGGGGCCAGTTTTTCGTCCCGAGTTGTTTCGATGACGGTCCCAAGGCCTGGCGAGGCCCTCCAGGGGCCGCAAACGGCCCAAAACCCGCCGCTCCGATTTTTGTTGGAGCGTCGGATCTCCAGGTGCCTCCTTCTTACTACCCCCACCCCCCCTCCACCTCTCCTGGTCTGCAGACGACCTCGTCTTAATTTTCGGAGACGCCTCGGGGGGGAAAGATACCCACGACCCGAGGCTGAGGAGAGTAGGTCTGTCTGTCGCCGCTTTCCGCTCCTTCTCTCCGTGTATCCTGGGGCCCCATGTCTTCGGGCCCCTTTCTGGCCCCTCTCAGACGGTGCCCAGGGGCGAGCTTTTAGGTTTCCAATGGGCCCTGCGTTTCACTGCTGGGTGGCTCGTTTATGTGACCGATTGTGCTGAAGTGGCTAGAGTTAGGTCGGGCGTGTCCCTACAGGCGGGTTTTGGGCGACAAATAAAAAGTACTCAAACACATGATCAACAAATATTCAAAAATAGTCAAAACATCGTCCCCAAACTATTTGTTACTAGTTTTGCTGTATTCCCCTGTAGAGGGGCATGCCCGACTTAAGGCTAGAGGGTGGTATGATAGAACTTTTGCTGCCCCCACTGGGCCACAAGCAGATGTCTGGCGTTCCACAGGTAGGTTGATGGCAGATCAGTCGCGTCCCGAACACCAGGTTACAGTGCTTCAAATCCCGCCCGATTTAGAAGGCAAAGACGTCGTCGCTCTGGGCTGGCCTTCGTTTGTGGTACAAGGCAATGCCTGTGTCGACAGTCCTCGCAGGCGAGGCCGCTACCAGAGCTAGAGTTTCGGAGTTAGAACGTTTCAGAATTCACAATGTCGAGCGGAAAACCCGTTCGGTCAGGAGGAGGCTCCTTCGCGTCGCTCTCGAATCCATCTGTGCCGTTCAGGAGCACGAGGAGACCACGAAGGCCCCTGGTCCTAGCCCCTTCTCCTTCTGCTCCTAAACCCATTGCGCGCTTCGCGTCTTCCCATGGCCGTGGCCGAACATCGCAGGTCGTGTACTGTGTGCCGTAGCTCGGCGACCCTGGCCAAGGAAACCGAATGGCTAAACAGTGAGTGCTCCCATCGGCTTCTCGTCAACTGTAAGTGATCCAGGGTCCCCCTTGGACGGAATGTACACTTGGCTGGAAGTTGGACGCACCCCACCCACACCGTGCAATTTCACACAAAGACCTTGGTTTGTGGTTTGGGCGGCATCTGCGGATGTTTCGGCCAGGGATTAGTGAATCCGTGTCGCCTACATTCGATCACCAACGCCCGGCGCGAATACCTTAATCATATCTCTCGCGACCTGCTTCCCAAAGCCTGAGCTAGCAAGCTTTTATCACTGCGTGATTGCGGAAATCCTGGAAATTCTTCTGACCACCCCCCCCTCCTTCCCCCCTCTCCTCCCCTCCCTCCCCGCCCCTCCCTCCTTCTGACTAACCCCCCCTCCTTCCCCCCTCTCCGTCCCCTCCTCCCCGCCCCTCCCTCCTCCTGACTCCCCCCCCCTTGACAGCGCCTCGTGGTCGTACGGGACGCCTATTGGAAAGTGCGCGTGGTATTGCTAACCGTATGGGTTCATCACACCTCTTCTAAGTCCGCAAGCTCCTCCATGCTCACCCCCTGCGCTGTGAGACGCAGGATTTCCAGGGCTCTGGCAGGAGATATGGGAAAAGGATTGTGAAGGGAACTATCAATAGGCACCTTGATTCTAAGCCTAAGGAGGGCGTTGCACGTGATAGCGAGGCGGAGGAGCAACCGGCGTTGCCGCGCTTCGTTGCTCCTCCCCTCTGTCATGGTTTCTCCGCTCGGACGTCGAGCCTTGAGCCAAAGTGCGGCCACACAGGCAAAATATAGAGAAGCGCGGGATTGGTGTTGCCACTCTCCCCGCGCTTCCTGAAACCAGAGGCTGCTGCACAAAGCTGGGAGGGGGGGCGAACGTGAACGCCTCGCTCTCTTATCAGCCCACCGTGTTTCTTCTGGGTCGGTCAACGCACGTCAGGCGATGTACCGGGGCTTGCTTCGCTGAAACTACCGCCGGGGATTTTGGCCTGACGTGGCCTCCACACAACCGCCGGGGATGCTGGCCTGACGTGGCCTCGTGCTATCACGTAGACTGCGACTGTGCCATGCTATGCCTCACGCGCCGCACGACACAACTAATTACAAGAACACTGCAGTCGGATTGAAGATGCCGAAAGCGTTCTTCCTCATTTCCATTGCGTTACTGTCCCGGCCGCGTGGCCGATGCGACCGGCCGAAAAATATAATACGCCCCGCCCCCCGCAACAAGCCACTCCCAGGAAGTGTTTATCACACGAGCAGCGTACACACACATACATATATATATATATAGCGTAGAAGGTAATTCCAGAGGTGCTCTCCGCTGGCGTCTCGAAGATAATTCCAGTGGTGCTCTCCGCTGGTGTCTGGAAGCTTGTGGTAGCACACGTGGTGCGGAAACACATGGCCGGAGGGCCCCCCTACACGCGCCCCCCCTCCTTCCCCCCTCTCCTCCGACCCCTCCCCGCCCCCCTACTCCCCGCCACCCTCGGCGCGAGGCGGGCCCCTGCGCCCGTCGCGCGCATGGGGCGCCCAAGGCGGACTCCGAGCGGCGCGCAACGGACCCGCGGGCGCAAGACGATCAGACGCCGGTCGAGCAGCGTCGGGACGCGCCGGAGGCGCAGCGAGACAAGCGCGCGCCACCGCTCGCAGAGTAACTGCTCGCAAATGGCCCGGGTCCGCCGCGGGGGATTTACGGTCCATGCCAGAAAGGGAGACATGCGCTTCTCGGACGTTTGCGAGCTGGCACTGTGCGAGTAGTGGAAGGCGCTCGGTGAATCGACAAGCGCGCTCCACTACTCGCAAAGCAGCTGCTCGCAAATGGCCTGGATCCGCCGCGGGGGATTTACGATCCAGTCCATAGAGGAACACATGCGGCCGATTCAAGAAACCCTGAATCCAAACAATTGGTACTCTTGGGAGGTCGACTTTCGCTTCCTTTTAGGTCGCTACTCCCTTGAACTGTCGGCTGGAAGTTTTGCGGTGGGCTAGGCTAGAGGCCTACCGATGTCTCGGCGCTGACACGTGCTACTTACAAGATGCATTGGGCCCTAGGGGTACATCGGGACATAAACAATGAGCCAGGAAGCTAGGCCTGGGATCCACAAAATCCCACCCCTGAGCACCCTCACCCCTGTGAGGGTCACACTGAAGGGGCAGCCGCCTCAGTCCCCTCTAAGACCAAGGTGGCCGCCGGCCATCTACAAAAGGCCAAACCAAAAAAACACTAAGTCCCCGAACGAGCTTGGGATCTCTCAGCGTTGTCCGCCGCTGTCCTGGCAGCGTGGCCTGTAGATCTCTGAACAGAGAGGTCGTCGCCTCTCACAGAGAAATTTCAGATCAGACTCTACCTAATTACTACGGGGCCGCTCTCCTAACCTCTCATTTGTTTGTCGGTTCACTTCTTCCTGGCCTTCTTGGTCCCCTCGCCCTGGCCTCCGCCCTTCTTGAACACCATTTTCTCTAGCTCTTTCGCCGCCTTCGATCCCGGGGCGGAATCGAAGTCGAGAGGACTTCCCGCAGCGCGGAGGCCCACGGTGGTCCTCAACAGGAACAGCGCGTCGCGGAGCTCGGGGTGCGAGTTGGTGGCGAACGCCCACTTGATAGTCGCCACCTTGCCCTCGTCCTCGTCGGCCATTCTCACGTTGAAGCACCGCGTGGCCACCGCGCGGTTGTCCTTGTCCTTCGCCTTGAGGCTCCATGTCGCGAAAACCTGCGCTGCTGCCTTGGCATCTGCTGGAGAGGGGCCTTGCTGGATCGCCGCGTCCACCTCTGCGCTCTTGAGCGCCGCGGCAACGTTGGGGCGGAAGAGAAGCACCTCCAGGTAAGCGTCGGGCCGCTTGCCCAGCGGGTGCCCCCGATATTACGTCTCCGCGGCCTCGCCCTCTTCCTGCGCTCGCTGCCCCTCGCGCTTGTAGTGCTGGGCACTCGCTTCGAGCGCGATCGCGATCTGGGTGTCCTCCCAGAAGCTCGCCACTACGTGGTCGCCCCTTGCATCGGTCCTGGGGACGTCCTCGCGCTGGGGCACCAGCTTGGCGAAGACCCGGTGCAAGTTGGTCACGCCCAGGCCTTCGTCTTCGCCCCCGTCCGCCGCGGCCTCGGCGAGGGCCTCCTCCTCCCCCCTCCTCAAGAGCACCCCCACTGGCGCGAACATGGCCCCGGGAACTTTGCAAGCGACCTGGTCGTGCCGGCGGAGCTGGAGGCGCTTGGGCCTGAGAATCTCGCAGTGCAGACTCCTGGCCTAGAGCAGCGCATTGGCGGTCATCGAAATGCTTGACCACTGAATCCTTTCTGGCAAACACTATCTGTCAATGGGGGCATGTTTTGTTGTAGAGGGCCGCCATTGGTAAGGCGAGCCAGCATGGTTCAATACCATGGGCGCTGCAGAGATGATTGGCCAGCCCTTTGGGCCCGTTGCAGATGCGAACAAGATCAAGACAGACCAAACGATTTCGCTCAGCAAACTTCGCCCAGCCCCAACAAGGGGTCGCTCTGGGCCCGGCACGACAATACTTGCTCGAGGTACGCCTGGGCCGCATTGGCCAACCACTCCAGCCACGGGCGCTCGGTAGCGATAGGTAATGCGGGTGCCTCGGCCTTGACTTGGGCAGAGGCTGTGTCCCGCAAGAACCCAAGGTCAGACTGCAACTGGGCCGAGCGCCCATTAGGGGCCAGACGCGCGTCCACTTCGAACGATAACTTCTCGAAGATGACGGCCCTGACAGCGAGCGTGGGGTCGTAGTGGGGCGCGGAAGGGGCTAAACCTGGAGCGATAGCCTTCTGCCACCATGTCAAGCGCCTAAGTCATAATGCAGATGCAACTGAATGGACTGTAGCTTTTTCACGCATACCCACGTTGGGTGCATTATGTAAGTGTGCTGACGATTTAAGAAGATGTCGAAGTTTCCGATTCTGCCGCCTTCCTAATATTTCGAGGTCCATCTTCGTCAGCATCGCGATCTCTAAGGCCTGCAATGCGATTGATCGCGCCAGCGAGCGCCGCAGCCTTACCGTGAGCACGGTGCTCAAGCCGCCCGCCCTTGAGGACACGCTGTGCCAGACGACCGCGCGCCGCACTTGCACCTTGCAGCCGAGTTGAAATCTGTTCGGTCATGGACCCTGTCGCGCGGAGCTCACTCCGGGATATTTGACGGCCAGGGTCGCGTGGAAGGCCTGGGGCTGGCCATCTCGCGGTGTCATGCGAATTCCCGCGCCTCTCTTTGTGTCGGTTTTTCTAGCCCACCGGCGCTCCTTGCCCGAAATCGCAATGCGCAGTTCGGTTTGGGGGATGTTCAGCTTGAGGCCGCTATCTTTGTCAGACTGCCGTAAGAACTGACGGAAAGCGGGGACCTGGTTGAAATCAGACACCGCAGCGAAACCGATCAGATCGTCCACGAATATGATATATGAAACATCTAGCTTGGCAGACACAACTAGGTTGAAAGTGTTTGAATGCCGATAGCTGTTGGAGACGGGGTCGCATTGTGTATGAATTCCCTCAAACGCTGCCTCACGAAAATCACGGAATATGTTGCTGGCAATCACTTCGTAGATGGCTAAACACAGCAACGGTCCTTCAACGCTACCTTTCCGAACACCTGAGTTCACTAATAGTTGTCGGCGCTGTTGGTCGGCGCGGTGGTCGCGCACAAAATAGCAAGGCTCACTATAGAACTCCTCGGCCGTGAGCCGGACCCCGCGATCTTCAGCCAGCCGCTCCAACGCAAGCCAAACTTGCTCCCGAGGCATCAGATCGAAATCCTTCTCTACATCCAGAATGCCCGCAGCTAAGACAAAGAACTTGACCTAGGTGCTTCTGAGGGAGTCGCGGAAGCGGCGTAGAATCTCGTCAACCACCAGACTGGCGTCCCGGGTGGATCGCCCACTGGGTGCCCCAAAATTGCGTGGCAGATAGCTTGCCGGCGGCAGCCCGTGGCTCAGGCATCATAGCGACGCGTGTAAAACCTTCCCCATACCATTGCAGAACAAGAGATCTTCTTGGGCATATTCTGCCCAATCAGATGCACTCCTCTGCAATGGTCCCTTGCGCTGGTCCCGTCCCCCCTTCGGCCTTCCAAGCGACACGGCATCCCCGTTCTTGAAGCGCTGCGCTGCGCGACCAGGCGCTTGACTGGCTCGGAAGACTCCGTGCAATGGCTGGCAGAGCTGGTGGACTCCAAGTATCCACATCCGCCGCCTGTCGAGGCATTCGGAAATCGGGCCACGGTTATGTCAAAATCCCCGCCTCGGCCCCTTGCCCACGCGGTGGCGCAAATGGCGCCTGGCGCGATGATTCGTCCAAGTGAAACAAGATGATTGCGCCTGCGAAGGGGCCCTTCGGCACACAACCCAAAACAGGCTCTGCAAGGCATGTCTGGCTAAAACGTGTCAGAGAGGGGGAGGAGAAGGCAGAGGAGGAGGAGGAGGAGGAGGAGGAGGAGGAGGAGGAGGCGGCGGAAGAGGAGGAGGAGAGCCGTTGCCCGACTCGGGGGCATGGCCCCCCCGCCCGGCCCTCGACACAGGGGCGGGGGGTCACGCAGCGGGCGACAGGCTAAGCATGCCAACCTGCACAAATGGAGGTAAGCCGCGATGGCGGACGCAATGTCTGCGATCAAGACCCAATGGACCTACGAGGAGATTTCGGGCCGTCAGGGGTCTAGGCTGCGCGCGGCCTTCCGCCGCGTCCGCTATGCAGCCTGCCGTCAGCGCCTGGCAGACGTCAAGGATATGGATGCGGTGGCGGCGGCCCTGAGGCGGAGTGCAGATCGTCATGGAGGCCCCTAGTGACCAGTGACCTGCAAGAGCGCCATGTAACTCAGCCGCGGCCTGCCAGGCCACCAGGAAATTCGGCCGAGACCCATCTCAACTCCAACGATGGCTACGGCGACGACGTGGTTTTCCGCCTCCCTCCCTACATCCCAGCGCGCGCGCACCACCCATGCCCCCGCAAGCCCTTGCCCCACGGCCCCCACGACGGACCCAACGCCCCCCCCAGCCACGCCCCGAGTGGCCGCGCGCCCTGCGAGGGAGCACGCGGGGGGCAGACCGTGGGGAAGCGACCACAGGGGCCGCTGGCCAGGCGCCCCTCGGCGGGCTCGGCACCCCGAACGGCCGCATGCCCTGAGGGGGAGCCCGCGGGGGGCACACCCGGGGAAGCGGTCACGGGGGCAGCCGGAGCCAACCCCTGGAGCCCCCCACCTGACCCCCCCGACTGCCCCCCGGCCCACCCGAAGGCCCCCACGACCCGGCACCACGACGGCCCCCCGCGACGGCCTCCACGACGGCCCCGACGCCGCGCCCGCCGCGCGCTCCGCGCCCGCCCCCCCGCCAGGACTGCCTCGGCTGCGCGAGCAGCGCTTCCCTCACGGACAACTGGACGGCCCACAGAAGGGCCGACCAGTTCGCCGACCCCACGACCCCGTTCCCCCGACCCCGTGCCCGACGGCCTCCACGACGACGACTCCCTATCCAACCCGACCGCTCCTGTGACCCCCCCCCCACCCCATGACCCCTCGCCCGACCTGACGGCCCCAACGACCCCCCCTCTGCGACGCCGACGCCAACGACCGCCAAGGTGGGCGCGAGGATGGCCACGGCCACCAGGAAGGCCCCCGCGACAGCCCCCACGACGGCCCCCACGACGGCCTCGCCGACGAACCCCACGACGACCACGGACACCACGACAGCTCCGACGGAGGTGAGGCAGACGAAGCGGAGGAGGGCGCGCCCGCCCCAGGGCCCTGGACAAGCGGCTACGTGCCGCACGCGCGTGCCACTCCCCTTGCACTGGGCGGCCGCCACACCCGGCTGCGCAACGAGAACAAGAGGGGGGAGCAGTGCGGCCTCCAGCCGCACGCCTCAGCGCAGCGCTTTAATTCTGGCTACTTCTGCGTCGAGCGCAGCGTCTATTACGCCCAGCAGCACGAGCGGGGCCACGAAGACGGCGAAGTCTCCTTAGACGAGACAAATGACGAGGAGGACGAGGACGAGACCTCCGACGACTCCGACACGCCGAGCCCACTCCTTGCCGGCTGGCGACAGAGCCGACGGCAGTTCCAGCGGAGATGACCATGTCCCTCCTTCCCCACGACCTCTCTCCCCACGCCCCGCGACCCCTTTCCCGCCGGCCCATGCCTACGACGCCCCCGTCGACCTCCTGCCTTGCCCGACGGCCCCCGAGACCCCTGCGACGGCGGCGCCCCGAGGGGCCGCGTGCCCTGAGAGGGAGCCCGTGGGGGGCATGCCCGGCGAAGCGGCCACGGGGGCAGCCGAGGCCACTCCCCGACGGCTGGGCGGCCCAGAAGTCGGGGCGAGGTGGTGAGCCGCCACTTCTGCCAATCAGCAGCGGGGGTCTTGGGAGCCATGAGCTACCTCACCCTCCCCCCCCCCTCTCCCTCCCCACCTCCCTCTCTTCGCAATTTTCCCTCGGCCTCCCTCCCTCTGGGCTCCGCCGTCTCCGCGGCTGTCCCCCGGGGTCCCCCTCTCCCTCCTCGCCCACCCGCGCACTTGTCCGACAGGGTCGGGACCTAGACCGCACTGCCCGCTCTAAGCGCACCCTTCGCCACCAGAAAATGGGTGCTAAACGCGGGAAAAAAACTGGACAAAAAGCACCAGCGGATCCACAACAATATGTTCTCTCGGGCGTGCTTGCACTGGTTCGGGGCTGGGCGGAGGCTACTGGGGTGAACCGCCAACCCCCAAAACGCGGCGGGTGTACAGCCGCCAGCAGGCCCAACCGAGCGCGGGCCGCTCTCGCCCTCGGCACCGGCGCACGGCGGACAGACCGCCGGTCAGCCACCGCTCCACCGACGCCAGCGCTGGCGACCTGACCAGGATCGCCACGGGTTGTGCACTGCGACAGCTCCCGGGGCACGTCCAGAGGGGGGGGGGCTTCATCGAGAGAGGACCGGGAGAAGGAGGAAGAGGGAGAGGAGCACCGCGGCCACCGTGTCGCCGCCTTGAAGGCAGGAGCCTCCCCCAAGCACAGTGGAAATCCCCCAAGTGGCCCCCACCTCCGCTGTCTGGGTACCCTACTCCTGCTTGCAGGGGAGAGTACCAGTCGCGGGGATGCGGGTTCAATTCGGGGGACTTCCTATGTGCAGGGGAGAGGCCTTTCTGTCTTCCCACTTGGCGAGTGTGGCTGGCCACCGTCCACGGCCAGTGGCACCCGCCGACTATTTTTACTTTGCTATGATACTCCCTAAAGGCTGGCATTTTGATCAACACTGGGGGAACCGGCAGCGTTCGACGAATTCCATTGCCGTCATTGCCTCATTGCCACAGGAGGAGGAGGAAGGAGGAGGAGCAGGAGGAGGAGGAGGAGGAGGAGGAAGAGAAGGGGGTTGGGGACACAATGCGTCAATGGTGCGATGATCTGACAGCTGCCTTCCAACGCCTGACGTTACCATGATGGCCGCAACTGGGTCCCTCCCTGCCCATCTCGGCGACGTCGGCGATGCATCGGCGACGTCGGCGTGGAAACATCGGGCTCCACATCGAGTCGCATCGCCCATGAATCGGCGGCGCGGCGCGATCCTCCGACCCCATCTTTTCGGACCCATCTGGGAGGCCTAGAATGGCGCAGTTTGCACGTGGCGCAATGATTTGTCTGTCTGCAGGGCACTCGGAGATTTGAGGGGAAGAAAACGGGGACCATGACCAAGACTGAACGCGGAAATGCCTTGTCGATCTTGGTCAGCGTTGGTCGGTGTCAATTCGTGCATCATCCTCGCGAAACGCGGTCGGCCGACATGGACCATGACTGAGATCGGCATGGACAAGATCCAGCGACATGTTGGCCATGGTCCTCGTGCTTCGTCCCTCGACACCACGGCAAACCCCTGGCAAACCCTGCGTCCCGCGCCCCAAGCTGACGAGGCTGGCGCCGCGGCAAACCCCACGGCAAACCCACCGCGTCCGAGGCGGAGTGTGTCCTGGTGGCCGAGGCGCCCCCCCAAGACGTACCCCAACCCCCGACGTCATGACTTTTTCACAACGTCGTTTCCAAGATCTCGACCCATTCCCCGGGCCCGGTGGGTCATCCCGCGTCGTTTTTTGCCGGCTCCGAGGCCTGGCCCCCAAAGGCCGAAAACAGCGAAACACCTTCCGCCGTGATTCTTCCATGACCCGACGGGGTCTCGGTGAGGCCGCGCGTCGGAACAAACGGCACGGCGACATATCGGCCGCAACCGGTCCAGCTGCAGCCGCACGGGGCGGCCGAGAGAAGAACGACCACCGCTGCGGCCAGCCGGGGGCGCGGAGGAGCGTCATGGGGGGGGTCAGAGGGGCCAGTTAGTGTGGGGGGGGCAGGCTCAGGGGGGCATGGTAACCTGCGAGGAAAGGCTTCCTTCTGTTTCCCCCTCTCCTTCCCTTCCTCCAGAGCGAACCCGACATTGGGACCGTCGTTCTCCTTCGGGCCCCTCCCTGCCCCCCTTCGCCGTCGCCGTCGCCGTCGCCATCGCCGTCACCGTCGCCGTCACCGTCGCCGTCGCCGTCGCCGCCGCCGCCGCTGCCGTCGTCATTGTCGTCGCCGCCGCCGTCGTCGTCGTCGCCGCCGCCGCCGTCATCGCCGTCGCCGTTGCCGTCGTCGTCGTCGTCGTCGTCGTCGTCGTCGTCGTCGTCGTCGTCGTCGTCGTGCCCTGGCAGACGGGAGCGCCCGATCTCCTCGGCCTTCGCCTTGCTGTCCCTCTCGGCGTTTTCCACCGAGTCCTCCAGGGAAGGGCGTGGAGGAGGAGGAGGAGGAGGAGGAGGAGGAGGAGGAGGAGGAGGAGGAGAAAAAGGAGGAGGAGAAAAAGGAGGAGGAGGAGCAGGAGAGGAGGAGGAGGAACAGGAGGAGGAGGAGGAGGAGGAGGAGGAGGAAGAGGAGGACGAGGAAGAGGAGGAAATTGAGAGTAAGAGGAGGAGGAGGGGGAGGAGGAGGGGGAGGAGGGGGAAGAGGAGGAGGGGGAGGAGGAGGTGGAGGACCCAGACTCAAGCTCAGACTGATGGCGAAGCCCGCGCGTGTGGGCCAGGTCTTCGGAAAGAGAGAGAGGGAGAGAGAGAGAGAGGGAACACGACGACGACGACGACGACGACAGACGGTGAGACAGCAGCGGCCAGCATGCAGCAGGGGCGGGCGAGGCAAAACCTGGGCAGGAATCAGGGCTGTGGCAAAGCCGTCACCCAGAAAACACTCGCGGCAACCTAAACGCTCGCACGGCGAAGGCCCATGGGCGTTCACCGATCGTTTGCGCACCAAGGTGGGCCACACATTCGGTGAACACGGGGATCGGTGGGCGGGAATGTCAAATGGCACGCAGAAGAGCCACACACCCACACAGACAGGACCCCTACCGAGCCATATACTGCATCAGTATAGACACACAAGTAGACGGAGGGTCCACATCGAAGGGAGGCTGGAGAAGGAGGGTTTTTTCACTCAAGGGTAGAGGGCACGGCGAGATGGTCGACGGACCCGATGGCTCCTAGCCGCTACGGTCAGTGGTTCCAAGAAATAACTCATTCCTTTGGGTGTACTCTGGGGGCCTCAAAACAAGAGACGTCGTCGAAAGAGGCTCCCGTTTCAAAATGTACGCCCAAGAGGAGACGACGCCGCGCAGTGTGCCTCTTGCCGCTCTTGGGCGGCCTGTGACAAGCACTGTGCAGGCCCTTGAAGACAAGGGTGGGTGGTGCGCAGGCCGCAACTGACACATGATACTAGCAACCCATATCCACAGACTCCAGACTGGCGTACCAAGCGAAAGCCTGTACGGAAACTTGCGCACATGGGCCGGCATGGCTCGTTACGCACCAGGGCCACTGCCTAATCCGAACGCGAAAAAATAGAACACGCGGAAAACCTCCAACATACTTTTTCTGCACGCTGCCCGTCGTGACCAACTAACGCATGCTGAGAGCTCAACCCGATCTCCTCCGAAGCCCGACGCCATAGGGCAAGAGTCTCTGGTATGAACTTCAGCACAGCAGCACCCCTGCTTTTCTGATTTCCATGAGATCAATGACAAACTTCAGCAGTCTACTGCAATCGCTGCATCGAGCGGTCCTGCAAGTGCCTGAATCCATGTGTCGGTGCGACAGCCTAGCGACTATCGGCTCGCCGTCTCTTCCACCTTTGCCACTTACATGGGCGCGCGATTCTTGATAGGGTCTGTTGCAATGCTGAAAACCATTAATAATCCCCTGCTTGCGACGTCGAAGGGAGCGGTAGAACTACGGGCCTGCGACGTCCAGTTGGACGGCCACCATTGGCAGAAAAGCCGCAGGCCGCCCACGTTGCCTCGTCTGGGCTCCTGAATGCAATCCTGAAACAAGCCACACCAGATCCGGACAGAGATCCCGTATGTCCACGCAGCAAGGTTACTGCCACGGCATCTGATCATACCTCGGTGACCTGAATGCAAAACTTCCAAAGAGCGCAGTAAATTGCGCTCCCCTGCTAAAGCCTGCCCAAAAATATTGCAATCGATTCGTCCTTTCTTCAGTTGCACAACTTCTGGAGCATCGCAGAGGTAGAGCCCGTGGAACATCTCGCCCCCGACGGCCCTACATGGCGCGCATCAGTCCTCTGCGAAGTCCCCCCGCTGCAGCGCCCACCGATGGTCCAATAACCCTGACAAGCCACAGCAATCAACAGGGCACTGACCCCCGCAGGAAGTTGTTCCTGGCCTTTGGACGCCGGTGCCGCCCCGCAATACATAACAAAAACCTGGCTGAATCTGGAGCAGACGCCGGGAGGAGTGACTGCCCAGGTCTCGGCGCGGGCCCCCATGAGCCAGTGCTCGATCAACTTGGGCGATGCGTCGCAGAGGCCGACGATCCCGCCGCGCTGCCCGCGCGCGGCGAACGGCCCAGCGAAGCGCCGGCCGACCCCATCAAGAGCCTCAGCTGCAACAGAGACGGGCCCTCGAACAGGGACATTTGTCAGCCTGGCCAGAAGAGCGATCGCGCCCCAAATCTGTCTGAACTCGGGCAATGTCACGCTTCCAAGGAGACAAGGCGTTCCGACGGCAGCCAGCCGCGCTCCTTGAGCCCGCCGCGTGACCAATGCAAACATCCAAGATATCATACTTTCGGTCGGCCAATGGAAAAGTACTGCTTCTGTTTTGTTTGCATTTAGCCTTGGGGCTAGTGGCTGAAAGCTCCGCGCATCTGAGTGCGTCTAGGCCGGCGCAAGGGACGCCGCCGACGGCGGGGGCGCGCGCGCCCGCGGGGCGAATGCCGCAATCAATGGCACTGTTAGCCCCTTGGCCTGCCACTCGGACAAATCCTTTTTATCTAGCTGATCGAATCTTGGCCCCCTCGATTCTTGAAGCTCTCTGGGCAGCGCGGGCGGCGCAGGCAAACTTGCCAGCTGTAGAACCACATCCCAGATTGGCCGTCGGCTGCTGAGCTTTGCCGCCCAAGCTCCCATCGCGAGGGCGATGCGCCAGCCCAGGGCAGCGCTGCTGGCCGAGAGCGAAAATTTGTCGACTGACAGATTACCCTCCAGCTCGGCCCTGGTCAACGCGCGTAAAGCCTGGCTGCCTTTTGCCCGGTTCCGAAGCGCGTTCCACGATGGCCCGAGCGCTGCGAAGGAGAAACCGCCCGCGTAGGAATCGAAGTGCATAGCTGCATGCGGCGACATTTCCGAGGATGCCCCGATGTCGATGCATCCTGGTATGCGCGATTGTAAACGAAGAGTCTGCAACGACGCCTCTCGCGGCGCAAAGAGACGTTGCCGCCGCTTTCACGCCCCCGCAACCTTAGCTGCCCAAATGGACCGAGAGATGTAACTGCATGAAAGTCAAGTAAACTTGAACTCGCTACTGCGCCGTTGCAGCCGACTTCTGTTAAATTTGGCCTAGAAGGAAGCGCGGCCCCAAAACAGACCCGCCGCAGACCCACCCCCAGACTTGGAGGCTTCGCTTCTTGCACTTTGACGCCATGCAATGTCGATTGGATACCTTCCAGGCCCACCGCTAAACCATGGGCGTTTGTGAGATTTCATCCCGGCCCTAGCACGCGGCAGCCTGATTCTCTCAGGTGCCCGATAGCACGCGCTGGAGGCCCCGCTGACGCGGCGCCCCTCGGCGGCCTTCAGGGGGGGCGCCATGTGGGCCCACTGTAGGTGGAGGTGGGGGCCCCCCAAGACACTCCGAAATCCCCGACGAACATCTGTATATATCGGAGGTGAGGGGGTGAGATCGAAGTGGAACGGAGAGCCCCCCTACCGGGAAATCGGTTTCGGTTTCGTGTTCGTGCGTGCCGTGCGGGCGGGCGAGGCGAAGCTGCGTGGGCGGGCGAGAAATAAGTCTCCTGTAGCTGAGACGCGACCGGACCGAAGGTCCCCCTTCAGGCAACCGGTGCCCCGCGGTGTCCCGCCGGTGTCCCGCTCGGGGGCCGGTGGCGCGCGGTGTCCCGCCGGTGTCCCGTCGGTGTCCCAATGATGATGATGATGATGATGATGATGATGATGATGATGTTGATGATGTTGACGATGATGATGATGGTGATGGTGGTGATGATGATGGTGTCCCGATGATGATGATGATGATGATGATGATGATGATGTTGATGATGATGATGATGATGATGATGATGATGATGTTGTTGACGATGTTGATGACGATGATGGTGATGGTGATAGGGATGGTGCCCCGATGATGGTGATGTTGATGAGACTGACGTTGCTGATGATGATGGTGATGATGATGATGGTGCCCCGATGATGATGATGCTGATGATGACTTTGATGATCCTGGTGATGTTGATGATGATCCGATGATTTGATGATGAAGAAGGTGAAGATGATGGTGATGGTGTCCCGATGATGATGAGGTTGATGATGATGATGATGCTGTTGATGAGGATGCTGATGATTACGATGGTGATCCGATGATGATGATAATGATGATGATGACGATGATGATGTCCAGATGATGATGATGTTGATGATGAAGATGATGATGATGATGATGATGAGGTGGTGATGGTGATTTTGATGATGGTGGCCCAATGATGGTGATGATGATGATGATGATGTTGATGATGATGGTGCCCCGATGATTTTGATGATGATGCTGGTGATGCTGATGATGGTGACGATGATGATGGTGTTCCGATGATGATGCGGATAATGATGTTGATGATGATGATGGTGTCCCGATGATGATGATGCTGATGTTGATGATGTTGTTCATGATCACGATGATGATAATATGATGGTGATGGTGGTTTCCCGATGATGAGGATGGTGTCACGATGATGATGACGATGGTGATGATGATGTTGATGATGATGGTGATGATGTGATGATGTTGATGATGATGATGATGGTGTCCCGATGATGTTGATGATGATGTTGATGACGTTGATGACGATGATGTTGATGATGATGATGACATTGATTGTGATATCGGTTGTGATATCGATCGTAACATCGATAGTTCGACCGAATGTGAGATCGATTGTGAGATCGATTGTGAGATCGATAGTGAGATCGATTGCGAGATCGATAGTCAGATCGATTGTGAGATCGATCGAATGAAATAGATCGAATGAGATCGATTGCGAGATCGATCGAGTGAGATCGATCGAGCGAGACCGATAGTGATATCGATAATGAGATCGATGGTGAGACCGATCGAGTGAGACGTTGGCTCCTCCCTCCCCCGAACGTCCTTATCACCCGAAGGGTGGTCGTATAAGTGCGTGTGTGTATATATAAGTGCCGGAACTCGCGCATGTGACATGCATGACAGACGCCGGGCGAGCGTGCCGTCCAAGCTGACTGCTCACCACGGCAAGAATGACGTGCTGATATCATGAACTGTTGAAACCGACGACACAAACTCTGGCGGCTGCAGAAAATCGGCGGCGCGCCTCGCGCCGGCCCCTGCACCCCGCTGACCCTCGCGCATCTCGCGACGCTCGCGAAGCTAAGCCCGCGTGCCGCTTGAACGAACTCTGTCCAGCGCAGATACTTCTGGCGCGCATTTGTTCTGTTCCCTGCCAAACTCGCGCGCCCCACCTGCCACCTCGTCCAGCGCAGTGAACACCCAGTCTTTCCAGCGATAGCGCTGCCCCATGCGAGGGCCAGGAATGGCCCCGCGAGCAAAACCCACCGCCGGCGACATCTCGTGCTCCACTTCCCTCATGAGATTACCCCTGTCCCGCTCTGTCCCCGCGCGTCTACTGCGCCGGCAGGAAACCAAGCGAGGTGGCAAGCGATATCCTGAAGTGTCTTTAAAACTTGGATGGGCTCGATTCCTCAGGCACATACGGCGGCCTTGGCTTCTGGAGCTACCGCATCAGACTAGGCCCGTAGACTGACCTGCGCTGACGCTCGATGCCCAGGCCGAGCATGCCGAGCGGCTGACAAACCCGTTTAACGCGTGCCGCTAGCCGCGCAAGCCCCTGAGAGACAGCTCCGAAGTTTGAGTTAATCGGCATCTTCTGAGTGTGGGGGTGGGGGGTGGGGGGGCAAATGATGGGCGGCGCCATCGTCCCGGGGCCCAGGTTGAACGAGCCGAGCACGAGTCCGGTCTCTCACGCCCACCTCTGCTTTCAAAACCCATTTCCGACAACGCACCTCCATGCTGCGTCGACCTTTCGAATTGCGTCGGTCCCGCTGCGCCTGCAACATGTGCCGCGCATCCCCGCGAATCCTGCTTAGCACCTCCCAGTCCGTGCTCGACTCACCTGGCCCATCTGGGGTTCGCAAGCAAATGCGCGCAGCGAAGGGGGCTGCGGCGAGCCAGATGCACGCTGGGCGGCGAGCCTATCTGCACTGGAAAGCAGAGGCGCCCGCGCCACGCGCACAATCCGTCTCGACTGATGCGATGAGTTTGGCCAGCTGAGCCCCCGCAGTGACATGGTCCATCGCCCTCGGCTCGCCTCTGCCCCTGGGGGGGGGGGGGGCGGGCCTGGCGCAGAGACTTGAGCCCCGGGGGCTTTCGGGAAACTCGAATAGGCCAACGCGTCGCGCGGCGCGGGCGCACCCCCCCCCCTCCCGCGCGATGCATTGCGCGCTTCAAATCTGACAATGGGAAACATTTTCCAACAGCTCTACGCTCAGTGCCTAGGCCGCCAGCCCGCAACTCCCCCGTGATACGAGACGCGCAGAATCCTTGGAGTTCCGGGAGCTCTACCGCGCAAGGAAGAAGCCCTACTAGGAAATAGAATGCCTTCCCCAAGGAAACGCGGCAGTCGCTGGTCGGAGACCTGCCTGGAATTCTTGCACAGCGGTTGGGCCGACTGTGCGAATACTTTGGCAGCTTCATCTTCCGGACGTTGCACGGCGTCTGTCCACCGTGAAGTTCGACTGCTGCAAGTCGCCGATGATATCGCTTGCAGCCGTAGCCCATGCAGTAGCGTGAAATTCTATTTTCGCGCTGAAAAACATCGAGTGAGCTCGTCAACATTCGCCCGCAATCTGGCGTTGTCCTCGCGCGTCTTGGCCGGCATCGCTTCCATCTGTTCTTTGAACCTGTAATCCGCCTCCAGCTGTAAGTGCAACTTAGATCGCTTCTCAAAAGGCACGCTGAACGCATACAACTGCTCTCTGAACCTGGCCGCGGCCGGGCAGTTGCACCACTACCTGCCCCATAAAGTTGACCAATTTCTCAATTGCCATAGCGATTGTCTTGGAACCGTCTGGGATGAAGTCACCTTCGCTCGTGGGCGCGGTGGCCAGACGCCCGTCTTCATCCTTAGGGGCGGGAATTGCGTCGCCACCTTCCGTGTCCAACTGGCGTTTGGATCTTGCCGACCCTGATAATGATCTGCCTCCGACGCGATATGGGCAGTATCTGAAGACCTCTTTGCCCGATCCCGCCTTGCCTGGAAATAGACTTGCGCCGACCACCGTTGCCCCCCCTGTGTCCTCTGTGCCGCCGCGGCCCTTGCCCGTGTTCGGCCCACTTACTGGGGGCGGAATGGTGCAGAGCACCATGTGCATATCCTGATGTCCGCGTCGACGGGAGCCCAGAGGCTGGGCCCACAAACAAGTCAAGCAACCTCGCGACTCTTGCTTCGCCATGCCGGTTATCTCTAATGAGGGGAGCGTTGAAAACTCACGGCCAGGGGGGCGCTCGCCGTGAGGTTCGAAGGGCGTGAGACTCCTGGGTTTGGCCTCGGAACAGAAGTATCCACCTTGCACCCAGGGTCAAACATCTTGAGCCAAAGTGGTCACGGAAGAAAAGGAAGAAGAGGAGCGAACGTCGCCTGAGAGGGCACATCTGTCTGAAGGCCGCACTACGGCGTGCCGGCCCCGCCCGACAGATCTGCGGGCAGCTTCAAGGCTCGGCGAGCGGCAGCAACGGCAGTCGTCTGCTTGCTGTAGGTCGTCGATGTCCTGGCCCTTCGTGAGGTGGCGCGGGCGCCTGTGGCCACGGCCCACGGAGAGCCTGGCGATGCTGTTTTCATGGAATGACGTTCTCGCCATGGAACGGCTCGGTCAGCTCGGGGAGGCCGAGCCTCGTCCAGATGTTGGAGCTCAGCTGGCCGCGCGGCAAGCTCAGCTGGCGCCGCGTCCTTTCGCAGACGAAATAGTGCTGGATGTTGTCGTCGGCGCGCGGGCGCCCGAAATGGCATGGGCGCTTGGTCGGGGTCACGCGCATCCTGTGCGAAGTCGTCCACGCGCCCGCGAGGGCCCCCAAGGCGCCCCACAGCCTGGGGGGCGGCAGCGTCGCGAGGTGGGTGCGGGGGCGCATCCACCGAGCGGGGGGATCATGAGGAACTTGTTGGACTAGAATGAGGTTACGCTGTGCGTCGGCGTCGGCAGGCGCGGCGACCCGCTCTGGGTCACAGTGCGGGACAGGCTGAACTCCAGGAGGGTGCGTCCAGGGCCGCAGGTGGCCCGCGCTTGATTGCACGCGTCGATGGCGATGCGGCGACGTTGTGCGTTGGTAGTGCATAACGGCTGGGACAGGCCGGTGCCGAGCAGCTCGCACAAGTAGGTGACGCCCCAATGCCTCCAGTCGTCTTGGTTGTTGATGAGTCGGTCGTTCAACAGGCGATCAGGTAGCCAGTGCGCAGCCCATGAGCGCGCCCTGTTGAGAAGGCGTTCTTGGGCTCGTTCAGCTTCACGTCGCGGTCCAGATGGCGGTTCTCGTGCAAGTTGGCGGGCAGGGTCTAGCGCGGGGTACCATGCATCCAGGCGGAGCTTGACGGTGTCAGGCATGGTGTCAATGTAGAGTTGCTCGTTCAACGACTTCATGTAGGCTTTCTGCGGCGTGAACTTAGTATTGTTGCGATGTTGAAGGCGGTCAGGTTGTTGAGATAGGTGAGAGGCACGGCGATGAAGGATGGCTTGCTGTCCTGCTCTAGCGGCGCGCTTGTGGCTGGCGGCCATGGCGGCTCGTGCACGGGGTCTGGGCCCAGCAGTTCGTGCCAGCCGCTTGAGGTGTGACCCATTACAGTCAACGAAGAAGGTGGAGTTGATGGCGCCCTCGAAGCGCTGGACGATGGCGGTCTTGATCTCCCATCAATGGTTGCACCACGCGCCTTGCAGTACCGTGGTGATGGGAAGCTTGCCGTAAGCGGTGTCGCAAAGTTCGCTGCGTGTGCGTCTCCACTCCGTCACAGTGGTAGATGCTGTTCTCCAGAGAGTGGCGGCAAGGTAGTTCTCGATTCCGATGGGGACCTCCGCGTTCGTCCAGGGCGACATTGCGAGGACTTCGGACTTGGCAAAACTGGAGGGGGCGACGCGCAGCAGCTTGTTGGTGGCCTGCAGCTCCTCCTGCAGGATGCCCTCGGGCGGTTCGAAGAGCTGGCCGACGTAGCCCAGGCACGTGGCGGCGGCGACATTGCGCAGCTTGGCGCTTTGCTCGATGGGGGTACGCGAAGCGGCGAGCTTCTCCACGCGGTCCCAAAATTTCACTGCGGGGCTGCGCCATTGGTCAGCAAGCGCGGCGCCAGGGCCCACGAAGAAGCCAAGGTAGCGGGCTTTGGAATCAACCTTGAATTTGGACCATGGGGCGTGGGCAGCCGCGAGGACGCGTCGCATCTCGGCTACGAGATCTTGCGATGGGCGGAGCCAAGTCGGGACGACGATGCACTTCCTGGCCTGGAGTTGGAGGTCAGCAAGGGTCTCGGCTGCGATCACGTGGGGGCGAGCACGCTGTTGTCGGCCAGCCTGGCGAGGATGCTGCCGAGGCCGTTTGAGCAGGCGCGAATGAGCCCGCGGTGCTGATCATGGTGCCGAAGTCGAGCGCCCAGATCGTGCCGCTCAGGGGGCGCCCCTGAGCAAAGCCCGATGCGGCGATCAGGAGTGGACGACGTTCTCCTCCCAAGTCGAGGAACGAGACGGACCAGAAGTAGCATGCCTGGATCAGGTGCATCAAATGGCCGTGGGTGCCCCAGCGCGCGAGAACGTTCCACATCCACTGGTGGCCGAGGCTGGGGAACGCGGCTGCGATGTCAATGCTGGCGAAGACGGGAATGTCTGAGGAAGCTGACGGACAGGCTGTGTCGAGCGCGGCGGCGTCCACGATGACGACGACGTTCAAAAACTCGCGGCCGTTGACGGCCCTGCTGTTCGGGGGGCGTCTGGGCTGCAAGGACATGGAGCTGGCGGTTGGCGGCGGGCGCCATAAACTTCACGTCCGAGCTCTTCATTGGAAGCGGACGAAGGCAATCAGGGGGGCGCGTGCACTCCGCATTGCCAGATGGCTCGTCACCTTTAGGCAACATGGCCATGACAGAAAAAATAGCTCGTGCGGGATGTTGTGATTGGCAGCGATGTCGCGGCATGCGTCGGCGAGGATGTCGAAGCTGTCGGGGGCGCGGGGCCACGCTCGGCATGGGGGACCGTTAGGGCCAGGGACAGAATCCCCAACGAGGCGCGCTGCTTGTTGAGATTTTGCGCACCGGGGAGCGATGCCTCTGCTCGCTGGCGCCAAGGGACGACAGAGTCGAGGTAGTCGGTGCGACGCGTCTCGACCACGTGCTTCTCGGCGAACACGGGGGCCCGACGGCGCATGATGGCCTGGTGCGTGGCGGCAGGGTCTGCCACGACGTTGGGCGAAATGCCGACGATGATCCTGATGCCAGTCAACACTAGGCGCTTGGGAAACGGTTTCCAGAGTTCGCCGCGGCAACCTCCTCGCTCGGCACGCTGACGCCACTTCTGGCCGAGGGGGCCGCTGTTGGCAGCAAAGGCAGCTCGCGGGCGGGCAGCTGAGATTGCTTTGCGCTCGTCGCTGAGGCTGGCGCGCGTGGTGTCCACGGTCGCGGTGAACAGTGCCATGTCGTTGATGCTGACCGCGTTGCCGGCGATCTTCAGGTAGAGGTGCCCGATCTCGGTGTTGTCGATCAGCGTCTTCGCGAGAGGGGCGTTCTGGTGCCAGACTACACGGGCAATGCTGCGCAACGTCATGGCGCGGGTCTCCTTGGAGACGCTTACAGTCGTGGACTTCAGCTCGGCAATAGGAATCTTGGCGAGCGTGTCTCGTGCGCGGGCGGCTGCGACTTGCGTCGCAGCCTTGGGGGCGCGCCATCTAGCAATCGGGGTGAGCGAGGCCCCGTCGATGGTGGCGAGGATCTTTTTGATGTGATGCTTGTAGTGATCGGCGTCGAAGATATAGGCGGGGATGCCACGCTCGGTGGCTGGCTTGGGCTTGCGGAGGCGGGGTCGGATGTGCATGATCTTGCGGTCGCTGATCAGGCCCCTGGCGTTCTCGAGGGGGGCGTCGTCGGCGACGTAAATGGCGCCCATGAGAGGCACGAGGTGGCTCGGAAGGTTGACGAAGCAGCAGTCCATGGTATATTCACGGAAGATTCCTTTTGGACCGAAATGTGACCTGCTCGTTCGGGTAGACCGGGTCGGGGAAGCGTTTCAATCATGTCACGAACACGAGCGCCAAAGACCAGTTGGCAACTGCCATCTCTGCTGCGCAGTGGCGTCGGAGTCCGACGGGGGCGCTGAAGACTTCGGGGGGGGGGGGGGGGGGGGGGGGGGGGGGGGGGGGGGGGGGGGGGGGGGGGGGTGGGGGGGGGGGGGGGGGAACTCGGAAACATCGAAGTCACCCACGACCATGAAGAGGCGATGTCGCGGCCGTTCGTCAGCATGCCGTCGACATGTTTGCCATTGATCGCGAAGGTGAATGCAGTGAGCTGGCGTGAGGCCGTAGTTGTGGACGTTGAGGATGGCGACTTCATACTGGGAGCGGGCATCCGCGATTTGCAACCAAGCGGCGCGGCCAGGGATGACGACCTCGAACCTGGCTTGAGGCCGTTGTTCAGGTGGAAGCTGAATCTCTCTCTTATCGTAAGGGGCGAGGAAGCCGATGCCGCCAGCGTTGGAGACGGGCACGTCGTTGGCGATCACGGGCGAGTGGAGCGGCTCGCGCGGGTGCTGGGGCGAGTTGGCCAGGAGAATGAGGTCGTCAATGGGCCCGCGCGTTTCTTGAACGGCGAGAAGAGCGCGTTGGCGAAAGTAAGGTAGAAGCATCCGACGTTTGTCTTCGCGGCGTTGGTCTGATTGCCCCACAAGGGCTCGAGTGTTCCAGAAGGCTACGTTGAGGCCCTCCGGAGATGGTTGGAGGAGCCATGGGCTCCAGCGGTGGCTGAAGCCACTGCGCTGCTGCGAGAGCGTCCGCGAAGTTGGCGGCGAACTCGGCATTGATCTGCCGCTGCTTGCCTTCGGTGAAGCCGCGGTCCACGGCGGCGCTGGGCCGCTGGATTCTGGCGGGTTCGTCAGCGCGCGCGCCGATGAGCAAACGAACCAGAGCGCCCCCACGATTAGCAATGTAGCCAAGGGTCCTGCGCGTGCGGAGGTCGATGTCGGGGTAAGCGTTCTGCGTGATTTTGGCGAGGCGTTTGGCGTGCGCTTCTGCGCGGACGGCTTTCAGGCTTTCTGTCTGCTGACATATATATATATATAGAGAGAGAGAGAGAGAGAGAGAGAGAGAGAGAGAGAGAGAACAAAAAAAAAGAAAAATAGAGAGAGAGAGAGAGAGAGAGAGAGAGAGAGAGAGAGAGAGAGAGGGACAAACAGAGAGAAAGAGAGAAAGAGAGAGAGAGAGAGAGAGAGAGGGACATGTACACCATTGCCCAGAGCGATAGTGAAGCTGCGCCATTTTTCCATTGCGGAAAGCACTGTGGAGACGCTGGGTACGAGGTTATGCCGCGACGGTGCCGCCGCTGACCTGGAACGAGTGACGCTTGGCGGGGCCGACAATGTTAAATATGACAATGTCTTTGGTGGTTTCGGCCTTGGCAAGCCATTGAGCGAGGGCGCGTCCGAGCTCGGGCTGGTTGAACTCCGGTGGACTGCTACACCAGAACGTTGCGGGGTCGGGGCCCCTGTCCCGCGCGCCGAGGCCATCAAGGTTGAGGGCGGGGGCGCGTGCTTCTGCGGCTGTGAAGATGGTTTCGAGCTTTGCAATGGCGGTCTTGGGTTAGACATTCTGCTTCTCGAGGTCGTTGGTGCGCTGCGTGTCGCCGTGGATGCTGCGTTCGGTGGCTTCGTGGCGCTGGCTGAGCTCGGACGTGATCTTTGCGATGGAGGCGAGGAAGTCTTGGCTGGCCTGTGCTGTGACAGCGCGCGCTGCGGCTTCGAACTTGGCGCTGGCGTTGGGCGGCCATGGTCTCCTCCAGCTGCTTGCGAGCGTGAGCGGGTAGGTCATGCACTGCGAGCTTCGCAGCACCATCATGCCATGGATCTTGTCGACGTTCGCCACGACCGAGGTCCTGTCCGCTGGGAAGGAGCGCGGGAGGTCCAGCTGCTTGTGGGCGAGCGTGAGTTCCCCTGGAGAAGCACAGTTGCCCGCGCCAGCCACCCAGTACGTCGCGCGGAGGCTTCTGCAGGCGAGCGCAGAGCCGAATATGAAGCTCAACCAGCAGGGCAGTTGGAAGGCGCGGCGCGGGAAATGGGCCCTTAGCAGTCCCTGGGCCCAGGTCGCCCGCGCTCTGCCACGGGGCGAAATCATCTCGAGCCAAAATGGCTACGGAAGAGGGGAAGGGGGGGGGGGGGGGGGGGGGTTCCCCCCCCCCCCCCCCCCCGGCGCAGGAAGGGGGAAGAGGAAGGAGGAGGGAGGGGGCGATGATGGAGGGAAGGAGGCAAGGGGGGAGGGAGGACCGCTCTTCAATGGCGTGGCAAAAATCGGCATGTCTGCGGCGCCTGCCCACCCCCCCCCCCCCCAGCCCCCCGCACCCGTTGTCCAAGTCTGCCCGCCCCCCCCACCCCCGCCCGCCCACCCGGAAGCAGCGTCGATCCATTCAGGCGCGCTCGACATGTCCACCTCCGCCCTCCCCTCTTTGAGCAGCGAGACCGCGCGCGCAATTGAAGACATGGGATGCCTTGGGCGTTCCCCCCCTTCTCGACAACCCGGAGTTTTGGGGCCGTGCCGCCGCCAGGAGCGACTGCGGATCGCCCGAAGCGGTCTGCCACTTTGGCCCAGCAGTGCGATTTGGGATTTCACGTGATTGGCAAGACGCTTCATCTGAATCAAAACGCGCCTCGTCGACATCTCCCCCCGTGGGTCCGTCCGCGCCAAGGGGGTCTACATTCGCCGGCCCGCCAGTGCGAGGCAGCATGGCGAATGTTCACATGGAAAACAGGAAAGCGTCGGAGTCGGAGTTGCTCTGAGATAGATAAACAAGCAACTTGGTGCTGTCATTAATTCGCGGATAAATCCGCCGATCCGGCGCGTGAGTTCCCGAGGCCGCGGCCTTGAGCTCGCCCGAGCGTCGCTCTGCAAAGGGGGGGGGGGCCATTCCCGACGCCATTCAGCGTCGGGAGCCGGGCCAGGCTTTCGCTCGCAAGATGGGGGGGCGCCAATCCCGACGCCATTCGGCGTTCGGGGGCCGGGGGGGGGGGTCGCTCTGGAGGGGGGGGCGGGGCGCCATTGCCGACCCCATTTAGCGCTCGGGAGTCGGGAAGAGTTTCGCTCTGCAAAGGCGGGGGGGGGGGCGCCGTTCCCGACGACGCTCAGCGCTCGGGGGCCGGGGGGGGGGGTCGCTCTGCAAGGGGAGCGGGGGGGGCGCCATTCCCGACGCAGCGCTCGGGGGCGGGGGGGCTTCGCTTCCGACGGTCCCACGCCGAGACGCCCCCCAAGAAGGCAAACGACTGCCTCCAAAATTGTCCAAAACGCTTACGTTTGAACAACCATGTGGCAAAACAAATGTTCTTCAATCATGTCACTTATTCCTACCTAGGCTCTGCCTAGAAGGGTTCTTACTCGGTTAGCTGAAAGGGCCGGGCAGTGGTCTTCGCCCTGGGCGGTTCCCCCGGCATCCGCCCCGCGGTCCCCCAGTGGCGCCCCCTTAGCTTGGCGTTGCTTATCTCATCTTATCTTAGCTTATATTTCATCTTTGCTCGGCTTAGCTTCATCTTAGCTCAGGTTTAGCTTAGCTTAGTTCACCTTCATCTTAGCTCCGCTGAACTCTAGCATGGCAGAGCACAGCATAGCATAGCAGAGCGTAGCACAGCACAGCGCAGCATATCATAGCAAAGCCCAGCATAGCCCAGCATAGCACAGCATAGCATAGCGCATCACATCACAGTACAGCATAGCACCGCGCAGCACAGCAGAGCATAGCATAGCACAGCAGCAGAGCAAAGGCAAAGCAACAGCAGCGTCAGCAAAGCAAAAGCAAAAGCAAAAGCAAAGGAAAGGCAAAGGAAAAGCAATGTGCGACAGATGCCGAGCTGGCCTCGATGGCCGGACTGGAGCCCCCGCAAGCAGCGCCTTCCGTAACCATGTCGGCTCAAGTCCGGAGGCCCCTGCCGCGCAGCCGCCCACGCTCATGTCCCGAGGTTGGCGGAGTGCTGATTACGTACATACATGTTGATGTTCATGTAGCACCTTCTTGACCCCCTCTGGGAGCCCTTGCTTGAGTGCAACCGCATCGTTATCGAGCATCTCGTTATCACCGCATCGCAGCCTTTCTTGCTCCGGCGCACCGGGAGCGGACCCGATGGTCTGGGCACCGTCTTTGTCGGATACCGGGAGCAGCCCCGCTATTGCTGCACAGCCCACCGAAACCTTCCCTGCTGCGGGACAACCCATGGCAACCCAGACGGAGTCGGTGTCGCCATCCGTGAGAGGCTCCGACAGCGGTGCTACACAGCCCGCCTCGGTATCAGGTGGTGCTTCACAGCCCACCTCGCCATCAATTGGTGTTTCACATCCCACCTCCTCTGAACTGCCTGCCGACGAGACCGAGTTCACAGTGGGTTTCTACAACGTGGGAATCCAGTTGTCAGAGGTCGGCGGGAGAGGTTGGGGGAGCGCAGAGCGCAGGTTGGCATCAGAGGCCTCGAGAGTGCGACGCGCAGCCCGCCGAGCAGCGCTGCGCAGCCTGCCACCTCCTCCAACGTGGTACGCAGGCCCGACACGCCCAGCGTCAACGCCATCTTCGGCAGCGATGCCTCCGCCGAACCAGCGTTGCAGGCGGTGCTCGAGAAGATCGGCAGAGACTTCCTGTTCATAGCCTCGTCGGACGGCCGCTTCGAGGCTGCAGCTCTTCAGCACATCACCGAGAAGCTGGAGGAGTTCTTGCGGGTCGTCGAAGCGCAGCGTGCGAATCACATGCGCCGCGCGCCTGGCCTGGACTCCGACGCGATCTTCACACCTCGCCGCATGAAAGAGATCCACACGAAGTGGACGAACGATTATGAGTCGTGGATGAAAGCGGAAAAGGTCCAGAAGTACGAGCGGTTGCTCAACGGGAGGTGCAGGCAGAAAGCGCACCAGCTCCGACTAAGCGCTTTCTCCGCGTACTTGTTCGAGACCATCGGCAACAAAAATATGTTGTTCTCGGCCATCCAACATCCAATCTGCAGTGCTGCACAACCAGTGCACGCAATATGGCGGTTCATGGACACATGGACGGAGGAGAAGTCGTCGACTGACAACAACAGGGGGAACGCGACGGAGAGGGAGGACATCGGCGACGACGAGGACGAGGGGCCGCACAAGCGCCGACGCCGTGAGTGAGCGAGCGGCTCGCGCCTCGCAACTGGCGGGTCGCGCCTCGCAGCTCGCAACTCGCAGCTCGCACCCGGCGAGCGAATGCGAAAACATGCGTGTGTGTGTGTCTGTGCACAGGCAACCCAAAAACAAAATCAAGCAAAAGCAAAAACACAATCAAAA
>CAUYUJ010017199.1:202500-244805 GCA_963575745.1 Prorocentrum cordatum | reverse complement strand
CGGGTTTTGGACGCAGACAAGTCGGGCACAGGGTGGAGCTAGTTAGCCGACCCGACGAAAAGAGACAATGTGATAACTTTGAGTCGGTTTTCTGAACTTTTTGCAGAGTTTTGAAATTCATTTTAAGGAAAAAGATTTTAGAGCGGTGAATAACAATATAAATTGAATTCTGAGAGCAGAAGGAGTCTCTAGCCCAGGTATTACTATCGAAAAATTTCCAGGAACAAACCATGTACCACCACTTTTGCAGCCCTCCCTGCTCCCTCCGTCCCTGCTCCCTCCCGTCCTCCCTTTCTCCCTCCCTCCCTCCCTCACTGCTCTGCCGTCCGCTTGCTGCCCTTGGAGGAGGGATGGATGCGGGAGGGAGGCCTGGGAGGGAGGCCTGGGAGGGAGGCTTGGGAAGGAGGGGTGCGGGAGGGAGGCCTGGGAGAGAGGCCTGAGAAGGAGGAATTTTGGAGAGCGGCCTGGGAGCGAGGCCTGGGAGGGGATGTGGGATGGGAGGGAGGCCTGGGAGGGAGGCCTCAGAGGGAGGGGTGCGAGAAGAAGCATGAGGGAGGCCTGGGAGGGATGCGGGGGGAGTCCTGGGAGAGAGGCCTGGAGGATGCATGTGGAAAGGGAGGCCTGGGAGGGAGGCCTGGGAGGCAGGCCTCGGAGGGAGGGATGCGGGAGGGAGGCCTGGGAGGGAGGCCTGGGAGGGAGGCCTGGGAAGGAGGGATGTGGGAGGGCGGCCTGGAGGAAGAGCCTGGGAGGGAGGCCTGGGAGGGAGCGATGCGGGAGGGAGGCCTGGGAAGGAGGCCTGGGGGCGAGGCCTGGGAGGGAGGGATGCGGGAGGGAGGCCTAGGAGGAGGGCCTGGGAAGGATAGATGTGGGAGGGAGCCTGGGAGGCACCCGCAAGGAGGGAGACAGAGGAGGGAGCAGGGGGCAGCACGGGGAGGGGCAGCAGGGGGGCAGAAGGAGGGAGAGAGCAGGGAGGGAGGGAGGGAGCAGGGAGGAAGCGAGCGAGCGAGCGAGGGAGGGGGAGGGGGGGATGGTGGAAAGGAAGGACAGAGGTGAAGGAAGGGCGGGAGAGAGGGAGGGAGGGAGGGAGGGGGGAGGGAGGGAGGGAGGCAAGGAGAGAGCAAGAGGACGACAAAAGGAGGAGACGAGGGGAGAGAAAACAGAAGGAAGAGGGAAAGAGGAGCAGAGAACGAGCAGCAGAGAAGAGGAGGAGGTGGGGGGGCGAGCAGCAGGAAACGGCGGCGGCGGCGGCGACGACGACGACGACGACGACGACGACGACGGGACGCAAGAAGGAGGAGGGCGGAAGCGAACACGGTGGGGAGGCGGCGGGCGGGAACAGGAGGGAGCAGGGGGGGGCAGCAGGAGGGGCACGGAGCGGCAGGAGGGACGCGGGGGAGGCAGGGAGCGGGAGAGCGAGAGAAGGGCGGAGAGGCGAGGGGAGGGGACGAAGGAACAGAAGAGCAAGAGGGAGCAGGAAGAGAGACGGCAAGAGCTGAAGGAAGAGCAGAGGGAGCAGGAGGAGCAGCAGGACCGCCGCCGGAGCTGCCGTCGCCGCCGCTGCCGCCGCCGCCGCCGCGGGCGACGACGGCGACAGCGACGTCGACGAACGCCCCGCCGCGGCCGTTTTGGCTCAAACAGGCTCTCCCCGGCCCCCTCTCCCTCCCCGGGCGCGCGCGAGGGGCGCGCGCGCGGGGGCGCGGGGCGGGGGGGCGGGGCAACAAACAAAACATACAAAAAAAAAACCTCCTCTCTCTTTCCTCCAACCTTCGCCGCCCCCTTCCCTGGCGCCTAAGTGGGCTGGGAAGGGGAACTCCATCCCCTGGCGCCTAAGTGGGCTGGGGATGGAGGGAGATAGTGACTTCGCCTATGTGGGTGGTCACTATCTCCCGGGCGGGGGCGAGGGGCATTGGTCACGCGCCTATGTGGGCTGGCCGGTGTCTCTCGTCCCGGGCGCGCTTCCGCGGCCCGAACCTCCCGGGGTAACCCCCCAATGCGTCGGATATTCAAGGCTAAGTGCCACGACTGATTTGTTGGGAAAGGCTGCTTGTGCGTTTGGGGCGGGGGCGGGGCCGAGGTCGAGGGCGGGGCCGGGGCCGGGGCCGGGGCGGGGGCCGGGGGCGGAGACCCAGGGGCCGGGGCCGGGGTCGGGGCCGGGGGCCCAGGGAGTGGGCGCGGGGGCGGGGGGCACGACGCACGGGACCGCGCGCTGGGAGGGGGAAACGCTCGCGAATTTTTCGCGGGCGTTTCCCTGTCCGGCGCGCGGTTCCCGGGGCGGCGTGGATTCCTCTGGGACCGCGCGCTGGGAGGGGGAAACGCTCGCGAATTTTTCGCGGGCGTTTTCCTGCCCGGCGCGCAGTTCCCGGGGCGGCGTTGATTCCTCTGGGAACGCGCGCTGGGAGGGGGAAACGCTCGCGAATTTTTCGCGGGCGTTTTCCTGCCCGGCGCGCGGTTCCCGGAGCAGCGTTGATTCCTCTGGGAACGCGCGCTGGGAGGGGGAAACGCTTGCGAATTTTTCGCGGGCGTTTTCCTGCCCGGCGCGCGGTCCCCGGAGCAGCGTTGATTCCTCTGGGAACGCGCGCTGGGAGGGGGAACCGCTCGCGAATTTTTCGCGGGCGTTTTCCTGCCCGGCGCGCGGTCTCCGGGGCGGCGTTGAGTCCTCTGGGAACGCGCGCTGGGAAGGGGAAACGCTCGCGAATTTTTCGCGGGCGTTTTCCCGCCCGGCGCGCGGTCCCCGGAGCAGCGTTGATTCCTCTGGGAACACGCGCTGGGAGGGGGAAACGCTCGCGAATTTTTCGCGTGCGTTTTCCTGCCCGGCGCGCGGTCCCCGGGGCCGCGTTGATTCCTCTGGGGGCGCGCGCTCGGAGGGGGAAACGCTCGCGATTATTTCGCGGGCGTCTCTCTGCCCGGCGCGCGGCTTCCTAGGCGAGACGGAGCTCCTTGGAAACGGATGCTCGGAGGGGGAAACGCTCGCGAAATTCTCGCGGGCATTTTCTTGTCCGGCGGTTCCGGAGCTTCCGGAGCGTCCGGAGCTTCCGGAGCATTCGGAGCTTCCGGAGCTCTCGGGAGCGGGGGGATTGGCAAATCATAGGGAGGGGTGCGCGCCGGAGGCGTCGGACGGTCTCGGACGCGTTTCGGGCTCCTGGGGGCATACGGAGGTCGAAATTGAGGAGGAGGAGGAGGAGGAGGAGGAGGAGGAGGAGGAGGAGGAGGAGAAAACGGTGGCTCCGGAGCGTCCGGAGCCTCCGGAGTTCTCGGGAGCGGGAGGAGTGGCAGATTATAGGGAGGAGTGCGCGCTGGAGGCGCGGGACGGTTCCGGAGGCGTTTCGGGCGTCTGGGGGCATCCGGAGGTCGAAATGGCGGAGGAGGAGGAGGGAGGAGGAGGAGGAGGAGGAGGAAAAAACGGAGGTTTTGGAGTTTCCGGTGCCTCCGGAGCTTCCGGGGGCGGGAGGAGTGGCAAAACATGGGGAGGGGTATGCGCTGGAGGCGCCGGTCGGTTCCGGAGGCGTGTTGGGCTTCTGGGGGTCCGTTTCGGGGCTCCGGGGGTATTTGGAGGTTGAAATGGAAGAGGGAGAAGACCCGGTCACGGTCGCCGTGCCAGTCCCAGTGCGTCACTCAGAGAATTCGACGATGGAAGATCGTGACCACCCCGAATTTATTGAACGTTTTGACGCGGGGGAAATTGGTGCTTTCGCCGCCAGCGACTGCGACGACGACGACGAGAACGACGCGGACGACGATTGGTTTCGAGCTGACGACAACGTCTGTCCAGCAACGGTCCCGGCTTCCGCCTTGGCTCTGGCGTTGGCCTCGGCTCCTGTCGCGGCCGTGGGCCCGCTCCCGGCCCGAGTCTACGGGTCGGAGTCACGCGCATCGGGCGATCGGCTGCGGGAGTCTTTGCTCGCAGAGCACGCCGTGATCCACGAGGAGGTCGTCGATGATTCCGCGTTGGATGCGGCGGAGCGCGAGCAGAAATCGCTCCGGAAAGCGTGCCGCGCGTCGCGCCGGTGGTCTCGGTGTGCGCGGCGGGAGGCGGAGTGGGCGCGGTGGACGGAGCTGGCGGCCGAGCGGAACGAGCAGATCGCGGGGAGTGTGCTGGCTCCCGTCGTGCCGCGTTCGTTGGAGCGTGATGCGTCCCCGGAGCGCGTCCTGCATGGCCGCCGGGCGCATGGGGGAGCGCACAAGGACGAGCGATTGGAGCAGTTTCTGAACGCCCGCGCGGCGCGTGCAGTCGACGCGGAGCCGCGTGCGCGCGCCGCTTCGCGCGCTGCCGTGGTGCCGGACGATGCTGCGTGGACCGTGGGCGACACGGCCCTGCGCGCCGCGTGTGTCCTCGTCGCCCTCGGGGCGTGCCCGCCGCAGGTGGACGATAAGGTGGTCACGGCGCGGCGGGCCGCTGTGGCGCGCCTGTGGAAGGAGAGAGAGACCTTCTGTCGCGACGCGGAAGCTTTGCCGGACGGTGTGCCGTCTGCCGCGAATGTTCGAGTCGCCAAGTGGTTTTATTGTGGCTTGCGTGGGCTCTTCGCGCGGAGGTGCGGGGGGCGGCGCGTGTGCGCGCGCAGGTTCTCCCCCGGCATTGGGATCGGCGGTGCCAAGGGCAGGGCGGGCCAGGGCGCGGACGAGTGCGTGGGGGATGCTGCCTGGAGGGCGTCGCAGGGTGCGGGGCAGTGCGTCGGTGTTGCCGCGCTTCGCGTGGTTTGTCTTTTCGTCGCTCTGGGCGGGGTGCCTTGGGACAAGCTTTCGCGCGTGGGGCTCGGTGCTGCCGGGGCGTCTGGCGCGTCCCGCGCGTGGCGTCGGCGCCTGCGACGAGGCGTCGCGTCGGGGCGATTCGGAGTCGTCGATGCGGGGGATTGCCTGGGGCCGTGGCGGAATAAGTGCTTGCAATTGAGTGTGTCTCGGTGTGGGGGTGCCGGCACGCGCGCGCACGCGGAGTGTTTCTTCGAGTTGCAGTGCGCCAATGATTCCGGGGCTGGGGCGTGCGGTGACGCTGCGGAGAGAATGAATTTTGCGACGGTTCAGGCATGGCTGGAGGCGCGGCGGGCGAGGGTGCGCGTGTATGAGGCTGACAGCGCAGGCCATGTACTGCGTGGGGAGTGTTCCGGCGCGTGGCCTTTGGGTTGCGCGGAGGGGCAGGACATGGGTAGTGTTGTGTGGTATCCAGAGGGGCACGTCGCCGCGGTCGTCGATGTGGACGGCCGCCTGGCCGACGGCGTGCCCCTCGGAGATGGCGGCGTCGCGCCGTGGGAGCGGTCGGTGGCGGGGGCGCCGAAGAAGAATGCGCCGAAGAAGAAAGCGGCCGCGAAGACTCAGCGAGGTGCGCATCTGCGCGGCGCGCAGAACCCGAACGTCATGGCCGGCGTTGTTGCGAGGACGCGGCGCGGCGAGGAGGCGGCGGGTGTTGCTGCAGGTGTCGAGGGTCCGCGCGGGGCCGACCCGGCGGAAGGGGGGGCGACGCGACGTGCGTCCGAGAGCCGTGGGAGCGATAGCGTTGGCAGGGCCGCGGCGCTCCCTAGGATTCCGGGGATGACTGATTTCAGTGACGACGACGAGGGTTCAGCGGAGGCCGAGGGCAATCGCGGTGGGATGGAGGGCGCGCCCGGGCGCGGGGGTGGTGCCGCGCCAGCCGCGCGCGCGCAGATGCCGCGCATTCGAGGTATGACCGATTTCAGCAGCGACGACGACGACGCGGGTATTGTCGCGGGGCCTGCTGCAGGCGGAGGTCAGAGCGGCCGCGGCGGCCGCGGCCCGCGTGGGGGGCGGGGGCGCGTTGGGGGACGTGGTGGAGGGCGGGCTTCGGGCAGTGCGTTGCCGCGTATCCGTGGCATGACGGATTTCAGTAGCGACGATGATGGAGGAGGTGCGAGCGGCGCGGAGTTCGTGGGGGTCTCGCGAAAGGGCAGGAGAGCGCGTCGGTCGCGCGGGGCTGCGGATGGGTCGCTCGCGACGGAGGCGGAGTCCAGGCAGTTCCAGCCGGATTACGTGGACGAGGACCGCTGCAAAGGGATGACGTGGGGAGGCGGCTGGGGGCGGGAGCAGTGTCGGTTTCGGCCGCAGAAAGGGAGCGACGTGTGCGGGAAGTGTGCCAGGCATGGGTGTCCGCACGGGCGCGTCAGGGGTCCACTTCCTGCGCTCGCGTTGGACAAGTTCAAGGAGTTTGCTTTGAAGGCGAACAAGCCGTCGAAGCAGTGGTACGCGCGGCACGCGATGTGGGAAGCGGCGGCGAAGATGAAGCCTGAGTTGAAGTCGCTGTGTGAGGTGGACGAGCACGGGCGGTTCGTGCTGTCGAACAGTGAGTATGAGCAGTGCCTGAAGCAGGTGCATGATAATTTCAGAATTCACAAAAACTATAAGCGATCGGGCTTCGTGTATGACCAGGGCGCAGGTGTGCGGACCGCGCAGGATCGCTGCGTGGAGGGCGAAACGCGGTTCGGGTCGGAGAGGGAGTCGTACAATGGGCGGGAGGGGGGTAAGGTGTTCATGTGGTACAGCCGGCCGGTCTTCAACAAGTACTTGGCGCAATTGCAGACCAGCGAGGTGGACTGCAGCGAGAAGGACTGCATGGAGGCGCTGCGCTTGACCAGCGACGAAATTCGAAGGTATCCGATGAAGCAGCAGTACCTCAAGCAGTTTGCAGGCCCGCAGTGCTATCCGCACGTCGATCCGCGGTCCAAGGGGAACAGGCTGCACGCGAACGAGAGTGCGGGGCAAGTGCCCGGCGAGGATCAGGGGGCCGACGGCGGCGGCGGGCCCGGGGGGTGCGCGGGCGCCGACGACGGGGCGTCGCACTTGTTTTGCATGCGGAACTGGGCGCAGTGCGATCGGTGCCATTGCTGGCGCCTGCTCTTGCCTGCCTGCGCTGCGCGTGCGCGTGGGGATGAGTACTATAAGGTTCGCGACACCGACCTGGACTGGGAGGAGTGGTTGAGGGGGGCGGCGGCGCGGTGCGCGGGGGCGGTGGCTGCGTCGGGGGACCAGGGCGCTGCGCTCGGGGGAGAGGGCGGCGACGCCGCGGGGGATGGGCCGCAGGAGGACGGCGTCGCTGGGGACGTGCGCCGGCGTGGTCGGAAGCGGCGCCTGGGGCGCAAGACGTCGCAGGAGGAGCGCGACCGGGCGGAGGGCGCTGAGGCGAGTCTTGCGTCGGAGGATCAAGGCGCTGCGCGCGGCGGCGAGGGCGACGACGCGGCGGGCGGCGCGGTGTGCGAGGGCGGCGGTGCGGGGGGGGCGCGCGGGGGGCGCGGGAAGCGGCGGTTGGGGCGCAAGACGTCGGAGGGGGAGGCCAAC
The DNA here is from genome assembly GCA_963575745.1 of Prorocentrum cordatum. Classification (NCBI taxonomy): domain Eukaryota; class Dinophyceae; order Prorocentrales; family Prorocentraceae; genus Prorocentrum; species Prorocentrum cordatum. The sequence goes on along the minus strand of CAUYUJ010017199.1, from coordinate 237,527 downwards.
GGGGAGGCGCGCGGGGGCCGCGGGAAGCGGCGGCTGGGCCGTAAGACGTCCGAGGCGGAGGCTGCCGGGGGCGGCGCGGGGCGCGGCGCGGGGAGGCGGCGGTTGGGGCGCAAGATGTCTGAGGCAGAGGCGGCCGGTGCCAGTGTTGCGAGCGGGGCTGACGATTGCGGGCGTGCTGGCGAGGGCGCGGCGGAGGCGGCGAGGCCAGCGAAGCGCAGGAGGCTCGGGCGCAAGACGTCCGCCGAAGAACGCGCTGAGGTGAGCGGCGCGGGGCGCGGGGCCGCGGGAGAGGCGCGCGGCGGCGAGCTGTTCGCCGAGATGGCGGAGGTCTCGGCGTCGGAGCATGACGACGAGCGGTCTGCGTCGGACCGCGAGGTCGCCTCGGAGGACGACGTGGCGCTGCCGGGCGAGGTGCGCGCGGCGCTCGACGCGGAGCTCGTGCGCCTCGATGGTGCCGGGCCGCTGGCGGAGGCAGACCTGGCGGCGTCGCGAGCGGCAGAGGGCGCGGAGGGGCGCGCGTCGCGCCGCGCTGCCTTGCCTCGAAGCGGGGGTGGCCCTGCGCGCGCGTGGGCAGTGGCGTCCGTGCCGCACTTGAAGGAGAAGCGGCTGCGGCAGCTGGTCGATGCCGCGCGCGAGTATTTGGTGTCGCGGCGAGGGTGCGATCGGGCAGCCGTGCGCTTCCAGGGGTCCGACGGGGACGCGCTGTGGGGTGCGCTGATGGAGCCGGGGCAACCGGGCCGCTTCGGGCGCGCGTTGCTGCAGCTGGAGGGTCGCGCGCAGGGTCGCGACCCCGGCGAGGCGCGCACGGGGTGGGAGGAGGTGTCCGTGGAGGAAGACTTCCGTTGGCGCTCCCAGTGGCCTCGGGTGCGCTTCGAGTGTAGCATGCTGCAGACGCCAGTCGTGGGGGAGGGTGGCGCGACGCAGTGGCGCGCGGTGCGGTGCTGCGATGAGCCGGGTGGGGGAGATGCGGACGACTTCCAGGCTCTGTGGCAGCGCGAGTCTCGCGTTGCGGTGGGCTTCGCGGCGAACGTGGTCCCGGGCGACGACGTGGTCGTCTTGCCCGTGGAGCGGCCTGCAGGGTGGCGGGGGCCCGCGGATATGGCGGGCGCGTGGTGGCGGGGCCAGGGCCCGCGCGAGCGCAGGGCGGAGGAGGGCGAGGACCCGGGCCGCGTCTGGGTGGGCCAGCTCCAGGAGGACGCGGGAGTGGCGGGGCTGCTGGCCGAGGGCGGCGCGGGCGAGCGCACTGCAATAGAGGGCCTCGACGCGCTGCGGCAGGCCGCTGCCCAGGGCGCCAGGGGGGCGGGTCGCGGAGGTCGGGGGAGAGGGCGCCGAGCGAAGAAGCGCGGCCGCTACGGCGATGCTCTGCGGGTGGAGATTCGGACGAGATGGGCTCCAGGGGGGGTCCCCGCGAAGGAGGGGCCTGCCGCTCGGGAGGTGTTCGTGTTCGGGGCCATGCCCGAGACGCAGGAGTGGGAGTTCAAACCGAAGGGGCGCGTTCGCAATCGTGCGGGCTCGTTCGCAAGGGAGGTTCTGCTTGACCACCGAGCGCGCCTGGCTGCGGGAGATGTGCACCAGAAGTGCATGCTGCTGGCGCTGAAGACAGTGCCGCTGCGCGTGGCGAAGTACGACGTGCAGCTGCGCGACGCGTCCGTGCGGGCGGTGCAGGCGGCGCAGGCGATCCTGACGCGGATGGTGAAGTTCACGTGCCACGAGTGCCAGGAGCGGTTCCCGGCGTTCCACCCGGCTTTCGAGCCGCCGGAGCAGCTCGCGGAGGAGATGCTGCTGCTGCGGCGCGGCGGGGACGGGCTGGCCGCGTGCAGCACGGAGGTGGCCGAGTGGGACGAGGTGCCGCCGCGCGACCCGCCGGACGGCTTCGCTCTGGAGTGCAGGGGCGTGTGTATGCGGTGCAGGCAGGACCTGGACAAGCAGGCCGCGGCCGCGGCCACGGAGGACGACCTGTATCAGGTGGTGGGGCTCCGCACCGCGCAGAACCACATGGACCCGTGCTTCCGCTTCCCGTCCGATGACCTGCGCGAGCTTTTCGACCAGGCCACGCTCACGGAGAGCCTGCTCATTGCCCTGGACCACATGCAGGTGCACCTGGCCACGGTGTCCCGCACGGGGCTGCGCAAGTTCCGCAAGAACATCATCTCGTTCCCCCAGGATGTGGCAGGGTTCTCGCGGCGCCACGAGCTCATGAAAGGGTTCCGCGTGGGGGACCGCGTGAACTCGGCGCGCGGGCCCGGCGAGCGCCCCGACGACCCGCGCCGTCCCGAGCGCATGGCCGCGGGCTGCACGGACGAGGAGCGGCAGCGCTTCGGCGTGGACCTGCACGGGCGCCTGGTCTTCCCAGGGCGCGTCGTGGAGGTGCTGCTCAGCGGGGACGTGATCATCGAGTACGATCATGGAGGCAGGGGGAGGGAGCTCCAGGAGAACGTGGAGCCGCGGGTGGTGCTGCCCTGGCACCCCCGGAAAGTGCCCTTCAGCTTGATGTTGCGGCGGAATGTAGGGTTCGGGAAGGAGGTCGTGGAGGGCCTGCACGTGCGCTGGCGCTACTGTGGGCACGTGCTCCGGGCGTTGTGTGCGTTTGCGGGCACGTATGGGCCCTGGCGCCTGGGGGGTACTGCGGACGAGCCCATGCACAAGTACTACGACCCGCGCCTGTTTGACGTGCTCCCGGACGACGAGATCCTCGCGTCCTACGCGCCGAGAGAGAGCGAAGACGGCGTCCTGCCGTCGGGGGGCGAGGCCAGGGAGCCGGAGGAGCTTGGGCCCGTGACGGAAGCGGAGGCCATTGCTCGGGATTGCGTCCCCTGTGGCGTCGACGTCGTCACGCCGCGCCAGTTCATTGCCGCGGGCTTCGACGTGCACTTCGTCGGGCCCCGCGACGACGCCGGGCGCGAGCCTGCTGGCCGCGAGGGCGACGATGCGCGGGGAGGCGACGAGGGCGGCGCGGAGGCCGCGGCCGAGGGTGATGCCGATGCGGCGGCTGACGGGGAGTTCGACGTCGGCGTGGAAGATGAAGCCATGGCCGTTGATCACGACGTGTTCAGTGCGTGGCTCGACAAGGCGCAGTTTGAGTATGGTGGGGCAGTGCAGCGATGGTGGACGGGGTTGCAGCCGGAGGCGGAGGGCCAGTTGGAGGGGTTGAAGTTTGGTGACGACGAGACGACGGAGGACCTGTTCGGCCGCCTGCTGGCTGCGGCGCGGGAGGATAACGCCGTGAAGTCCGTGCAGAGGGACCGCGTGGCCGTGGACTGCGTGCGCGTCGAGTTCCTCGTCGATTGGATGCGACCCCGTGTGCAGGGCCGGTTTGCCGGTGCGGAGGGCGGCGTCTCTCGCGAGTCGGTTTTGGACGAGGTGATGCTCGAGCTGGCCATGGCGGGAACGTTCGTGGCAGCTGCGCGCGATAGGGACACGGGGTGCGTCGAGGAGAACTTGCCGGAGTTTGACGAGGACGAGGCAGTCGCGCGGACGGGTGAGCGCTTGATTTACGGCTGGCCCGGACAGAGCGAGGACCCGGTCCCGGCGCGCGCCATCGGGCGTTTCGCGAGGGCGTTCCCGTTGGAGTTTCCCATGGGCATCGGCGACCTCTTCGACGACCGTCCCCGGCGGGTGTCCGTGCAGGACTGGGTGCAGCACCTGATGCGCTACGCACCGGGCAGTTCGTCGGCGGCCCGCGTGGCCAGCGCGTGATGTGGGCCATGGTGAACGTGCTGCTCCTGAACGAGGCGCGGGGCAAGGGTTTTGGGGTGTATCGGACCATGTACAGGCGCGCGGGCCTCGGCGTCCAGGGCCCAAGTGTGATGACGAAGGGCGGGCTCAGGCAAATCCTGGAGAGCGAGGACCGCGTGCGGATCCTGGTGGGCCAGCTCGCGAACGTGGGCCGCGATGTGCCCTCGACCACCATGCACTGGTCGTATGAGTCGAAGAAGTTGCAGAGCACCGTGAAGCACCTGTCCTGGCACCCGCCCTGGGTCGAGGGCACTCAGGCGGACGGCGCCGAGCCGGTCGGCAGGCGGTTCCTCCGCGAGCTGGACCTGCCGGCGGGGAAGGGGCGGACTCAGCGCGGGCGTGCGCTTGTGCCGGATGTCGTCGGGCTCGGCCGTCACCCGTCCATTTGGTGGACGCAGAATCCGTTTTACAACGCCGCGTATGACATTCAGCGCATGGGGGGAGGTCCAGGGGCGCGGGCGGCGGGAGACCGTGCTCTGGGGGATTGGGTTGGTGACGGGCGAGAGGAGCGCTTCCGTTTCGCGCGGGACAACCCGGACCTGGTGGCCTACATGATGGCCTTGCGGGTGGAGCTGAACATGCGGATGGTGATGCCCGCCGTACTGCCCCACTCGGAGCAGTTCAAGTACATGGCCATGGCCAGGGCCGAGTGTGGCGCGGGTGGCAATCTGCATTACCACGGGTTCAGCGTGGGGCTGCCTGGGCCGGCGGTTGCGCGGGTTCGCGCGGACGTGGACGGGGAGGGGGACATGCTTCCGCCGAGCGTGGCGAGCGACGTGGCGGCGTGCCTGCCCTCGCTTGAGGCAGGACCGCTGGCCTGGCCCCTGCAGGAGCGGAGGCGTCGTGGTGCTGCCCTCGCTGCCCTGGAGCAGGTCCTGCGCGCCGTTGCCGGCCGGCCTGGCCAGCGTGCGCCGCGGGCTCCTGCGGGTGAGGGCTCTGCGGCTTCGGGATCATGTAGTGAAGATGGCGCAGGCGACGACGAGGATGAGTTCGTGGGCAGGGCTTCTGCGCTCCTCGACGCCCTGGTGGATCGAGGGTGGCTGGTGCTCGTGCAAGGGGAGGAGGGCGTCCGCGGCCAGGGGGCGGAGGCCGACGTTGCTTTCGAGCGCGTCGGGCCAGAGGATCCAGCGCCGGAGGACGAGGCGGGGGGTGATCCCGTGGAGGACGTTCAGGATGGTGATGGCGTTGAGGGCCGCGGTGCTGCTCGGGGGTCGAGACCTGCTGGGGTCCCCCACGGGGCCCGCGGGCAGCGACTAGGGGGTGCTGGTCTCGACTTCGGCGTGCTGAAGCCGGAGCATGAGGACGTCGCGCTGCAGAGCGTTTTGGAGAAGCGGTTCTATGAGTTCTTCGGGCACGTTGTCTCGGAGTGGAACCCGTGCTACGACGACGCGGGCGCGTGCAGGTACACGTGGGACGACGAGGTTGGCGCCTTCGACCTGGACGTGGAGATGGAGGGCGAGGCTGTGCGCGAGACGTCGGAGGGCCGGGCGGTGCGTAGCGTGCCCGCTTCTGCGCCGGAGTGCTTGAACTTGCGGAAGGTTCTGGACGAGGCCTTTGCGTCCGAGGCGTCGGGGAAGTTGGACGTGCAACCCGTTCGGCGACTGGTGGCTGCGCTGGTGAACAGGGTGGCGCGGCACACGAAGCATGGCATGGGGCCGCCGCGGCTCGGGGTTCACGCGTGTGCTCGCGGAAAGGAGGGGTGCGTGTTCTGCCGATATGATTTCCCGCGCGACAGGTGGGGCCGCGTCGGGCCCCGGCCGTTCCGCATGGAGAAGGGCCGCCGGGAGGGCCACTGGCAGGCGGTGTTTCCGAGGAACGACAGGCTCTGCAATAGTTACGAGGAGCACGTGCTGTTGGCCAACATGGGGAACATTGACTGGCGTCCCGTTCTGAACTTGTGGGCGGTCGTGGAGTACGTCACGAAGTACGCGACGAAGGCGCCCAAGGGCTCGCGGAAGATCAAGGAGGTGCTCGACGACGCCGTCAACGAGGTCTGCGCTTACGTCCCAGAGGGCGAAGGGACTGATTTCCTTCGGCGCTCCATTCAGAAGTTCTTTGCTCGGATGCTCGGGGAGCGGGACTACCACTGTTACGAGGTGGCGCTGCTGGGGTTGCGCCTGCCCATGGTTTTGTCCATGCTGCCCGTCGTGACCCTCAACACGACGGGGGCCCGCGCGCTGAAGCCTGCGTCTGCGCTGCGGGACAAGGCAGATGACGAGCCTGTGCACTGGGATAGCAAAGTGGACAAGTTCGACAAGCGCCTGGAGTTTGTGCGTCGGCAGCGTGCCAGGGGGGACGAGTCCATCTCGGTGGAAGAGGTGCGCGATGTGTCGTTGTTCGAATTCTATTGGAAGTACGCTGTGTACCGCGGGAAGCTGAGGCGCGGGAACCCTGCGGTGTGTCTGCAGGTGACCCCTGGCTATAGCGCGGAGTGCGCGAACGTGCAGCACGCCTGCCACGAGGCGTACGCGCGGGCGAACGTCATCGCGCACTGGCGGCACATGGCGACCGCGGACCGCAAGGCCATGATCGAACAGGAGATGCTGAGGGACGTCCGGCCGGTGCCGGCGGCTTGCATTGGGGCCACGGAGTTCGTTCAGCCTTTGGCGGGCGGTGCTGGCCAGGATGCTGGAAGCGAGCGGTTCCTGGGCGTGCAAGATCTCTGGCTCAAGTCGGGGGGAAGGGCCTGGGGGGGGCAGAGCGATCAGTATTGGGGGCATATGATGATGGAGATGCTCACTGACCCCATGCTCCGCCAGTGGGTTCCGGCGTGGGTCGTGGAGCAGTACGAGCGCGCGAACCCGTTCTACAAGGAAGTGCTCGGCGCCATCCTGGAAGACGGGGTCGCTAGCAACCGGGAGCTGCTGCGCCGGACGCGACGCGAAATGGTGAGGCGGCATGAGGCGGGCCAGCAGGGGCGGGGCGCGGGGGCAGAGGAGGCGGCGGGCGGCGCCGGGGGGCAGGCGTCCGATGATGGCTCTGGGCGCGGCGACGATGACAGAGACAGCGAGAAGGCGGAGTCGGGGGAGGAAGTGGAGGACTTGGTGGACAGACTCGTGCTGCGCGGGGACGAGGACCCGAACGAGGAGGCTCGGGATGCTGTCTTACGCGAGGCGCGGCCGGGGGAGGGCGCTGAGTCTGCTGCGGCCGCGGGGGAGGCGTCCGAGTGGGAGCGCCGCCCAGCCGATGAGCGCGTCAGCGCGGCAGGCCCTGCTGTGCAGGCGGCGGACGTGCGCGTCGGGGATGTTGCGGGCGATGAGGTGCGCGGCAGGGTCCGGGTGAACCCCAAGGACTTCAATTGGTTGAACGAGGCGTGCAATGTGTCGACGAGCGAGAGAGGGCGTCTGGAGAAGCTCCGGGATGAGTGGTACGGAAAGGCCAAGGTAGGCGACGGGGCCGAGGTCGTCGAGCGCGCCGATCTCGACCCCTGGCAGAAGTTCGCCCACGACATCGTCATGGACGACCGCCATTCGGAGGCCGACCCGTTGAGATTGATGGTCACGGGCGTGGCCGGCACGGGGAAATCGCGCACCGTGCGCAGTTTCGTAGCCGCGAGGCGAAAGCGGGTGCGGCAGTTTGCCCCGAGGACGAGGCTGGATCAAGATCGCCGCGGCGTGCGCGAAATCCGACGAGGGCCTGAAGAGATTGATGAGGAGGAGCGGAATTGCTGCTTGCTCGCCGCTCCCACCGGGTGCGCCTCGTTCCAGTTGAAATATGGCGCGACCACCCTGCACAGGGCGTTCGGTGTGCCGGTGGGATATTGCGGCCCTTGGGTACGCAAGGACGGGGACCGGTTTCAAAAGACGCAGACTCGACTGCGTCAGGCGAGGTTGTTTGTGTTGGATGAGATGAGCATGATCGGGCGGCAGATGCTGGGCAAGATCGAGTTCAAGGTGCAGGATACTCTTGGTGTTGCGGCGAAGCGTGCGGCGCAGGGTGCGAGGCCAGTGTATCTCGGCGGGAAGGATGCCGTGCTCGCCGGGGATCCGCAGCAGGCGCCGCCAATCGGCGATGACCCCCTGTACCGGATGGGCGCGTATGGGGGGTCTGCGAAGAACAAGCCCAGGGGGGCGGAGCGGACCCCCGACGACGCCTGGAGCACGGACAGGTTAGTGAATAATGGGAGTTTCGTGCGCGATACGTTCCAGGACGTGGCCGTGCTCCGGCGCGTGCACCGGTGGCGCGGTGAGAAAGAGGGGCTGTCGAAGGAGCGGCAGGCGGAGTACAGGCAGGATGCTGATCGCTTTTTGGAGGTCACGAAAGGCATGGCGCAGTGCACTTGGGAGCAGCGGGATCATGCGTGGTTGAAGCGCCGGAACAGGTCGGTGCTGCAAATGACCAAGGAGGGGAGGGAGGAGCTGGCGGCCTTCGAGACGGCCCCGCTGCTGATGGACGGCAGGAAGGATCGGGCCTCGGGTGCATGTGGCGCCGATAGAGTGAACATGGAGAGGTTGTACCAGGTAGCCGCTGCGAGTGGTAAGCCCATCGCGGCGTTGCGTGCCTACCACGACAAAAAGGAGAAAAAGCAGAAGTCTAGGCCAGACCAGATGGCGTCCGAGGACTTCCGCGGACTCGAGAACGAGCTGTACGTCTGCGAAGGGGCCCGCGTGCTGTTGACTCAGAACCTCTGGGTTGAGGCGGGGCTCATGAACGGGGCGATGGGTACGCTGCGCGGCTACATGTGGCCCGAGGGCGCCGACCCGCACAATGGCGCTCGGCCGGATTTGCAGGCGCCCCTTTGCGTGTTCGTCGAGTTCGATGATATCGATCTAGGGACAGACGGGCAGGGTCGGCCGCGGTCGTTTTTCCCGGGAGACGAGGAGCGGCGGAACTGGGTGCCCATTTGGAGGCAGAGAGTGTCTTCCACCATGGAGGAGGGCGTGTGGCGCGAGAACTACCCGTTGCAGCTGGCATGGGCGTTGACGCACTGGAAGGCGCAGGGGATGACGTTGGCGAAAGTCCGCGTGCACCTGTCAGCGAAGACCGCGGCCGTTGCAGGGATCGGTTTCGTCGCCACGACGCGTGTGAAGCATCCCTGGGACTTGGTGTTCGAGGAGGACCTGCCGGAGTATGCGGACTTCATGAGGGCCAGGCATACGACGGCGTTCCGGGAGCGGCGACGCTTCGAGTTGCGACTGGAGGCTCGCGCTTCCCGCACGTTGCGGAAATACGGGTACTGCGAGGCGGACTGCTGGACTGAGGAGGAGAAACGCGCGGCGGAGACATTGCTGGGTCGTTTGAAGACCGTTGCCGCGGCTCAGGCGGAGAGGTTGAGAGGGGCGGGCAGAGTGGTGGATGAGGACACATGGCTGTGGGGTGAGGAGGGGCCGCCTTTCGCGTCCGAGCTCGACAGCGCCGTTGCTGCCGAGGCTGGAGAGGACGACGTCGCGGCGCGGCGCCTCCGTGCCGTGGCCGAAAGGCTTCTGGACCGGAGGCGGGTGCGCTTCGCGACGCGGGAGGAGAAGGGCGCCGCGCGGGATCTGCTTGTTGATGTCGGTGCCCTCGCTGCTTGTGCGTCCCGGGAGGATTTGCGCGAACGTCTGACGGCTGCTGCCGGGCGCCTGACGCATGAGTCTTCGGGTTCGGGTGACAGGGAGGGGTTCCTGCGCGGCGTGGTCGACTTGATTGTGGAGCGGTGGGAGGCGTCTGGGGCGTGGGATGAGCGAGTGTTCGATTCCGTGGCTCCGAGCATGGGCCCGCTGCATATGAGCGCCGTGAAGGAGGCCATGGGCGCGCTGGTGCCCCCGCGCCTGCATAAGAGTTTGGATAAGGCGGCGAAGAGGATGAAGGACGCGTTCGGGGACGTCCGTGGTGGCTGCGCGCTGCGCATGGACAAGTGGGTCGTGAACGTGCGAGCGGAGAGCGCGCTGGCAGAGGGCAGGCTGGAGGGCCAGGCGCTGGAGTTCTTCTTGAAGGTGGCGAGGCAGTTGTGCGCGGGGTTGGGGCTGCCGACGACTGTGGCTTCGGCAAAGGTAGGCCGGCACGTTGGTGCGGAGGAGACCCCGGAGCATTTTGCCCGGATTGCGCACAATTGGACGAGCGTGTGGGATGCGAACTCCGTGAGTGACAAGCAGGAGTTGCTAATGGTCGTCGCCGTGGACCCACTGAGCGGATCTGGTGTCGCGCAGGATTGGATGTTTGTGAGTGTTACGTCTGGTCGGCCGGGGGAGGCGCTCGGGCGAGCCGAGTCTCTCGCAGTGCGCGTGCACGATCGGGCCCGCAGGGAGGACGTGGCAGGGCGAATCGCCCGGAATATCGACGCACTGCTGCGACCGCTCGGTGCCAGTGCTGGGCGGCGCCCGCCGGCGGTGGAGTTCGGGGACGCGCCGCGCGTTCGTGTTCCTTCGCAGAGGATCGCCTGCGCGCTCGGGCTTCTGCTGGGCCGTGTCGGGCGCCTGGCGAATGCGGGCGTGCTGGATGCGTCGGCGGAGTCCTTCGTGCCTGACGTGTGTCGCGTGCTGCGGGGCGCGTTCGCGTCGTTCCGGGCGGGCGTCGGCGCGCGGGGGGCGCGGGATGTCATGGAGTTGTTGCTTTCGGAGCAGGAATGCCGCGACGTTCTGGGCGCGTTCGGCGTCGTGCCTCGCGCGGGTGCTTCGGCGCCCAGCGCGACGGGCGCGAGCTTGCCGAGGGCGGCTGTGCCAGGGGAAGCGGCGGGTGAGGCTGGCGAAGAGGAGGGCCTGGAGGGCGCGTCGACGTTGTCGTTTGCCACGTGGAATATCGCTGGTGGGCATCGCTCGGCCGTGGCGCCGCCCTCCTGGAGCGACCGCGACCAGCGCGCGGCGGTCCTGGGCGAAGTGCTCCGTTGGAGGCAGGCGCGCGGGGTTGATGTCGTTGCTCTGCAGGAATGCGAGGGCGAGGAGGCGTACAAGGAGCTGGAGGCGGAATTCCAATTGGTTGGCGTGGCCCATGCGCACGAGTCCAGGGGGTACGTGCACCTGTACGTGAGGCGCGGTCTGCGCGCGGAAGGCAAGGCTTTGTCAGGGGAGGACCCGTGCGTGCTGTGCCGGGTCGAAGTTCCCGTAGGCGGGGGCGCGGGCGGCGCGGGGTGGGTGAACGTGGCCGCGGTCCACTTGCCCGCGGGTGCGGCATGGGAGCGGCGTCACGCGATACTTCGGAAGATTACGAGGACTTGCGCGGAAGGTTGCGACCGGCTGCTCATTGTGGGCGACATGAACAGCACGGACTCCCAGGTGCAGGCCGCTGTGGAGCAGCTGCGTTTGAAGGACACCTGGTACGAGGGTCGTTCTTGGGGCTGCCCCGGGAACAAGTTTTACTCGGGTCTCGGCGAGAGGGGGGCTGTCGGACAGAGACGGGACCGGGTCATGTTCGGGGCGGAGCTTTGGGCGGAGGTGCATTTGGTAGGGAAGGGGAAAGTGTTCTTCGAGGGCTGCGAATTCCATGTGTCAGACCACTTTGGGCTGTTCGGGTATGTGCGTGCCCACGCGTGCTTCGGTTCTCGCGAGCATAAGATGAGGGCCCTGGCGCAACGCTGCCGGCTCGCGCTCCAGGCGACGCGCGATCGGTCGCACCGGCTGGAGGGTGCCGAGGTCCAGAATCGGTTGCAGCAGGGGCGGGAGGCTGCGGCCTTGGCGAGGCAGCAGGCGCAGGACCGAAACCGGGAGGCGTACTTGCGAACGCAGCAACGCGAGGCAGCCCGAAGACAGCGCCGTCGGGAAGAGCTGGTGTCCGCGGCGTTCGGGCCGCAGAGTTTGTTCGCGTCGGAGCGCCCGGCTCAGCCTCCGCCGAGCCCTGGAGAGATGGACGTGCCTCGCGTGGATGGTATTCGCGCGGCTTCGTGGGACAGCGTGAGTAGCGTGCCCGTCCGTGGGATGCCGCGGCCTGGGCATTCTTGCTACGTGGTCAGCGTGACGCAGCTGATGCTGCGGACGCCTGCCGTCTGGGAGTGGCTTCGATGGCACGCGGAGGGCGATTGCGAGGAGAGGGCCAGTGGGCGTTGCTGCGTCTGCGGGATGTGGGACACGCACAATCAGTTGGTGTCGCGACGCTGGCAGGGCGGACCCGTGAGCGTGCGGCGGCGAACGAATGTTGATAGCGAGGACGTTTTCCTCGGGCAGCCCAGTGAGTTCGACAACGAGTGGCAGCAGCATGATGTGTTTGCGTATTGGGGTAAGCTGATGTCGGCTGCGCGCCGCGGAGAGGAGTTGGCCGGACGCTTTGCGTCGTGGGACCCCGAGAGCATTCGTGCGACGAACATGCGCGTGACGCACGTGGATCGGATGTTCGGGTTTGTGATGGAGAAGCGGCAGAAATGCCGTCAGTGCGGGCACTTGTCCGTCTCGTACGAGGCGGAGGATGTTCTGAAGCTGCGGGTCCACGCGCGGCCCGGCGGGCCGATGATGTTGTCGGAAATGTACTCCGACTTTTGCGCGCCTGAACAAGTTGAGAAGAGCTGCCCAGCGTGTTGCCGCGCGGATGCCGACCGGGTTTGGCACGACCAGCAGACGCGACTCACGGGCGTGCCGCGCGTTTTGGTGGTTCAATTGAGGAGGGGCCATGAGGCGCGGCAGCCCGTGTGGGTCGAAGAGCAACTGAGGCTGCATGGGCTTCCCCAGATGCAGCTGGTTGGCGTTGTGTACCACAATGGGCAAACAGTGCATACCGGTCACTATACGACGTTGTGCCGCGTCCCTGACGGGGGGTACGTTTTGTTTGACGACGACAAGCCGCCGCGCAGGATGCGAGGCGAGCCGGCGCACGTGAAGCCGAAGGAGGCGTACATGGCGGTGTACTGTCGCATGGGGCGCAGTCAGGGGCAGAGCGCCGACGCGGGGGCACCAGGGGTTGGCGGGGCGCCAGATGAGCAGAGCGGTGGAGGGGGGGGCGGGGCAGGCATCGGGGGTGTGGGAGCTGGCGGGAGTGAGGTGACTGGCGTCGGTGGCGGTGGCGCCGGCGGCGCGAGCGCCTCGGGTCTCGGCGCGCGTTGCCGCGCTGCGGGGCGGCAGCCTGCAGAGGTCGCGGCGGAGAGCGAGGCGGGGTCGAGCGTGCGGGCGCCGGTGCCGGTCCGGGCGGGTGCCCCGCTTACGCCGGAGCGCGAAGGGGGCGATGGTGTCCTCAGCTCGCCGGCCACGGCCAGGCGCGTGCGGCGGAAGACTCCGGCTTCGCCGTCCGGGGAGATGCGCGGCGTCGATGCCGGCGGGGTCGCCGGGAGTGGCGCGGCGACGGCGAAGGGCGGGGTGCTCGGCGCCGCGCGTGCCGTGGGCGCGGCGGGCGGCCCGGGCGCGAGCGGCGGGGTCGCTGCGGGGTTGGGCTCTGTGCGCGGCGGAGGAGGGGGAGGGGGAGGAGGAGGGGGAGGTGCGGGACGAGGAGGGGGAGGTGTGCGAGGAGGTGGAGGAGGGGGTGGAGGGGGGTGGGCCGCGGGCTCGCCCGTCGGGGCTGCGCCGCATTCCGCAGCGAGGCGCGCGCGGAGGAAGAGGGCGGCGTCGCCGTCTGGCGCGGGCTGCGCCTCCGCTGGCGACGGAGTCGGTGGTCGCGCCGAGACGAGGCTGGGTGGCGGCGCCAATGGCGCGGTAGAGTCTGGGGACGTTGGCGGAGGGAACGATGGTGCCGCTGGGAGAGATGCGCGAGGTGGGGGCGGCCTTGCGAAGCTGCGTGCGGGCGGCAAAGGCCGCGGCAAAGCGGGGGGGCACGCGGCTGCGTCGGGCGACGCAGAGGTGGCTGTGGAGGAGCCGGGAGTCTGCGCGGGGAGAGGATTGCCGGGGGCGGCCAGGGCGTCCGCGCCAGGGGGGAGAAAGCCGGAGACTGTGCCAGAGGCAGTGGCTCCGCGCAGGTCTGCCCGGCTGGCGGCGCAATCTGCGCCTGGCGCGGTCGCGGGTGAGGGGGCGGGGGCGGGCGAGGGCGCGTTTGTTCGCGCGGGGGTGCTGCTGCGCCCGAAGCGCGTGGAGCGGGCGGAATCTTCGCGCGGAGGCGGCGCCGACCGAGTGGTGACAGGTTTCGGTTCAGAAAGGGTCGAGGACTTGGCTGCTTTCCAGCGCGGCCGCGCTCGGGCGGATGCGACGCGCGCGTCGCAGCGGGTGTCGGGGGGGACCCGGGGGTTGGCCGTGGACATGCAGGGGAATGAGCTGGATCGGTCGGCGGGGTCCGCCTGGCATTCGGGCCGATAGGACAGGGCTGGGCAAGGATTTTGGGTTTCGAAGAGGGAATGAAGGGGAGGAGGTGTGTGTGTGTGTGTGTGTGGCGTGCGTGCGTCGGTGCGTGTGTGTGTGTGGGTGTGTGGTGGTGTGTGTGTGTGCGTTGGGTGGAGGGGGGGGGGGGATGGGATTGGATGGGGGGTGGGGTGGGGGTTGGGGGGGGGGCGAGGGAGGGCGGAGGGGGGCGCTGAATGAAGCAAGGCTGTGCTGCGAGTTGCGACGGACTGGAGCGGAGGGATGGCTGGCCCCGTAGTGCGGCGGCCCCTCCCCCCTCTGGAGCGCTGGCGCGGAGAGGGGGGTGCGTTGGTTGGAAGGGCTGGATCTCCGCGCTGCGGCGCCGATCGAGTGGTGCATGGCAGTAGTCAGCGCGGAGATGGGGAGGAATGCGCTGAATCCAGCGGCGTTGCCCGTGTAATGTGCATGTGTGTGTGTGTGTGTGTGTGCGTGTGTCTGTGCGTGTTTGTGTGTGTGTGCGTGTGTGTGTGTGTGTGTGTGTGTGTGTGTGTGTGAGTGCGTGTGCGTGTGTGTGCGTGCGTGTGTGTGTGTGTGTGTGTGTGCGTGTGTCTGTGCGTGTTTGAGTGTGTGTGTGTGTGTGTGTGAGAGTGCGTGTGCGTGTGTGTGCGTGCGTGTGTGTGTGTGTGTGTGTGTGTGGGCGTGTGTGTGTGCGTGTGTGTGTGTGTGTGTGTGTGTGCGCTCACGGCGCTGGCGCCGCCTGCGCCCCCCTCCCCTCCTCCCCCCCCCGCCCTTTCCTCCGGCGCTCCGCGAGGGCGGAGTGGTTGGAGTGGAGGGAGGGCCGGCCCCGAAATGGGGCGGTGCCTCCCCCCTCCGGAGCGCCGGCAGGGAGGGCGGGGGGGGGGGGGGGGCGCGCGGAGGCGGCAGAGGGTCGCGGGGGTGGAGAGCGCTGACCAGCGTGGGGATCGGTTTGTAAGGGCGACGTCATCAGTGTGTCCGTGTCCGTGGGTGTTGTGTGTGTCTGTGTGTGTCTGTGTGTGTTGTGCGTCTGGGAGGTGTGTGTGCTCGTGTGTGTGTGTGTGTGTGTGCGTGCCTGTGTCTGTCTTTGTCCGTGTGTGTATGTGTGTGTGTGTGTGCGTGCGTGCGTGCGTGTGTGTGTGTGTGTGTGTGTGTGTGTGTAAGTGTGTGTGTGTGTGTGCGTTTGTGTGCGTGTGTGTGTGTGTGTGTGTGCGCGTGCGTGTGTGTGTGTGTGTGTGCTCGTCTTTGTATGCGTTTATGTGCATGTGTGTGTGCGTGTGTGTATGCGTGCAAGTGTGATTATGTGTGTGTGCGCGCGCGTGTGTGTGTGTGTCTGCGTGTGTATGTGTGCGTGTGTGCATGTGTGTGCGTGTGTGTGTCTGCGTGTGTGTGTGTGTGCTTGTGCGCGTCTGTGTGTGTGTGTGCGTGTGTGTTTATGTTTGCGTGTGTGTGGATGTGCGTCTGTGCTTGTTTACGTGTGCGTGTATGCGCATGTGCTTGCGCGTGTGTGTGTGTGTGTGTGTTCGGGTGCGTGTGCGTATGTGTGTGTGTGTGTGCGTGTGTGTGTGCGTGCGTGTGTGTGTGTGTGTGTGTGTGCGTGCGTGCGTGCGTGGGTGTGCGTGTGTATGTGTGCGTCTCTGTGCATGTGTGTGCGTGTGTGTGCGTGTGTGTGTGTGCGTGTGTGTATGTGTGTTTGTGCGCGTCTGTGTGTGTGTGTGTGTGCGGGTGTGTTTATGTTTGCGTGTATGTGCATGTGTGTGTGTGTGTGTGCGTGTTTACGTGTGCGTGTATGCGCATGTGCTTGCTTGCGTGTGTGTGTGTGTGTGTGTGTGTTCGGTTGCGTGTGCGTGTGTGTGTGCGTGTGTGTGCGTGTGTGTGTGCGTGGGTGTGCGTGTGTGCGTGTGTGTGTGCGTGCGCGCACGGTGCTGGCGCCGCCTGCGCCCCCCTCCCCTCCTCCCCCTCCGCCCTTTCCTCCGGCGCTCCGCGAGGGCGGAGTGGACGGAGTGGAGGGAGGGCCGGCCCCGACATGGGGCGGTGCCTCCCCCCTCCGGAGCGACGGCGGGAAGAGCGGGGGGGCGGGGCGCGCAGGGGCGGCAGGGGGGTCGCGGGGGCGGAGAGCGCTAACCAGTGTGGGGATCGGTGTGTAAGTGCGACGTCGTCAGTGTGTCCGTGTCTGTGGATTGCGGGTGTGTGTGTGTGTGTGTGTGTGCGTGTGTGTGTGTGTGTGTGTGTGCGTGTGCGTGTGCGTGTCTGGCAGGTGTGTGTGGGCGCGCGTGTGTGTGTGTGTGGCTGTGTCTGCGTTTGTCTGTTTGTGTGTGTGTGTGTGAGCGTGTGTGTGTGCGTTTGTGTGCGTGTGTGCGCGCGCGGTGCTGGCGCCGCCCGCGCCCCCCCCCCCCCTCCCCCCCCTCCCCATCCTCCCTCCCCCCCGGCGCTCCGCGAGGGCGGAGTGGTTGGAGTGGAGGGAGGGCCGGCCCCGACATGGGGCGGTGCCTCCCCCCTCCGGAGCGCCGGCGGGAAGGGGGGGGGCGGGGTGCGCGGGGGCGCGAGGATTTCGCGGGGGATTGAGAGCGCTGAGCAGCGGGGGGATGGGTTTGTGAGTGCGAAGGCGTCGGTCCGTCTGTATCTGTAGATGTTTGCGTGTGTGTGTGTGTGTCTGGCAGGCATGTGTGTGTGTGTGTGCGTGTGTGTGTGTGTGTGGCCGCGTCTGTGTGTATGTGTGTGTGTGCGTGTGCGTGTGGGTGTGTCTGTGTCTGTGTCTGTGTTAGTGTCTGTATGCGCGCGCGCGCGCGCGTGTGTGTGTGTGTGTGTGTGCTTGTTTTTTTTTTTTTGTGTGTGTGTGTGTGTTTGAGTGCGTGTGTGTGCGTGTGTGTGTGCGTGTGTGTGTGTGTGTGTGTGCGCGTGCGTGTGTGTGCATGTGTGTGCGTGAGGGGTGCCGGTGCGTGAGTGAGCGCGCGTGGTTGTGAGTGCGTGCGCGCGTGAGATTGTATTTATTCGCGTGCGCGCGTATGTGCGTGCGCGCGCTCGTGCCCGGTGCGTTGCCGCGCCGGCTGACGTCGATCCTATTTTCGCATGCTTGTCCATCTGTACATGTCTACATACAGGTGCGCTGCCACGGAAGCATCGCTCTCGCGCGCTGGAAGACGCCTTGAAACTCATACATGTATGTGTTCATTCTATTATTGGAAATAAATTCACCGTGCGCATTCGAGACATATGCGTGGACTTATGACACGTGGCTAGGAGCTCTACGAGGTCCCCGGCGGTAACCAGGTTGACGGTTTACCGCCGGCGCCCAGTTCTCTCTTTTCACCTCTCGGGAGCCGTGCCGGGCCCTTTGTCGTCTCGGGCGGGGGCGAGTGGCGACTGGTGGACCCAATAGCACAGCCGTACCGGGTTGTTATTGTAGGGGCCAGCACGTACTCGTCCCGGGCGCCGTATTGGGCCCGAATTCTCCACCCAAGGCCGATAGGCAAGCCCTGGGCCGTACCGGACAGGGTAGATCAGATTAGTTTTGAAGGAGTGGGGTGCACAATGCACAGGGCTGCGTTCTGGGAGGGGCAAACGCTCGCGAATTTTTCGCAAGCGTTTTTCTGCCCGGCGCGCTGTGTTGAAGGCGTAGTTTTCCTTGCAAATGATCGCTACAAGGGGGAAATGCTCGCGAATTTTTTCCGGACATTTTCTTGCTTGGCGAATGTTGCGGAGGCGCGTGTTCTCTGGCAGAATTCCTCGGAGCTGACCTCGCGCCGGGAGCAAGAGCCGGAGAAGGAGAAGCAGAAGGAGGAAAACGAGATAGCACAGGAGGAAGACGAGGAAGAGGATCAGGAGGAGGAGGAGGCCGAGCAGAAGAAGCAGCAGCAGAAGGCGAAGCAGAAGAAGCACATTTCCTTGGCTGGAGGTGGCGGCGACTGCGGCGGCATATGCGACAACGGAGATCTGGAGAGCGAGCAGGAGAAGCAGGTGAATCAGGAGAAGAACGAGGGAGAGCAGAAGCAAGAAGACGAGGAGAAAGAGAAGAAGGATAAGGAGGAGGAGGAGGGGGAGGAGGAGGAGGAAGAGCAGAAGGAAGAGAAGGAGCAAGAGGGAGACGAGGAGGAGGAGGAGGAGGAGGAGGAGGAGGAGGAGGGCGCCGACGACGACGACGACGACGACGACGACGACGTCGACGGCGACGACCGGGACCGGGACGGGGACCGGGACCGGGACCGGGACCAGGACCGGGACCAGGACCGGGACGCGGACGGGGACGGGACCTCGGCGGGGGGCGGGCTCGGCTCTCGGGGGTGCGCGGAGCGCTCGTCGCCGGCCCGGGAGTCGCGCTCATGGGATGACCGGGTGCAGGAGTGTTTGCTCGCAGAGCACGACGTGATCCACGAGGAGGTCGTCGATGATACCGCGCTGGAGGCGGCGGCGCGCGAGCAGAAAGCGGTCCGGAAAGCGTGCCGAGCGTCGTGCCGGCGGTCTCGGCGCGCGCGGCGGGAGGCGGAGTGGGCGCGGCGGACGGAGGCGGCGGTCGAGCGGAACGAGCAGCTTGCTACCCGTGTGCTGCTCCCCGTCGTGCCGCGCCCGCTGTTGCGCGACGCGTCGCCAGAGCGGGCTTCGTCTGGGCGCAGCTCGCGGGGGGCGGCTTGCAAGAACGGGCGCGTGGAGCAGTTCCTGACCGCGCGCGCGGCACGTGCCGTCGACCCGGAGCAGCCGCCGGCGCGCGCTCTCCGCGCCGCTGCCGAGGCCGCGCCCGACGCGTCGTCGTGGACCGTGGGCGACGCGGCCCTGCGCGCAGCCTGCGTTCTCGTCGCTCTCGGCGTGTGCCCGCCACAAGAAGACAGCAGAGTGGTGATGACGAGGAAGGTCGCGGCGGCGCGCTGGTGGCGGCAGCGGGATGTGTTCGCGCGGGAGCTCCCGGACGCGCCCGGGCTGGCCGTCGTGCAGTCGCGGTCGTCACCGCCAGGTGGTTCTGCTGCGTGCTCTACGGGCTCTCGGCACGGACGTGCGGCGGCCGCCGCGTCTGTGCGCGCCGGTTCTCGCCGGGCGTCGGCATCGGCGGGGCGAAGTGCCGGGCTGCGCGGGAGTCCAAGGTTTTCGTCGGGGACCTGGCCGTGCGCGCTGCCTGCGCCATGATCGCTCTCGGAGCGTGTCCGGCGGGGTTCAGCGGGGCGACGCAGGACGGCGCCGTGCCCATGTCTGTTGGTGCATTCGGTGCCGCTCGCCCACCGCGCCCACGGCCGCGCGGCGGACGCGGGCGGGGGAACCGCCGCGCGCGCGGGAGTTCTCCCGTCGAGTGGCGTGGGAAGTGCCTGCAGAGCGCAGTGGCTGAGCTCGTGGGGGGCGACGCCGCGGGGCATTTCGGTCGCGCGTGTCAGAACCACGAGGGTTCGGGCGCCTGCGGGTCGCTGGTGGAGCGCTGGAATTTTGAGGTCGTCGTCCAGCACTTGCGCTCCCGCTGCCTGCACTTGCGGGTGTTCTCTGCGGAGTCTGCGGAAGCGTTCGAAGCGCAGGAAGGAAGGCGTGTGGCGTGGGCGCTGGGGCACGCGGCGGGCTTCTGCGCTGGTGCTCTGCTGTGGCTCGACGGCGGCCACGTGTGCGCGGTGGAGGAGTCGGTGGGTTCTGGTGACGTGGAGTGGGGGGAAGCCGAGAGCGCGCCGTGGTGTCGCGTCGTCGCTCACGGGCGTTCGAGTTCGGTTTCGCGGTCGCCGCGCGCGGGTGCGGGGCGTGGCGCGCTGCGAGGCGGGGCGCCGAAGCGCCGTGCGGAGCAGGGTGCCGCAGGGGCGCAGGGCGCTCGCGGGGGCGCGCGCGACGGTGTGGACGCGGAGGTGTTGGCGCGGATGAGTTTCGCTGAATTGGAAAAGTTGGCTGCGCGATTGCGGGGCGATCGCGAGACTGGGGTGCCGTCTTCGCGGCGCTGGGTTGGCTCGGAGCGCAAGCGATTGGACATTGAGGTGTACAGGGCCGCGCTCGCGGCGCACCTGGGCATCGATATGAGCGGTGCGCAGCATGCTGGCGCGGAGGCGCGATCGCGGGACCATTCCGAGGAGCTGCTTGGCGAATTGGCGAGGCACGTGGAGCAGCACGGCCGGCTTCCAGCGCAGAAGGAGTCCGCCCTTGGGACATGGGTGCACAACGTGAGCAAGGGGCATTTCCCGTTGACGCCCGAGCGGCGCGCGCGGTTCGACGGGCTCGTGAACCGGCGGGAGGAGAGGCGCGCGCGCGCCCGCGCGATGCTGGACCGCATCGCGGAGCACGTGGACGTTCTCGACGAGCTGCCGAAGCAGAAGGCGGCGGACGAGGAGGAGAAGAAGCTCGCGCGGTGGATCAATAATGTCACCGAAGGGCAATACGAGCTGGATGATGACAACCAGGAGAGGTTCGATAAGCTGGTGAACAGGCGCGCGTGGCAGCGGCGGACGGCGCGGGAGCGCGTGCTCGAGGTGAAGGCGTTCGTCGAGAGGCACCGGCGAGGGCCGCAGCGCTTCGGTCACGACGACGATCCGCGGGAGCATCTGCTCGCGCGTTGGGTGGAGCACGTCCGAGCGCGTGGCGTCGAGGGCCTCGACGAGCATTGGCGCGCGCAGCTGGAGGCGGCGCTGGACGCGGATCTCATTCAGGTCCAGGCGCTGGAGGCGTGGTGCGAGAAGAACCAGAGGATGCCGGTGGAGAAGGCGGAGGATGACGAGGAGCGCAGGCTGGCGAACTTCATCGCGAACCACGAGCGGAAGGGCCGCGCGGCGTCCTTCAACGCGCCCGCGACCTTCGACGCGCTGCGGCAGAAGTACGCGCAGGCGGCAGCCGCGCGCCGCGACGCCGAGAGCAGGGAGGCGGAGGCGCGGGCGCTCGAGGCGCACCGGCAGGAGCTGCTGCAGCGCGCGGCCGAGGAGGAGGAGGCCTGCGGGGAAGAGGGCGAGGAGGAGCAGGAAGAGCCGGACCCGGCCGACTGCCTCGCGGAGGAGCGGCGCGCGGAGGTCACGCAGGATATGTTCGCCAGGTTTCAGAGGGCAGACAGGGCGCTGGCTCGTCGGGTGAAGACCGCGCTCGTGGGCGCCCTGCTGTCGTACGTGGACGCGCTGCAGGGCGCTGCGCTCGGGCTCGACGTCTTCGCTGCCCTGGCCAAAGACAGGCGGGTCCGCGAAGCCTTGGCTGCCCCGGCGGCCGAAGATCCGCGCCGCGAGGCGCTCGGAGAGGAGGATGAGGAGGAGGAAGGAGAGGAGCAGGAGGAAGAGGAGCTGGAGGAAGAGGAGGAGCAGGAGCAGGAGAAGCAGGAGCAGCAGGAGGGCGACGACGAGCGACGAGAGCAGGAGGAGGGAGACGCAGAGATGGCGGACGCGGACGAAGAGCCCCGGGGCATGGCGGACGAGGAGGAGCTGCCCGCGGGCGTCGGCGAGGAGCACGAGGATTTCGTGCGGTACGTGCTGGCGACCTGCATGCTGTCGTGGGTGCCTGTCTTGCCCAGGTTCTTCGCGGGGGAGGCCCCGGACGCGGAGCTGCAGCGGCAGGTGGCGGAGCTGGAGCGGCTGCGGGACGTCGCCCTGGGGCTCGACGCGGCCACGGCGCAGGACAACGTGGCGCGGTCGCAGGCGATCCGGCGCCTGCGCAAGGCCGACCCCGAGCTGCTGCGCCGCGCGCCCGTGCCCAATTCGGACGTGCGGGAGCCCTGGGAGCAGTGGCAGCGCCTGCTCCAACGGCTCGAGCAGGAGGGCGTGGAGCGCGAGGTTTGGGTCTGCTGCCGTCGCGAGCCGCTGCGCTGGCGCGCGCCGCTCCGCGACGACGGCAAGCCGGGGCCTGTCCGCGCGCCGCTGCTGCCGTCGCTGGACGCCGCCGAGGGAGAGGTCTGGAGGCCTGGGGAGATGCGCGAGGCGACGCGCCAGGCGCGGTACGCAGAGCAGGCGCGGCTGGACGGCGCTCCTGGCGCCCCGGTGCACGGCAGCGTGCTCCTGCGCCTGCCCTCCGATTTCCTCTGCTACAAGTGCCAGCAGGAATTCGAGCGCGAGCGGGGTGGAGGCGACGAGATGAGCGACGAGGAGGTCACTGCGTGGTGTGAGAGGCTGCATTTCGCGTCGAAGAAGAAGCTGCCCAGTTTGGCGGCGAAGCGCGAGGCGGTGGAAGCGGAGCGCGCCCGCGCCATGCGGCGAAAGCAGGCGGCCCAGTGCGCGGCGAGGGGGGAGAACGGATTCGCTGAGTTCCGTGGTCTGCTGCTGGAGGACGAGTGCTTCCACCAGGACAACTGCGAAGCGAGCGTGCAGCTCGACCAGCGACACGCTCTGGAGCCCTGGTACCAGCGCGCGGGGCCCGACGGGAGCAGGCTGGCGCCCTGGCCGCGCGTCTTCGGTATCCCGAAAGCGTGGGCCGGCCCTGGCGGTGCGTTCTTCTCCGAGGCCGTGGAGTCGGGCTTCGCCGCCGACACGTTCCCCCAGGGGCGGCGCGGCTACTGCACGGGCGAGCCGGGCGACGTGCCCGCGGAGCTCTGGCTGTTGCGGGCCTGGTGCCGCGCGCGCGGCGGCGTCGCTCTCATGGGCGACGCCCTGGCTGCGCGCTTGCAGCAGCTCGAGGGTGACCGCGACATTATGTACAGGGTGGAGGCCGCCGAGGGCGCGCGGCGGCCCCCGAGTGGCGACCTGAAGCCGCCCGTGTACTTGGCGGACCTGAAGCCGCAGGCGATCCCCGAGTGGCCAGTCTGGCAGCAGCTCCTCAAGCTGAAGCCTCAGGCGGCGCGGCAGGTGGCGGCTTTCGTGCGCCGGGAGCGGGCGGGCGTGGGCTTGACGTGGAACCTCGCCGCGGGGCACTGGGACCTGGACCAGCAGCGCTTGCTCGCTGCGCTCGAGAGGGATCCCGCGTTGCTCGCCGCGGTGGAGAAGGGCGCGGCGCTTACAGACACGGACAGGCGCGCTCTGATTGCCCTCGACGATTTCCGTGCCCGTCACGGCGGTGTCTGGCCGGACGCGTTCGCCGATCGGCGCGGGGAGCCCGATTTCAAGGAAGCGAAGCTCGCGCGGGGTGTTGCAAGTGTGGCGCAGAAGTATTCGCAGGAATTCGTGCGCATCTGGTTGGACCGGACATGCACCGAATGGCTGCGTCTGGCGGGGTGCGGGGAGGAGGTGGTGGGGGGAGGGGCCGGCGGCGACGACTCTTCCGGGGGCGGCGGCGGCGGCGGCGGCGGGTCTTCTTCGGGCAGCGGTGCGAACGGTGGACCAGCGTCGGGGTCGGGCTCTGGTGCGCAGGGGCCGGGCGACGGTGGCGCGGGCGGCGACGGCGACGGGGGCGCGGGCGGGGGCGCGGGTCGGCTGCTCGGCGGCGGACCCAAGAGGCCAGCTCCCGAGGGGCCAGGGCCGCGGACTCGCGGGGCGGCGAGAAGGGACTTGGAGCGGTTGCGGCAGGAGCGGCTGCGGAAGGAAGAGGAGGAGCGTCTCAGAGGGAAGACAGTGAAGGCAGGGGACGTGGAGGTGAACGTGGCTCTGGATGACCCCCACGTGAGCGAGGAGGGCACCCTGCCGGCCTGGCTCCTGGACTCCGCGCCGTGCGTCGCTGGCAGGTGCGTCGCGCGCGTCTGGCGCCAGCACCGTTGCGTGTCCTTGCTCGCGCAGTGCCGGAATCCTTGCAAAGGCGAAGGGCAGTTCTGTGGGAGCCATGGCAGACCCGAGCAGCGAACTCTCGGGCTGTGGGACCCGGACAAGGGCCACAGCTCCCTGACTCGCGAGTGCCCGGAACGGTACGACATGGCCGTGAAGGAGGCGCGGAAGCGCGAGACGCAGGCCGGCGGCGCCCCGCCCGCGCCGACCCCGGCCATCGCTGCCGCTCGCAAGGCGCGCGTGCCCAGGCTCCAGCCCAAGTATGTGGCCCTCCCGTGTGACGAGCGCGGCCCTCTGCGGGCGTTTAAAGAGGCCCCGGAGGCTCTCCCGCCGTTCCCGTGCCGCCTTTGCGACAAGAACTTCGCCACGCATGCCGGCTTCAGAAAGCACGTGGACGAAAAGCACCACGGGTGGCCGGAGTACAGGAAGCGCCTGTTCTACCTGGCCGAGCAGTGGCCCCAGCAGGACGACGACGTGCGGCCCGTGAGGCCCCAGGAGTGGCGGCAGTGCGTGGAGGCTTTCTCGGAGCACCTCGTCACGGGGTCTCACGACTGGCCGGCCTGCGCAGCGCCCGCCGATTCGGGGGAGGCCGCCGCCGCCGCTGCCGCGCCGGACGCGCCGCGCGCCTGGTGGAAGCCGCCAGGCGCGGACGGGGCCGTGCCGCCCGCGGGCGTGGACATGCCGCCCGTGGACATGGACGCGCTGGGCGCTGCTCCGGCGGCGTCGGACGCCGAGGGGCCCGAGCCCGGGCAGAGTCGCCGCGCCGTGCGCTCGAGGGTCGCCTGCTGCGTCTGCGCTCGTCTCCACTGGGCGGACGAGCTGCACCGCGTGCACTTCTGGCAGCAGCCAGACGGCGCCGGGGAGCGTTCGCTGCTCTGCGACGAGGTGCCGAAGCCGCC
Organism: Prorocentrum cordatum; assembly: GCA_963575745.1. Classification (NCBI taxonomy): domain Eukaryota; class Dinophyceae; order Prorocentrales; family Prorocentraceae; genus Prorocentrum; species Prorocentrum cordatum. The sequence continues at coordinate 213,221 of CAUYUJ010017199.1, read as the reverse complement.
CGCGCGCGCCGAGCTCGAGGCGGCGAGGGGAGAGGCATCCGAGGCCGCGGGCGCGCAGGCGCAGGCCATGCGCCTGACGCAGCGGCAGCGCGCCCACGCGCTGCTGGACCCGGCACGGTACCACGCCCGGTGGCGCTTCGTGCGCGAGGGCCCCAACGGCGTCGAGCGCCCGGGCGGCATCCCCCTCGAGGAGCTGGAGGCGTCCGCAGTGCGCGACCCTGGCCCAGACGGGAAGCTGTGGCTCTTGCACAAGAAGTGCTTCAAGATTGACAGGCGCGAGTCAGACGGGGTGCTCGTGGCCGACGCGAAGCAGAGGGTGCCCATCTGCGCAGGGTGTCACGGCGCGCTCTCCAAGAGGTTGCCCACGATGCCGCCCTGCGCGCTGGCCAACGATCTCTGGATCGGTCGGCTGCCACCGCCGCTGCGGAACCTCACGCTGGGCGCGAAGCTTCTGCTGCCCATCGCGCGGGGCATCGTGCGGCGGTTCAACTGCAAGGCCGATTCTGGCCAGTGGGCTCCAATCGACCAGCAGATCAAGGCGTACGTGGGGAACTTCGTGGCGTTCCCGCAGGCGGACGGCGGTCGGCAGGTGCTGTCGCTGCCGCCGCGGGAGAGCGATCTTGTCGAGTTTGTGCAGATTGTCTTCGCGGGTTCCGATCCCGCCACCCTGCAGAAGGCGCGGTTGGAGGAGCTCGGCGTGCCCCTCGACGATTTCAAGCGCGCTTACGATTACCTCCGCGACACGAACGAGCAGTACGCCGCAGTGCGGTGGGACGAAGAGGCAGCGCGAAACTTTGCGGACCCCGAGGGCGACGGCGATGGCGACGGCTCCTCGCTCCTGGGCCTGCCTCGCTGTCTCGCGGCGTGCGTGGCCGTGGGGGGTGAGGGTGGCGACGCTCGCCAGGAGGGCCCGGCCGATGCCGTGCAGCCCGGCGTGGGCTCGGCCCCGCCGAAGCGGACGAGTGCAGGCGCTGCGAGCGCGGAGGGCGACGCGAACGCGGCGGCAGACGGCGGGGGCGAGGCAGAGGGCGAGGCAGGGGCCAGCGGTGAGGACGCTACTGGCGCTGGTGGGGAGGATGCAGAGGGCGACGAGGGCGAGGCTGGCGAGGGAGAGGGCGGCGAGGGTGTCGAAGAAGGCGAGTACTGCGCCGCCGTCGCGGACGCCGACATTATGGCCGATCTGGACAAGCAGTGGGCGAATGTGCACCTCAGCCTCCAGAGGGCGGAGGAGATTGCGCGCGAGAAGCAGCGCGCGGAGGCAGAAACGCGGCAGTTCGACGGCATGGAGAATTTCCAGGACCGAGATCTCGACCGGCGCTTGGCGGAGGCCGCGGAAGAGGCCCGCAAGGCTGCGAAGTTGCTCACCAACTGCAAGAAGGAGGCGCTCACAAAGAAGTTGGAGCAGACGGAGCAGAAGATTCAGGCCACGCGGCCTCCTCCAGGAGTTGCCGGGAAGCGCGCGGCCGGCGGCGGCGGCGGCGGCGGCGCGCCGGCCGGGGGCGCCGAGGCCGGGGGGGCGAGGCGCGCGGTGCGGGTCGTCGTGCCCACTGGAACCGAGCCTGTCAGCATGTTCTCGCCCGGCTTCTGGAGCGCCTTCGACCCTGTCGCGTTTCCGTATGGGGACGGCGTCTTCGGACTCGAGAGGGACGCAAAGTTGACGTACGACGAGTGGTGCCGGTGCCTCATGGCTCGCGAGGAGCTCGAGTACGTGTTCCCCGACGACGTCTCGGCGCCCGACGCTGCGCGGGCGCCCGCGCCCGACGCTGCGAAGGCGCCCGCCGCGTCTGAGTCGCCCGTGCCGCGCTGGCGTCGCCACGCAGACCTGCTCACGGCCCAGTATTGCCTCTGGCGCAGAAAGGCAATCATTCAGTCGGCCAGGTTATTCGTGCGCAAGCACCGCCTCGGGGAAAGCATCGCGGACCTGGCCGCTTTGACGCCGGAGGATCTGGCGCTGGTCGTGGCCGAGCTCGGCAGGGGGGCGGGCCTGAAGCAGGCCCTGGGCCACGAGGGCGTGCCCCGGAACGTCAAGAGCGCGCTGCGCAGCATGCTGCTCAGCAACCGCGATGTCGTCGGCTCCGACGCGCACCGGACCACGCTGCGGCACATCAGTACCAGCTACACCCGGCTCTTTGGTCCGCCCCTGGTGTTCACGACGCCGAACATCGCGGACACTCGGAATCTGATGGTGTCCCTGATGTACGAGGGCGCCTCCGTGCAGCAATGGCGGCTGCTGGAGGAGACCTCTCCCGTGATGCCCTCGACGCGGGAGATGCTGCGGCGGGTGGCCGCAGACCCGGTGTCGCAGGCCATGGTCACGAACCTCATGCTGGAACTGTTCCTGGAGCATGTCGTCGGCGTCACGCCGCAGCGCGGGGCCACGGGCGTCTCCGACGGCGTGGCCGCCACGGGGGCGTGTGGAGCGTTCGGGCTCGTCCGCGCGTACTTCGGCCCCGTGGAGTCGCAGGGGCGCGGCGGCATCCATCCGCACATCCACCTGTGGCGCCTGCACCCGATGACTGGCGCGTTCCTCGCGAAGCTGCGCTCGGGGGACGTCGAAGGCCTCGAGGGGCGTCTGAGGAAGTGGAGGGAGGCCGTGCTCGCCCGGGTCGGCAGCGTGCAGTTCGACGCGGCGGAGGAGGTGGGCCGGCAGCTGGGCTTGGACGGGCGGGGCGGGCGGGAGTGGCTGCCGCCGCTTCCGCTCGCCCCGCGGGATCGACGTCTCGCGTTCGCGGACGGGAAGCTGGAGGAGGACGACCTCTCCTTGCAGTACCATACGATCGCTGGCGCTTCGCGCCGTCAGCTCGGGAAGCTTCTCAAGCCGGAGTACGACGCGGGGCGCCGCTCTGTCCGTGATGACAAGAAATTGTCCACAGAAGAGCTGCGGAACGAGGTTGCGGCCATGATGAAGATCGATCTCGGAGAGGAGCGAGCGATGCTGCAGGAGCAGCCCGCAATTGAGGGTCCGCGCCGGCAGCGCCCGTTCGCGCCGTGTGCAGATCCAGAGCCCGATCCCCATGAGCAGCGGGCACAGTACCCGGCGGTCTTTGGCGAGCCTCTCACGGGTGCGCACGTGACGCTGCAGCCGCAGTACCGCCGCAAGCCTGCGTACCGCGAGCGCGCGGGCGGCACCGCGGCCATGCACTTTGCGGACCGCCCGGACGAGGAGGCGCGCACCTGGGCGGGCTGCTTCGCGCGGGACGCGCGCAAGTGTATCATCCGTGGCCACCTGCACAGGTGCGGTCCCACGTGCTGGAAGCACAAGACGAACGACGATGTGCCTCAGCACTGCAAGGTGTGCCGGCTTGGCTTCTACCACGAGTACGAGACTGCGGTGTACAGCCACCCGTCCAGGAAGCGCCCGGCCGCCTCTCTCGTCTGGCGGCGCCTGCGCAAGGGGAAGGATTTGGTGCTTCCGGAAGGTGCGAAGGTTCAGTACGCGTGCGGCCCGTTGGAGGAGGGGCAGTGGAACCCGCCTGGCGAGCGCCTGGATCTGGGCGACGTTCCGGCTGAAGGCTACGGCCCGTGGGCGCACCGCTGCAACCGGTACGGCAGAGCTGGTCGCGTCGACGTGGTGCGGTACCACCCGTACCACGGGAGCACGAACCCTGTGGGCCAGGTGTGTCTGCGGAGCAACCTGGACGTCCAGTGTCTGGACCGCGTGGTGCTCGACCTGCCCGGCGACGACAGCGTCGGGGGCGCGTCCGCGGCCGACGTCGACCCGGCCGTGCCGCCGCCTCCGGAGCCTGGTGCGTTCGCCGAGCCGGTCGGCGACGCGTCGGAGGCGCTGGCTGGGGCCGAGACTGGCGGCACCGGTTGCGACGAGGGCGCCGGGCAGAGCGGAGGTTCCACGGACTCAGGGGTGTCGGCCGCAACTCAGGGCGTGGGCGGAGCGGGCGAGGGGTCGGTGCGCGCGCCTGCGGCGGGGGGGGCGCGCCTGCCCGTGGGCCGCCGCCTCGGCCTGCCCAGGGGAGGCGGCTTGCTCGGCGGGGCGCCGACCACCACGATGGACGATCCCGACGCGGGGGACATCTGGGACATGGGTGGGGGCGATGAAGATGTGTTCGATTTGGTCGATGCGTATGACCTGGGTCCGCCGCCTCCGCCGACGCCGGAACAAAGCGGCGTAAAGCAGGCAGTCGGGCCGGCAGATCCACAGGGCGAGGACACCGCGAGCTTCTGCGCGGCTTCCTGTTACGACGGCAGCCGGCCCGGGTTCGTGTTCAAAAAGGGGGAGCAGGGCCTGGGCTACTACAGCGACCTGCGCGCGGAGCGCGAGCTGGCAGAATCAGCCGTCGAGACAGAGCCGAGGTCGCGGGCGCCGGGCCGCGCCGCATCGAGCGCGGCCTCTGGCGGCCCTGCATCGAGCGCGCCTGCCTCGCCCGCCGCCTCCGCCTCAGCTGCTGGCGCGAGCGGCAGCGGTCCGCCGGGCAGCCTGCGGGAGCACGTTTTGCACTCCCTGGAGGCCGTGTTCATGGACGCCATCAATATGGCGCACTACCAGACGGACTACACGACCAAGGCGGGGCCGATCGCGGGAGACCTCGGAGTGCTGCACGCGCAGAGCACCGGGTTGGAGTGGCTCCGACTCCAGCAGAGGGCGGAGCGGGAGGCGGATGAGGCGGCGGAGGAGGAGGGCAAGGAGGACGTCGACGGGGCCCGGGCCGCTGCTGTCGCTCGTCGCAGCGGCTGGGGGCTGGGGCGGAGTGCTCGACTCTGCCAGGCGAACAATCATCAAGCTCACGACCAGCTCGCACCGGGCGCTCCTGAAGAAGTTGCCCGAGATGATGTTTCAGATGCAGTATGGCCACGAGTGCTACTGCTCCCATGACACCTGGACTCTGTATTGCAAGGGGATCGTGGCGCTGGCGTTCCAGGCAAGCCACGCCGTTCACGAGAAAAGGGACGACTTCTGGACCGACCCCCGCGCAGAGGACATCGAGGTGGACCAGCCGGCCGCGGGAGAAGAGGACGGCGAGGGGGGGGGCGGTATCATGGATGCGCTGGGCGAGGGGCGCGCAACGCTTCGCGCCGAGGTCGTCAACGGCGTCGTCGGGGAGGGCGCGGGTGCCGGTGCTGCTGGGGAGGGCCAGCCCGAGCAGGAGCAGCAGCAGCAGGCCGTCGAATACCGGGCACGGCAGGAGCACGACATGAAGATGGACTGGCTGCATCGCGGCGACAGGGAGCCCCTGAAGTCCATGGGCATGTACCATTACGCCATGTACGTGTACACAGCTCAGGCCAACCCGCTCCACTTCGACGCGCAGGACTTCGAGACGTACGCGTTCGCAGACTCGCACCCGGCCGCCGCCTCCCGAGTGCAGAAGCTCCGCGTCGGCGCGCCGTTCAGGGTGCCCAAGTTCTTCGGCTTCGCGATGCCTTCGAAGGAGAAAGAGGAAGAGGTGAACGCGCTGTTCAAGTCGGTGATTTTTCGCCCGTTGCAGCCGGCTGAGAAGGGGGCGGCAGCCTGGGCGCCCTACAGGGCCGGTGTCGACGCGTCCGGGAAGCATAAGCCTGCCTGGGAGGAGTGGTGGGCGAAGCAGGTGGCGTTGTCCAGGCAGTACGAGCTTTGCGAGCGGCGAGCTGGAAAGTGGTTCACGATCGAGGACATCGATCTGGATCGCGGCTCCGAGGAGGGCCCGGGCCATTTTGCACAGCGCCCCAGCGCCGCCGAGTTCATGGCGCGCTGGACCGTCCAGGTCGCGACGAACCTCGACGTGGAGGCGGAGGCGAAAGGGCGGCCGCGAATCAAGACTCGTCCGGAGGCCAAGGACTTTGTGTACTCTGAGCTGCAGCCAGCGGAGAATCGGCCTGCCGGGGAGGCGGACGAGGAGGAGGGGGCGGGCGCCGGTGGCGGAGCCTTCGACGGTTTTGCTGAGGAGGTGGACGAGGGCGAGGCGGACGAAGCGTGGGCGGCGCACCGACAGAAGGCCAGGTTCGCCGTGCCGGATAGCGAGGTGCCCGCGGTGGCCCAGTTGGAGCAAATTCGTGGGTCGTCACAAAGCCTGGTCTATAAGAACATCTTCCTTGAGGGTTATGCGAGAGACCATAAGCCGCAGCCTGCTGCCGCGAGTACTGGAAGGCAGACCGGATTCGGTGGTCTCGACTTGGGCGACTCTCAGTTCGAGGAAGGCAAAGCACAGCAGAAGGAGGCGTTCCGATACAGGAAGAAGGGAGCTGAGGGCTTGCCTGGGGATGGCGACGGGGGGGGCGGCCTCGCGGGTTCGGCGCCTGCCGCGCTCGTGCCTGGTCGGCCGCCGGCGCCCGCGGTTGCCGGCGACGAGAAGCGGCCGCCGCGGGCGCGCGACATCGCGCAGAGGCTGTTGGACGAGTGGGCGACCAGGGCGGACAACCCGGTGACGTTCAATAAGGAGCAGAAGGCGGTGGTCGCCCTGGTCGTGGGCCAGGTGGAGGCCATCGTGGCATACGAGGAAGATCTGCGCAGCGGAAAAAGCCCCAAGCCGGTGGAGCAGATGGCTCTCCTGTTGCACGGGGAGGGCGGGACGGGGAAGACGGAGGTGGTGAAACTGCTGCGGCGTCTGTTCGCCGAGGTGTTCGGCAAGGGATCGGAGATCGCCGTGGCCTCGTCGAACAGCGCTGCGCGCGTCATCGGGGGGGAGACGATCCACAGCGGCTTCGGGCTGAGCGGGCAGCAGGCCTTGACCATCGCTAGGCTCTCCGGGCAGAAAGTCGAGGATGATTTCGTGGACCGCATGAACGCTCTCAAGGCCGTCATCGTGGAGGAGGTGTCCATGGTGCCGCCTGCGCTTCTCGGCGCTGCATCGTTTCGCATGTGCAAAGCCCGGAAGGCGACGCACAATTGCGACGTGGACCTGTACATGGAGCGGGGACACATGTTCGGGAAGGCTCCGATTGTCATGTTCCTGGGTGACTTTTATCAGCTGGGCCCTGTGAGCGGCAAAGGCAAGAGGTCTTCCCTGCTGCAGCGTGAGGCACCCGACCAGTGGGTTCACGTCCGCAATGGGCAGTCGATATTCTTGGACGGCGTGACCCACGCGATGTTTCTGTACGAGACGCACCGCTTCAAGGACAGGCTCGTTACTCCGCACGCGCCCTGCCCTTTCATGCCGGGGTTCTTGAAGACCATGAGGGAGGGCAAGAAGTTCACGGCCGAGCAGAAAAGGGTGGTGCAAGGGTGGGTGGTCCGACCCGGTAAGAACGACAAGCGGCTGCAGGACCCCGCTGTCAAAGACGGGTTCGAGATGGGCATCGCCTGGGAGGCCGTGCACAGGCAGATGCAGTATCGGGCCGTGCGAGAGGCCAGGGAGAAGGGGCAGATGCTGCTGTACGTACAGGCCGTGGACTTGCCCCCAGCCCCCACGGCCTTCGGTGAGGAGCATTACAAGGCCATGCTGCAGGTGCCGAACGTGAACAACACTGGTCACCTCATCGGCATGTGCCCGCTGTACATCGGCATGCGTGTGCGGCTGACCGTGAAGTTGTCGGCGAAGCACCAGATCGTCCAGGACGCCGTGGGGGTAGTCAAGGACGTGCGGTTCCACCCGCGAGAGTTCGAGACGCCGGGCGCGGATTGGCGCGAAAAGAAGACTCACGACGCCCACAGGCTCGGTTATTATCGATGCAAGCGTTTGCCTCGCGGTGTCCTCGTCAAGTTTGATGACTTCACGGAGGACCTAGGGTTCGGAGCAGGGGTCGTGCAGATCGCGCCGCACAGGGCGTCCTGGGAGTGGAACCATCACTACTACGAAGACGATGGCGAGCGAAAGCTTCGGAAGGTGAAGGTTACGAGGTACCAGATCCCGTTGCTGCCAGAGAAAGTTCGCACCGTGCAGACGGCGCAGGGCTTGGGCATGGATGCGGCCACCATGGTGCTCCAGAAGCCCATGAACATGGGCGCCGATGACTGGTGGCTGCACCTGTACGTCATGCTCAGTCGCGTTCGCGTGGCCCATCGCGTCCTCGTCTACAACCTGCCGCCCTGGGAAATCCTGCAGCGGGGCCCGCCCCAGTACGTCCGCGAGGGGGTCCAACGCTTCGAAAGCAGGATTTTCAAAGCGAGTTACGAAATCGCCAAGCAGAGGGCGCAGGAGTACGGCTGGGACGTGGGGGATGGGCCCGCGGGACGGGGCAACCCGGAGTCGAGCTCGGCGCCCGCGCCGCCGACGGTGCCTCGGGCGTCGCCGCCAGGCCCGCCTCGCGCCGTGGGGAGCTCAGCGGGCGTCGGTGACGAGGTGGGCGACGACGACGACGACGACGACGCCACTGGATCAGCGCCTTCGGACGGGGAGGTGGCCCCTGCGGCGTCTGTGCAGACGCCTCTGCCCTCGCACGCGCTGCGCCCGGGCCAGGCTCTGACGGTGCCACCGGCATACATTGCGCCCGACGCAGGGCCTGCGGGGCGGGGCAGGGGCCGCGGCCGCGGCGGCGACGCGACGGCGACCGCAGATGCGGCGGCGGCACCGTCCACTGGGAGCGCTGCTTCGCGGGGGCGTGGGCGCGGGGGTGCCGGCCGCGGCGCCGGTAGGGGCACCGTCGTGCCGAGGGATCTTTGGGGGGAAATGTTTCGCACGGCGGCGACTGTTGGCGATGGTGCAGAGCCGCCAGAGCTGCGCCCGCTGGACCGGGATCTGTGCATGGCAGCTTACGGCGTGTCCCAGGAGGAGGTCACCAGGGAGCTGCAGTGGCACTGCGGCCGCGGCTCTGGCGTGGGCATCGCAAACCTCGGCAATACTTGCTTCGTGAGCTCAGTCGCGCAGGTGCTGCTGCGCCTGGCTCCCTTCCGTCGGCTTCTCCACGAGCACGGCCGGTGCCCTCTGGGTGCAGACTCTTGCGCGGCGTGCGCGCTCGGAGCTCAGGCCGCGGCTCTCTCTGTCCAGGGGGTCGACGCCGTCGCGCCACTCGCTATAGCCGCGCGCAAGGGGCTCTTTGGTGAGCGAGAATTTGCAGAATTCGATCAGCAAGGGAGACCGAAGCAATGCGACGCGTCAGAGTTCTTCCTGGCCGCCCTCCATGCCGTTACCGCGGCCGAACACCCCGTCTGCACCGCAGGGGGGGCTCACGGGCAGCGCAGTGTGCTCCAGCAGCACGTCTGCGGTATTGCGTTTCGGCAGCGGAGGCGATGCGCCGCGTGCACAGCAAGTTCGGACAAGGGGGAAATTAAGACGTTTCTCAAGGTGGTGCCTTCCGAATTGCTCGGCCCCGACTACCGGGGGCCGTGCGATCTGGAGGAGTTGATCCGGCTGGAATTAAGGCATGTCGGTGAGCCAGGGCAAGGATGTCCGGCGCACGCTCACCTCGATGATGCTCAGAGGGCGGCGGCCGGGGTCTGTCAAGGCATCAGGGTATATACAGGCAATCGCTGGGAGCGGTCGCCGCCCGTGCTCTTCGTGATCGTGCAGCGGGTGATAGGCGAGTGGTACGACAGACGCCCTGTGCGCTTTCCTCAGATTCTGCGGCCTGTGGATTCCGAGTGCGAGTACGATTTCTCGGGGGTCGTGGTGCACCAGGGCGAAAGCGCGACGAGCGGACACTACTATGCGTATGCATCCGTGGGCGTGAACGAATACGCCAAATTCGACGACAGTACTGTCCACCTCCAGACTTGGGCGCAGATCGCCAGAAACCACCAGGTGCACATGGGCGCGTATGTGTTTGCGTATGTGCGCAGGGCGGGTCCGCGGGGCGGAGGCGGCGGGCGCGCGGCGGCGGGGTCTGCGGGGGGCGCCGGCGGCAGCGCTGGTGCGGGACCGTCTGGTGCGCCGCCGGCTCCGCCGACTGCGCCTCTCGGGCATGCAGGCGGGCGCGCGGCGGGGTCTGCGGGGAGCGGCGATGGCGGCGGCGGCGCTGCTTCCAGCACGTCTGCCGCGCCGTCTGCGCCGCCGAGTGCGCCCGCCGGGCAGCAGGCGTCGGGTGGCGAGCCACCGGGCAAGCGGCGTCGGGCGGGTGGCGGGGATCCTGGCGCTGGCGACGGGGACCCCGGCGCTTCGGGGCAGCCGCAGCCGCCGTTGCGCAGGGGCAAGAAGCGCGGGCTGTCCCCGCCTGCTCTGGGCAGCACGGGCGGCGAGGACGACGACGCTGGCAGGGCCTCGGGCGTCCCGTCCGCGGGCCCGGCTCCTGCCGCGGTCGAGCCAGGCGTGGGGGCGCCACCTGCCGACCGCGAGTGGCATCGCTTTACGCCGAAGACGATCGATGAAAGGAAATGTTTGGCTCGTACTTGGGGGGATGGAGTGGGTGCGCAGTGCCGCAGTTTCCCCGCGGAGGGATGCGGCGTGTTCTGCAAGAGGCACTTCGGCCAGCAAGGGGCAAAGGGGTGGCATGGGCGCGTGGACGGGGCAATCCCGGAGGCAAAGTTGAAGGAGTTCCAGGAGCGAGCGGCGCGCAGTGCGTCGGGCGCTGTTTCTGCGCCGGTGGTTCCAGCGGCGGGGACCCTGCCCGAGGCTTCGCCCGCGGCTGCGCCTCCAGAGGTGTTCGCCCAGGGCGGCTTCGAGGGTGCGCGAGAGGCCGCCGCGTCCGAGGGTGCTGGGGATGCTGGCGCGCACTGTGGGGCTTCGGCCCCGTCAGTGGGCGGTGGAGGCGGGGCGACGACGAGGATTGTGGCTGGCGTTGTCGTTCGTGTGGGCGCCGGCGCTGGCACGGCGTCCACCGAACCGCCGCGCCCTCAAGCGCGCCCGCGCATCGCCACAATCGGGATTCCGGACGTGGAGGCTCACGAGAAGGCGCAGCAGGCGAGGGAGGCGGAGACC
>CAUYUJ010017199.1:0-197500 GCA_963575745.1 Prorocentrum cordatum | reverse complement strand
TATAGAGCTGGTAAGCACAGCTATCGCACTCAGAATTATCACGCGCGTTCGCCTGTTGAATCCAGAGGTCTGAACTCGGTCTGTGAGCCGAGCTAGGTCCGCTAACCTATTCGAATTATTCGAGTGAACTTGATACGCGTTGTCGGTATTTTCTACTTAATTCGAGCTGTGGGGCAGCTACCGTGCTGGTAAGCACAGCTATCGCACGCAGAATCATTAGGCGCGTTCGGCTGTTCGAACCAGAGGTCTGAACTCGGTCTGCTAGCCGAGCCAGGTCCGCAAAAATATTGGTATTATTCGAATCATTTTGATAGGCGCGCTCGCTTCCCTGCACATAACTCGAGCTGTAGGACAGCTACAGGGCTGATAGTTACAGAAATCGATTCAGAATCATCAGTTGCGTTTGTCTGTCGAATCCAGAGCTCTGAACTCGGTCTGCTGCGCGATCCAGAATCACGAAACTGTTCGTATTCTTCCAGTCATCTTGAGAGCTACTGCCGGCGTTTTGCACTTAACTCGGGCTGTAGGGAGGCTACAGGGCGGGTAATCACATGAATCGATTCGGAAACATCAGACGCGCCCGTCTGTCGCATTCAGAGGTCTGAACTCGGCCTAAGACTCGAGTTGGACTGAAAAACTATTCGTTCTCGGCATTTTTTTCGACATTATATGTTGTCAGGAAGCTCTACGAGTCCCCCGGCGGTAACAAAGGTTGACGGTTTACCGCCGGCGCCCAGTTTTGTTCTCGAAATTCAACAATTCGTTTGTGCTCTAGTATTTTTTCCCGTGATATTCGATCTTATTCCCGCTCGCCATCTTGATCTCAGCTCGATCGGGTACCTTTTACTGTCAAAAAGCACACTGGCGGGATCGGCCGTTTCGAGTCATCTCGATACGCGTTGTCGGTATTTTGTACTTAACTCGAGCTGTAGGACAGCTACAGAGCTGGTAAGCACAGCTAATCGATGTAGAATGATTAGGCGCGTTCGCCTGTTGAACCCAGAGCTCTGAACTCGGTTCGTTAGCCGAGCTAGGTCCGCTAACCAATTTGTATTATTCGAGTCATCTTGATTCGCACTGTCGGTATTCTGAACTTAACTCGAGATATAGGACAGCTACAGAGCTGGTAAGCACGCCTCATCGACTCAGAATGATCAGGCGCGGTCGGCTGTTCGAACCAGAGGTCTGAACTCGGTCTGCTAGCCGAGCCAGGTCCGCAAACCTATTTGTATTATTCGAATCATCTTGATAGGCGCTCTCGGTTTCCTGTACTAAACTCGAGCTATAGGACAGCTACAGGGCTGATGGTTACAGAAACCGATTCAGAATCATCAGTCGCGTTTGTCTGTCGAATCCAGAGCTCTGAACTCGGTCTGCTGCCCGATCGAGAATCGCGAAACTGTTCGTATTCTTCCAGTCATCTTGAGAGCTGCTGTCGGCTTTCTGCACTTAATTTTGGGGTTTTTTTTTTTTTTTCTGCACTTAACTCGGGGGAGGCTGCAGGGCGGGTAATCACAGGAATCGTTTCGGAGACATTAGACGCGTCCGCCTGTCGCATTCAGAGGTCTGAACTCGGTCTGATACTCGAGTTGGACTGAAAAACTACGCGTTCTCTGCAATATTTTTCGACATGATATGTTGTCAGGAATCTCTACGAGTCCCCCGGCGGTAACAAAGGTTGACGGTTTCACCGCCGCCGGCGCCCAGTAACTCGTAGAGCTCTCCTTAGCAAGTTATTGCTGGAAGCTTAAGAGTAATTCCGGAGCGCTGGAGAGCTAGTTGGCAAGAAAAATCTCGACGGACCTTTTGGTGACTTTTGGTCGGTTGAAAATTTTGTTCTCGAAATTTGACAATTCGTTTGAGCTCTAGTATTTTTTCTCATGATATTCGATCTTATTCCCGCTCGCCATCTTGATCTCAGCTCGATCGGGTAACTTTGAAGGTCAAAAAGCAGGCAGGCGGGAACGGCCGTTTCGAGTCATCTTGATATGCGCTGTCGGTTTTGTCCAGATAACTCGAGCTTCAGACCAATTACAGAGCTGATCAGCACAACTAATGCATTCAGAATGATCAGGCGCGTTCGCCTGTGGAATCCAGAGGTCTGAACTCGTTCTGCTAGCCGAGCTAGGGTCGCAAACCTATTCGTATTATTCGAGTCATTGTAGCAGACGCTCTCGGTTTTTCGAACTTAACTCGATCTGTAGGGCAGCCACAGAGCTGATAAGCACAGAAATCGATTGAGAATTGTCAGGCGCGTTCGTCTGAATCAAGAGCTCCGAACTCGGCCTGCTCCCCGAGCTAGGTTCGCGAACCTATTGTTATTGTTCGAGTCATCTTGAGAAGTGCTCTCGGTTTTCTGTACTTAAATCGTGCTGGGTGAGGGCTACAGTGCTGCTGGTCACAGGAATCGATTTCGAGACATCAGGCGCGTCCGTTCGTCGGACCGAGAGTTCGGAACTCGGTCTGCTGCTCGAACGAGATCCGCGAAACTGTTGTATTATTCGAGTCATCCTGAGAGGTACTCTCGGTTTTCTGCACTTAACTCAGGCTGTATGGGGGGCTGCAGAGCTCGTAATCACATGAATCGATCCGCAGACATCAGAAGCGTCCGCCTGTCGCATGCAGAGGTCTCAACTCGGTTTCATACTCGAGCTCGATTCGAAAACTGTTCGTTTGTTTAGTTAGAGTCATCTTGAGAGGTCTATAATCGCCTGGGCTGAAAAAACTAGTCGTTCTCTGAAATTCTTCTCCACATTATATATTGTCAGGAAGCTCTACGAGTCCCCCGGCGGTAAGAAAGGTTGACGGTTTACCGCCGGCGCCCAGTTGGTCGACCCGGCCAGAAAGGACAAAGTGATAACTTTTGGGTGGTTTTGCAACTTTTTGAAAGATATTTGGCAATTCATTTTGAGAAAGCAGATTTTTCGCACCTGTAAATAATTATGAGGGCCCCTCTGTCTTAGTATAAGCTCTGTAGGCGCACTTCTACTATCAAAACACTTGGAGGAACCATCTTCATGTCGAGACGAAAAAAATAATTTTTCTTTTTTTCGAGAAATGCTTCCAGAAGCTCTCTCTTTCGACTCCGGGCACTCTTATGCGTGGAATGAGCTCTACGAGGTTCCCGGCAGTGACTAGGTTGACGGTTCACCGACGGCGCCAGTTCCGGCGCGCTGGAGAGCTAGTTGGCAAGAAAAATCTCGACGGAACTTTTGATGACTTTTGCTCGGTTGAAAATTTCGTTCTCGAAATTTCACAATTCGTTTGAGCTCTAGTATTTTTTCCCGTGATATTCGATCTTATTCCCGCTCGCCGTCTCGATCTCAGCTCGATCGGGTAACTTTCAAGGCCAAAAAGCACTCTGGCGGGAACGGCCGTTTCGAGTCATCTTGATACGCGCTGTCGGTTTTCTGAACATAACTCGAGCTCTAGGGCAGCTACAGAGCTGGTAAGCACAGCTAATGCATGCAGAATGATCAGGCGCGTTCGCCTGTCGAACCGAGAGGTCTGAACTCGGTCTGTCAGCCGAGCTAGGTCCGCAAACCTGTTTGTATTATTCGAGTCAACTTGATACGCGTTGTCGGTATTTTCTACTTAACTCGAGCTGTAGGGCAGCTACAGTGCTGGTAAGCACTCGTATCGCACTCAGAATGATCAGACGCGTTCGCCTGTTGAATCCATAGGTCTAAACTCGGTCTGCTAGCCGAGCTAGGTCCGCAAACCTATTCGTATTATTCGAGTCCACTTGATACGCGTTGTCGGTATTTTCTACTTAACTCGAGCTGTAGGGCAGCTACAGTGCTGGTAAGCACACCTATCGCACTCAGAATCATCAGGCGCGTTCGCCTGTTGAATCCAGAGCTCTGAACTCAGTCTGTTGCGCGATCCAGAATCACGAAACTGTTCGCATTCTTCCAGTCATCTTGAGAGCTACAGTCGGCGTTCTGCACTTAATTCGGGCTGTAGGGAGGCTGCAGGGCGGGTAATCACAGGAATCGATCCGGAGACATCAAACGCGTCCGTCTGTCGCATTCAGAGGTCTGAACTCGGTCTGATACTCGAGTTGGGCTCAAAAACCATTCGTTCTCTGCAATTTTTTCCGACAGTATATGTTGTCAGGAAGCTCTACGAGTCCCCCGGCGGTAACAAAGGTTGACGGTTTACCGCCGGCGCCCAGTAATTCCGGGGAGCTGGAGAGCTAGTTGGCAACGAAAATCTCGACGGACCTTTTGCTGACTTTTGGTCGGTTAAAAATAACTCGTAGAGCTTCCCTTAGCAAGTTATTGCTTGAAGCTTAAGAGTAATTCCAGGGAGCTGGAGAGCTAGTTGGCAAGAAAAATCTCGACGGACCTTTTGGTGACTTTTGGTCGGTTGAAAATTTCGTTCTCAAAATTTGACCATTCGTTAGAGCTCTAGTATTTTTTCTCATGATATATGATCTTATTCCCGCTCGCCATCTTGATCTCAGCTCGATCGGGTGACTTTGAAGGCCAAAAAGCAGGCAGGCGGGAATGGCCGTTTCGAGTCATCTTGATACGCGCTGTCGGTTTTCTCAAGATAACTCGAGCTTCAGGACAGCTACAGAGCTGGTCAGCACAGCTAATGCATTCAGAATGATCAGACGCGTTGGCCTGTTGAATCCAGAGGTCTGAACTCGGTCTGCTAGCCGAGCTAGTCCATTTGCAGTGCATCTGCAGCGGCTGTCCAATGGTGAGCACGGTCCTGAGAATTTGCGGCGTTATCCGCGCTTTCTTCATTCGGTTTGTGTTAAATTTGCGCGAAAACAAAACGGATGCCTTCTGAGCGCTGATATTCTCAGAAGAACGCCAATGCTGTGCGCGCTTTGGGTTTTGTTGAGCATGTTGTGCAGATCCGGTGGCTACGGGGCAAAATTCCACCAGGATGCTCGGTCGGATCCTAGAGAAATTCACAGAAGAGCGCCAGCGCCGTATGATTTTTTGGGAGGTACCTCGGCGCGCGGCAGAAATGGCCGCGAACACACCAAAAAAGTTCACCTGGATGCCTGGTAAGACCTTATTGAAATCCCCAAAAAACCTTAAGAGGAGTGGCGTATTTTCAGGTCTCTGCCTGCCTTGCGAAAATCTCAGGGGCGCTTTTGGGAATGGCGCCGCCGAGCAATTCCCCGCCGGGTGTTTTTTGACATCGTCGAATATTCTCCCCGCGCTCAGTGACCATGCGGCGCAGCGAAGCGGCAAGAAGCACACGCCGCACAAATGGGTCCCCGGACACCTCTGTCTCTTCTGTAGCTGCAGATGCGCTGCAAATTGACAGTCAACCTTGGTTGACCGGAAGCCTCGAAACATGTCTCCTGGCATACCGTCGCGCAATATGTCTCCCTGCTGCGCCCGAAATCGGCACTCATGGTAGATGACACTGCCGTTCACACTTTCACGACTTGGATGCCCGAGCAAGCAGTCCTCCGTGCGCTGCCACTCAGATGAATGATTTTCTCGTCGCTGTCTTCCTGCGGCACCTCGGATGACGACGGCGCTTTGTTTGATGGCTTGGGTAGGAGTGCCCCTTGCTGTGCTATGCCTACGGTGGTACTCGCACCCGCAGCTACCGGGCACTCCGCGCGTGCTGCGCGAGACTCTTGAAGCACGATGTTGCTCTCCGTTAATGCAAGCCATGTACCCCGCAAACGAGATGGGTCCATACCCAATCTCTTCAAGGTGCCTCTGATAGACCGCATGAAAGCTTCTCGCGGGCGAGGTCGCTCTTTTGTCGCAAGCCAGACAACGCAACTCGCGCCGCCCGCGCCTCCGTCGCGGAACAACGCGGAAGTAGCGCAATGTTCTTCGCTCCACGCCCGTAGGCGCAGTAGCTCGTCGTCTGACAAGGGTGGCAAAATGGCTTTGTATGACTTGCTGCTCATCTTTAGATTTGCTGCCCAAATGTGAGCGAATCCTCCGGCATCTTTCACCGACTCTGCTCTTCATGGTTTTTCCTTGCGTGGCATGCAGGGCAAAGTGGCTGTAGCCCGTCCAGGTCGTTGTCCAAACGCTGGCCAAGTTTGAGCCTTCTGTGGAGTGGTACAATATGGTCCACATGGAAATCCGAACGGAGCGTCTCTTTGCATCTGGCGCATCGCCAACCGTATTTGGCGCCCACCTCTTTCATGGTGTGTGCGGAAATACGCTTACGGCTCGCAGTGGTCGTGCTGGGGCGCGGCGCGCTGTTTACCCGCCTGTACGTAGTGGCAGGCGGCTCGGCGTCGTCGTCTTCGTCGTCATTGTAACGGTATTCGGCAAGGTCCCGTATGCTGCCCTCTAATGCGTGCCATGCGGACTCGCGCAGTCCTCCAGAACCCGCCGCTGGACCGCACCACGATATCAGAGTGCAGATGACAAGAAGGACACAAAGCACCTTCAACTGGAACCACATATTTTTAATACAAGACGGTGCCTACGCCGAAGGACTGTGGCGCTTCGCCCGCAGCCGCCGCGCTAGCTCAGCTGACCCGGCACCCCAGCCGCGCAATCGGCATTGAGACAGCGTGGCTGGCTGGTAACCCTCATGTGTTGGGGCCGGACTGTTCTTGTACCAGAGGCGCTGGGGCACCAGGTGTTCGTACTTCCCGGAATACTTTGCCAGAAAGGCTGCCTCGTCGGAGACGTGCTGGAAAAGTGCGCTTCCGAAACCTTGCTGAAAACATTTGCCTCTGTCCCCAATTTCCAGATGGCCCCCATTGATCTTCAGCTGGGGGTCCAGCTTGTTGTTTCCACAATACACTTTCGGTTTTCTGGGCTTCGTGGCGCGATGCGCTGTGCTTTCTCGGGAGCTGCTGCGGCGGAGACCAGAGGTGCTTGGCGCCTTCGTGGGAGAGGCGGCCTGGGCGTGGGTTTCACGTTTGGCTGCTCTAGTTCTCAACTTCTCTTGGAGTTGGAGCCGCGCTCTTTGCTCCATCTGCTCAGCACCCGGGGATTTTGCCGAAGTCGCGTACGAATCCAGGAATGGTGAATGGTGCTCTGCGTGTATTGACCGGGATCGGCTTTCCTTTTCTCTGTCGCCTCCGGCAGCACCTCCATCCTTGCCGTGGGCTTGTGTTTGCGTGGCCGATCGTTTCGGCGTCGACGGGGAGAACCGAATGTCTCTGCTTCCAGATGCTGACGCCTGCGATCTCCCTCGTCGACTTTCTTGGGGCTGCGTGACGTCGTCGACGTGACTCGCCGAAGATTTGTGGTGGTTGGTGCTGTCGCGCGGGCCGGAATCGTGCGGGGAGCTTTGCCGCTGTTTGCCACCTGCGCTGAGGGGCTTCGCTGGGCTATAAAGCGGGTGCACCCGACTCATGTCGTTCACGCTCTTGCCGCCATATTGTACCCGAGCTGTTGGCACGAACGGCGGCGATGCGTTTTGCGTCGCGCTGCCGTGGGTGAGTAAGTTGGCCCAATCTGCGTGGGTCGCCATAGTGTTTGACAAGGCCATCGATCCCAGAGGGCGATGGCGCTGACAGCCACACACGCGATGCTGTCGCGGCCGCCTGCAATTGCGCGCCGACAGCCACACACGCGATGCTGCACATGCGGACGAATGCAGCTCGCGGCACGGTGCGACGCAGATTTCACCAGGTCTATGTTAAAATGGCTTGCGAGTTAGCGGAGTTTCTCGAACATAACCCTGGCGAAGTTGACGTAGTTCGTTTGAATTCAGATCGATGGACCGAGGATCACAAAGTAATAATGGAAGCGCTCACAGAAGGTGTTAGGATTTTCTTGCGACACCGCGGGCATCTGTCGTTTGAGCAACTCCTGCATGATTTCCAGGAGTGTCAGCCGTGCGCAGTGAGCGGCACATTGCAAGCCTCCCTTCTCTACGGTCAAGAACAGGGTATGTACCTCGACAACAACGGTAAGCTGAAAATGGATGTCAAAGGTTTGGTCTTGAGGAAGGCGTGAGCGCGACGACGCGGACGTCGTTGTCGTCTTCGGCGCAGGGCGAGGCGTCGGCGCCACGTGCGGATGGAAGTGCTGCGCCGCGAAATGCGCACTCACTCGCACAGACGCTCAGAGCCTCGCGGGGAGTGATGAGCACACACCAACGCCCCCGCAGCGGCACGTCGATGCAGAGGCGGCGCAGAGCAGTACGAACGGTGCGCGAGAAGCTGGCGCAAGTGCGAAGCTCGGCCCTGAGGCCCACGAACACGGCGCCGCCAAGGTCGTCACGGAAAACGATCGATTGTGCGCAATGAAGATCGGCCCAGCGACGCAGGTTGGCCACCTGGTCCTCGCGCAGCATGGGGAGCGTGCAGCGGAAGGCCTTGGAAGTCTGCATGTTCGACTCTTTACTGGGGGCATGATGTCGACGTGGCACGACGTGTGGCGGTTGCCCAGCGACTCCATGTCCAATGCACATGCTGCAGATTAGCTCCCCGAGGACTTATCGGCGTACCCGTATCCGGGGCTGGGGAATGTTCAACGGCGCGGAACCCATAGTTGAGGATCCGGTGTCGCGCGGTACGGCGTGGTCCCGACAACACGCGGAGAGGCGGCCAAACCCTCGGCGTATGCGTCAGAATCCCTGTGGAGACAGTGGAGAGCGTCAAGAAATCATGCACCGTCGATTACGCTGGCATCCAAGGTCATGTCTATACGCTGCTGCTGGAGAGCGGCAATTATTACGTTGGGTGGAGCAGCACGGTTGAATACCGCATCGCGCAACACTTCTGCAGCGCGAGCTCGAAATGGACAATGCAGCACAAGCCGCTCCAAGTGCTGGCTTGCGTCGCTGGCGACACGCGGCTCGAAGATATCGTCACCATATCGCTCATGAGGCAATTCGGCTGGGAGCGGGTGAGGGGTGGTCGTTGGTGCCAGCTGGCTCTCGAAGGGCCGCCAGACGCAGTGATGCGGGCGATGGCTCCCCAGAAGCCTCGACCAGATCCGTGCAACGGGCATGCTGCGCCGGACGGCGGGGCGTGCTCCGCCTCGCGGGGCACGGCTCAGGACGGCGAGCCTGCACCTCCCCAGCCTGGAGAGCAAGAGGTGCAGGGAGAGCGCGAGACGATCGCGATCACGCGCGCCAAAGCCGATGGCGACCCTTGCGCCTGGCGCGCCGAAGTACGGAGCACGCAGGCGGCGCAAGAATGCACCAAGCGCGGCTTCAAATGCATCTACGTGGCTACGCTACCAGATCTCACCGCGCGCATTTGCGAGTGGCGACAGGCTACGGTACCTGCGCCTTGACAGAGCGACGCTGCATGGAATCGGGTCTCTGGTCCACAGCAATGAACTATGACAAAACTCAGCGGCGTGAGACATGGCAAACGCGAGTTCAAAGCCTACTCGCTGGCGCTCTCGCTAGCCCATAGGATGCTCATAGGACCGCGGCAAGCATGCAATCCACGATGTCGACCAGGGCACAGCCGGACTCGCGCCAGGCTGCGGCCGTCGTTTGCTGGCGCAGCAGCAGGTCCAACCCTGCGGCCGCGAGCTGCGAGCTTGCGCCATCAATGTTCACGCACGTGATCTCGCCCTCCATGGCCTCGAGGTATGCGTCCCTCACCACGCTCTCGGGGTCACGCATGTGGAGCCCGAACCTGAACAGAGCATCGACCAGGAGCCCGCCGGATGCAAACTTGGCGTCGTTTGCGCACCTGCGCAAAACACGGTCGTAGCCCATATCTGGATTGTCAAAGAAGACGCGCTTCTCGAGCAAGCCCACGATGCAGGCCCAGGCATGCGGGCGAGCGGAGTGCCAATCGTGCGGTTGCAGGCTATGAGCAGCGACGCGATGGCGAAGAAGCTCTTCCAGGATCTCGACAGGCCAGCTGAGGAGGCCGTTGCAGCTGCGAGGGCCGCCAAAGGTGACTGGCGCCAGCTGCATGCACTCATGCCGACGGGCCGCGAGAGTGCTCAGGCAAGGACGCTCCCCTCGCTGACGCGTCCCCGTGCTTCGCGACGAACCAGCATTTAAGCGGCACCTCGCCTGAGAGCTGTCCGCTAGATCACTCTGTCGTCGCGTGGACAGAGCGCAACCTCGGGCTTCACCGCGAAAGTATCGAGGACATGGCGGCGGCGCAGGAGACGATGGCAGCAGCGTCGACCTGTCTCCATGCCGGCGAAGCAACTGGCAAGGAATTGTTCAGGCTGGCAGCGCGATTGAACGCGAAGCGCGTGCAGTACCAGCCTGGCGGTCTCTACACGAACCCGTACCAGAAAGACGAACGGAGCTTCAGTGCGATCAAGGAGAGCTTCTCAGGCAGCTGCGACACGCACGTGCGGCTGCTCAAGAAACGCCATCTGGAGGACGCATCGCATGATGAGCAGGAAGAGGCTACGAAGCCGAAAGCGAAAGCCCGGCGAGTGCTGCCCGAGTCGCCCCGCCTAACATGGCATCTGTGCCATGTTAAATGGCAGCGCTTCGGATTAGCAACAGCAAGAGCGAGTGCGTGGCAGACGCCTTAACCGCGCAGTCGCTCGTCGACTTCAAGAAGCGCTGCGCGGAGGAGGGCTTCGGTCGGGTCGCGCTTGTCGTGACGCTCGACTGCGGTGAGGAGATTTTCATGGACACGTGTAAGCTCTTCAAGCGACTCCCACGGGGCGCGTGCTACACTGCTCCTGTTAAAGTCACCGACGTCCATACCGGACGGCCTCGAGGCGAAGGGGCCTGACGTGTGGGTGGAAGCTTGAACATCAGCCCTGGCGTACACCCTGGAAGGTCGCCAGGCGCCGCGTGTGTTCGACGGACGAGGTACCTATCTGTGGCGCGCCCGCCTCGTGGCCATAATCGGGGTCGTCACCTCGGAGAATTCTGTCGAACCCTTCCCCCTGCAAGCTCTCGTCCCTTCTGGGAAACTCGGGTCTGCCAGCGGAGATGACTGTGCCTTTCTGCGTTTTGCTGGAAGGTCAAGCATCCAGTTGCACGGAGCCGACCGCGACTCGGCGAAGGCTTAATGCAGGAGGAGGAGGCAAGATTTCTTACAGGGCCGCAGTCAAGCGTAGACGCCCCCTAGCGAGGAGTCCGTCCGTCGTCCAGAGGGCCAAAGCGTCAGGAACACAATGCAAGAAGTGAGCATGGCGGCATGGCGCCAAAGCATTTTGATCAAGGCGGTCACGCGTGCATTGAGGTTCGCCTTCGGCGTCGGGGCGCGGGTAATGTTCAGAGGGTCCGTGGAGCGCGACGCCGAGTGCATACATCTCGAGGCTTCAGCGAGCCGTCGACACGGCCGGATGCTTTACCCAAAATGTGTTTTTGGATTGCATGATTCTTCTGCATTTGTGTCCATGCTCTTCGGCGGCTTGCGTGGAGGCCGTTGATCGTACATGTTTCGCGCAGTCCGCTTGCTCGGGCTCAACTTGTCGGGGCACCCGCGGGCGTGCTCGCCACGCATCTGCCGCGCCCACGTGGTGCGCGCTCCCAGTGGCACAGAGCATCCGCCTCGCACTTCGGCTCCACGCCCTTGCGCCGAAGGTGGCAGGGCCAGACTACCTGTGCTGGCGGCTCCTTTCGACGCTGCGTGGTGGCAGCAGCGCTCGGTTGCGCGCGCCGACCTCGCGTGCTGGAGGGGACCAACGCGTGCTCCCAAGGCGCCTGGATCTGCGCGGCGTCGAAGAAGTGCCCGGCGAGGTTGGGGCTCAGCGAGAGCTGGAGGCGGCGCATGGCCGCCAACGTCGCAGCCTTGGCCCACGGCTGCAGCCATTCTTCCCTCGCCGCGACGTATTGCCGTAGCTCCTGCTTCAACAAAGCCTCCGCGAGCTGGAGCACGCGGCGCTTGTGGAAGTGAGTGTCATTCGGCCGGTTCATCCTGGCCACGGCTAAGATGTCAATACCTTCGGGATAATTGTATTCCCAATCGGATAGGCGCCGCAGCAAGTTGAAAGAATAACCGATCTTTATGGGGGAGCCGCGCAGCCCGCGCGGTTGAATCGCGTAGAGGCCGCCCTTGTCGCAGCCTGTCCGTGTTGAGCAGAAGCGGACAAACTCGGAGAAGGAGGCCATGGCTTTAATCGTCTGCGCCGATGTCGTTCAAAAGCCGCCGGAACGTGGGCGGCAGTTGTTCCTGCGACGGCTTGGGTCGGTGTCCGCTGTCTGAGCTCTCGAGCCGGGTGGAGGCCACAGACTCGCCTCTCACTGGCGAGCGAAAGCGTTGAGCGCGGCGATGGATTTCTGAAGCAGCGCGGCGATGGATTTCTGAAGCAGTATGGACGCTTCCTCGCGCAGCCCCGAGCATGCCGTGGGTCACGTCGCGCGCAGCACCGGCTTCAAACTGACACTCCTTTGGAATCAGCCCTCGGAGGGAACGGAACAGCGACCTCCACGCACGGGTTGCTTCGCCAGGCTCCAGGCGTGCGACGGACAGAATCCGAACGGGAGTCTGATGTCGCCGCGCGAAGCGGGAAAGATTGCTCGTCACACCCGTTCGCAAGCGGTGTCCATCCTGGATTGCGTACAGACCGGGCCCATCGCAATCCGGGCAAGCCAACTCGAATTCTTCGGGCGTCGCCATTCAGAGGATGAGCTTTACCATGAAGGAGCAGAAACGTGCGTCGACGCTCCTCATCAGATGTTTCGCGCGAGGAAGGTCGGTTGGGGATTTGTGGGTCGTTTGCATGGCTCAAGCAAAATGGCTAACCAAACCAAATGCGGGCTCATATGTTAGAAGATCCGCGATGATGTATTGCCCCCCCTCGCGAGGCTTCGGCAACTCTCCCAGCGGCTCCCTGTTTCCCGCGCTTCCTGGGTAAGCACGCCCGCCTAGGCATGTCGCGAGCGGCGCCCAGCGCCAGGCTGCTGCCGGCTGCTCCTGGCCTCGTCTGCCCCGGAACTTCTGGCCGCCCCCGGCGATTTCCAGTTCCTGGCAATTCCCAGCGCGTTGCGGCTCCCGGCTTCCCGCGCTTCCCGGGCCCTGAGGAAAATGCCAACAAAGGTGTCGCAGGCTTCGAATGCTTCCCTGGCCGCTGCCTCCAGCTGCTGCCGCTCCTCTTGCAGAAGAGGCACCGGTCAAAGTTTTAAGAGATTCATTTTCAAAAGTAGCGGAATTGCTTTGCTCGAGCTCTAGCCACCGAAATCACGGCGGGAGCCTGGAGCCAGACGGCCAGGAGCGGGAGCAGCCGGAAGCGGGGGCAGCCGGGAGCAGCCGGGAAAAAGCCAAAATGACAAACCGAAATCACGCCGGGAGCTGGGAGCCGGACGGCCGGGAGCACCCGGGAGCAGCCGGGAGCAGCCGGGACCAGCCGGGAGCAGCCGGGAGCAGCCGGGAACAGCCAAAAGCAGCCGGGAACCGCCGGGAACCGCCGGGAGCCGCCGGTAGCCGCCAGGAGCAGCCGGGAGCCGCCGGGAGCAGACGGGAGCAGCCGGGAACATCCCAAAATCACGTCGGGAGCCGGGAGCCGGACGGCCGGGAGCAGAAGCAGCCGGGAGCGGGGGCAGCCGGGAACAGCCGGAGACAGCCGGGAACAACCCAAAATTACAGACCAGAATCACGCCGGGAGCCGGGAGTCGGACGGCCGGGAGCAATCTGGAGCAGCCGGGACCAGGTGGGAGCCGTCGGGAACAGCCGGGAGTAGCCGGGAGCAGCCGGCAGGAGCCGGGAGCTGCGGAAGCAGCAACGTGGCGGGAGCAGCCGGGAGTCGCCGGGAGCAGCCGGGGAGACGCTGGGAGACGCCAGGAGTTGCCAGGAGCAGGAGGGAGACGCTGGGAAATGCCGGTAGACACCGGGAGACGCCGGGAGCGGCCAGGAGCAGGGGGGAGCAGCCGCGCTCACGACACCCCTACCTGCTCAGCCCGGGCCGTCAAGTGAGGGCGGGTGGCGGGAGCAGCCGGCAGCAGCCGGGAGCGCTCGCATTCACGACCTCCCCTATACCTGATCAGCGCGGGCCGTCAAGTGAGGGCGGGTGGCGGGGTCGCCGGGAGCAGCGGGAAAACGTCGGGTGACGCTGGGAGACCTCGGGAGGCGCCGGGAGCAGCCGGGAAACGCCGGGAGACGCCGGGAGACGCCGGGGCCGGGAGCAGCCGCGCTCACGACACCCCTAGCGGAGTCTTTACATATCATTGGAGTCGACGTGGAAACTGCAAATGCACAATCAGTTGCAGCCAATATTCTTGATACCATGTCGGCCGCCATGCTTATTAGATACATTGCAGTGGCCTATGGAGTCCGTGACACTCGCCGATCCTTTATTTTTTTCCGGATTCACGTCACCGATGCTTGGAGCAGCTGGGCTTGTAACGGATTCAGAGATAGTTGCAAGCAGAGAAATAAACTCTCAGCTGGTTGGACATTATTACTGGCTTGGACATTCCTCCCACGAAAGCGACGTCATATTACGCCTTGGTGGGTATGGAATCTTATTGGACACGGTGCAGCGCTTCTCTCTTTATATGAGATTGCTATGTGGAACCACCGGTACAGGTTCCTTGGAGTCGTATCTAGAGCGCTACCATTGCCATTGCAAACAGTCATTCTGCAGAAGCAGTTTCCTAACAAAATCTGGCATCGCTACATACGATTGGTTCATTGTTCATTCTGGGAGGAATCCATCCTTCCAGGCACAGGGATTGTATATGCCATTTGGATTAGCAAAGCCGACTGTCGTTACTTTGGCAAAACAAGTAGTTGCAGAAAACGAGACAAAGCTAGCGGTTGTGCTATCAGATTCGCCAAGGAGCACTTCGCAGAGACTTACTTCGGTAGAGATCAGAATAGATCTTTACCAAAGCATCGCATTTGGCGAAAATTTGACCCTTATCGGTTTCGTTTCCTACCGTTGGTATGGGGCACGCAGAATGAAGCCTTGGGCTTCGAAACAGCATGTATCCGCCATCTCGGGGGTAAAGTGCAGGAGTCACCTGCAGATACGATTCGACGAAAACCGAGACCATTTCCGAGATTTCGGACGGTTGGGGATGCAAACACTGATATTCGTTGCAACATATTCGAACAACTATCTAACTCTAACTACAAGACACACAGTAACTGGTGGACCTGGGCTCCAATTATACCATTTGCTGTTCTATGGAGCCTTTACAATTCAAGTGGCGATGAGGTTAGCTCAGCCATATACGGGTGGAAGTATATTGACCTGCTTACCGTGTACCTCAGCAATAAAAAAAACCATTTTGCGTGGGACGCTTTCTGGCATCAGAGTAACCCAATCAGTATCGCTTTTCGCGTCTGGCGGAGAGCCAAATATTTGTCACCAGCACTTCGCGACATCACTAGGAAGCGTATCCACAGATTCCTGTACACAGCACGCCTTGTACCGCGTGGTTTTGTTTGGCTCAAAATACCTTCTAACCTACGGAGTTGTAAACGATGGGTTTCAAATACTTGTAGGGACCTCGCAGGGGTCGCACAGGGACGGATTGCTTCACAAGACCTACGTAGTTATTTGTGTTCAAGAACGAGAATCGTTTTGTCTCGCGGCTCACGCTTGGTTGATTCGTTTTCTGATCACAAACGAGTGGCACGTGACTTCACAGGAGCTGATCTACCCTCTGGTGAGGATTTGGAATATTTCCGACAACGGAAAGATGTTCGATGGATACCATGGCACGTTTGCATTCCATGCCATGAGCAGCATACTGATTTGCTTGAGTTGGTTGACACCCAAATCAGCAAGTGGGCTACTTGTTTCAGGTTACCATGCACAAACGCAGAGATTGGAGAAGCAGTTGTGTCCAACATACCTATTCATGGAACAAGGGGATTGGCCACCACCATGGCCGACCAGATCTGTAACGAGCTCACAACGATCGGATCAAACTCAGAAACCTCGATCTTCATCGGACTTGATAAAGACAAACATCGCAGAGCTCTGGCATCAAGGAGAGGATATTGCCTCAGACTCTGCGAGAATTTTTTGCAAGACGAGGTACACTACAGACCACGGAAAGATTTGGACATTGATTACATCGTTCGGCGAAAACGTCAGCAGATTGAAAAGTATGTACCGCGTCGATTCAGGAATAACATCCGAGTCACACGCGACTCGATCGCATTCGCGTACCTCTTACAAAAGCCAAAATGCCTTAACCTGGAGTCACCGTTTGGTCTATGTTGCACACGATCCCACGCGCACGAGCGCGAAATTGTCTCAGACGCAGCAAACCCCGCGAGGCCGTTCCTTCGCACGATCTCACGAGGCTTTAGAATCGTCAAGCGTGGTTTGGGGGACCCTGGATGGATCCTTTGGAACCAGAGTGAAATCAGCACTACTCTCCAAGAACGAACCAGCAAATTGGCCAGACCACAGGTTTTTCGCACACTCTGCCCGTGCGGTAGCGAGAAACCGCATTATGTTTCTATGGTGCGTGTCGACGCATCCCAGTTCTTCAAGGATGCCGATAGCAGTCGCGGGAAATCTCATCTTTTCCAGTTGTTGGATCGAGCCAGCCGCCGATACAACGCTTGCGGAGTTGCCATCAAGAAACAAAAACGATCAGAAGGCCACATGGTTACTTCATTGGCACCTGTCAGAGGTCACACCGTCATTAGCTTCGATGAGCTCCGTGCAGGTGTTGAGCTGGCCACAAACGACGATCTCTTCCGTATGGGACAAATTGTTATACAGAGAATCCAAGGATGGGCAATGAGAGCTTCCCTTAGCGAACCTGCGACGCTCATCGACTTGGGAGAATTCGTTAGACAACTGTATATTTCAGAAGATGTCGCAAAAAGGACTGGTTGGCATTTGGACGGCTTACGAATGGATGAAACAGTATGTGGACTCCAACACGTGGACGATGCATTGCTTGTATCCTACATTTGGTGTGAAGAGTGCCTTTTCCAAGGGGTTCGGAAGCTTTGGCCACGCGAAGTCGGTGTCTCATTGGAAGAACAGGGAGCATGTTGCAGATTTCTGGACACCATCGTCCAGGCAGACAGTAAAGGAAATCTCGAGATATCACCATACAACCCTAACGAAGGTTTTGCACGCGGCTTGGAGAAACATCCGAGAATATCAAGGGTTACGCCATACTCCAATCCCATTGAAACCCCTGCTCGAGTCATCAAGTCCTTTATTATCGGACGTTTGCTTGCATACAACAACATTCTGCGAGGCAGAGTATCTGGCGCAAAGGAGCCATTGGCAATACTTATATTGGAGGTGGTCAGGAATGGATGGCCCATTCACCTGGTTGCAAAAGGCATTCTCAGCATTCCAAGAAGACACTCATCTGATTTCGTATTGTTTGCCAAACGCACTGCAGTCAAATGCAAACGGATTGGCGTTATTTGGGCATACCAGCTATTACTTTGAAAGTAGTTACCTCTACGGAGTACATTCTAGGCATATGACGGAGTATTCAAAACAAGTGCATATTGGGCTCGCTTGGGTAATGAGCTTACAGCCGAGTACTGCATACACCTGGCGCATGTCGCACAGGGCTTGGAACAAACTTTGGCACGCCCTCCACGGAAACGGAAAGGGCTATGACGGCAAAGGAAAAAGCCAATATCGGTGGCAGCCCTTCTGGCCTTCCGGAGGAAAGGGACAGTCCAGTGGAATAAATAACGACGACAGACGAGAGCTAGAACAATACCGTAAAGAACGACAAGAGCAAGAAAATGAAGTAAAAATTGCTAGCGGTATACACCGCGCCTTTACTTCTATATTTGGTGTGAAGGAGGCTGGCGAGAAGAAAAGCACGTCCTCAGCCTCCTCTAGTGCACAGCCGTCGTCAACTTTCCAGAGACTAAGACAGTTGTTGAAAAGGGATTCGGAAGTATCAGAATTGTCAGAACCGCCGCGGAGAGTGGACAAGGAAAAAAGACGGAGGAAGGAAAAGACTAAAGAAAAGAAAAAGAAGAACTACTCCAGCAGCTCATCTTCCTCTACCAGCAGCAGTAGACCACGAAAAAAAGGAAAAAAAGGGAAAAAACGTAGCCGTGAGAAAAAGGACAAACGACAATTTGACTCACCCAGCCCGATCCGCCCAACACAGCCTACGATTAAGAAACGGCTGACCCCAGCAGGGCCGGCAGCATCAGCACCAAGCGCACCAGCTGTGGAAAATAAATGGAGCGTGGAAGTAAGGGCGGAAGTAACTTCCTTGCTACAAGCCAGCATGTCTCAGAAAGTTGAACTTCCTACGGTTGGCAATGATGACGAATGGATTGACAATTTAGTTGGACGAAAGGGCACAGGAACTGGTCATCCTGCTATGGTTAACAAAGACACACTGGAGGCAGTCTGCATCGCAAATGGTATAAGCATCCACAAAGACGGAGGAAAAACAAAAACTTCGAATACCGAATTGCTGAACCGCATCTTGGAAGCAATTACACAGGGGTGATTATTCAGTTGAAGAGATCAGCCGCAATTTGTTATGATGTGACGATTCTCCTCATAATGGTCTTGGTAAGCCCATTTGTCATTACTTTTGATATCATTAATGGCATTACTCAGCAGCTAGGTTTCTACAACTGGCGTGTATCGTTGGGGGTAACCACCGCCGTCTGTTCATACATCTATTATAGCGTTGTGGTGGTATGTACGTATAGCCCTCCCAACTTTGCCTTTGTCAAATATTTCGACAACTTCAGCGTAAGTATCCACATTGTCTACAGTCCGTGGGGTGCCTTAGAAGGAATTGCTCTGTCATTTGGAACATTGGTCATAAATATTGTACTCCTCATACATTTCCTTGCAGGAATCGCCATAGTATTGATCACTACAAGACCAGTCATAACTCTTTACGTAGCCGCTTGTGTTGGCTACACTTTGCTTTATTGGTGATCTTCATGGAAATTCACACATCATGTAGTGAGTCACAGGATAGCCTTTGTTTGTATGTGATTTGCATTCTCTATATATATATATATATATATATATATATATTTCACGACTCGCCATTTTGCTCTAGCCAAGAGAACGGTGATGGGCGTTAAGCCTGCATGCGCTGTCCATAGCGGTGCACTCGTTGGTGAAACAAATATCATGACGCATTCTTTGTTCGTTGGTTGTCGCTAACTGAGAAAAAAAAAGATTATGCTAGTCATACTTATTGGAGTTTGCTTCATTGAGCAAGCCAACAAACCCCTACTTGCTCAGCCCGGGCTGTCAGGTGAGGGCGGGTGGCGGGAGCAGCCGGCAGCAGACGCATCCGCTCGTGACACCCCTACCAGCTCAGCATATGCTGAAATCTATTTGTCCATGGAAGTTGTCATCAGTTACAATATTGGAAATGCAATCATTGGTATATTGCAGGCTCTGTCAATTTGTCTAATAAATGTATTACTATTGATCCACAAGATTACAGGTGCAATTTTCATTATGTTTACGACACATCCCTTTGTATCAATCTATTTCACAGGATGCATATGCTATGTCGTATTGTATTGGTAACTTGCCATTTTCCGTATCCATCATGGTTCAATCCATCTTGGCTCAATCTCAAGAGTTCACTACAACGGTGAGGGCGTAAGCCTACATGTCCGGTCCCAAGTCGGACAGGAGCGAACTCAGCATCAAATACCCAACGGTAGCGAGCAGTCATCGTCTCGTGAAATAAAAACAAATTCATATTATGCGTGGCATCATACTTTCACAATTACTGTGCGGAGTAGCTACATACCAACAACCCCTAGACGTTGCAGGACCGCATGAGAAGTGGCGCGACGTTGGAATTACACCCTTCGATTCATGTTCCATATTTCATCGGATGTACGGCGAGTGGTCGGACTGGAGGAACGAAATTGCAGAACTCAACACATGGCGTCAGCTAGTCTTCGTTCCCTCACTGCATGTGGCATCCTACGATGCATTGCACAGTTCCTCGGCCACACCAAGCGACAAAAGCATTTCACGCACCAGAGAGTCTGGATCACAGACCACATCAGTGGCTGGGCGGCAGATGGGTTCCCCAGCCCAACTCAGGAACGCCAAAGAATTGCAACAGCATGGTCAACGCTCATTGCTTGGATTGCAGCAACTAGCACCGATACTCGCAAAAGAAATATCCCAGGATGGCTCTGGGACGTTGCAGCACACATGTCGTCTATTCTGGCTATGTACGAAATGGCGAGGTGGTATCGCCGGCACCACTACCTTGGCATCATTTCACGGTCGCTTCCACCGCATCTACAAAAAGCCATCTTGGAAGGAGATTTTGCCAGCAGAGTATGGTTACAGTACGTGCGACTGGTCCACCAATCATACTGGGAGAAGCATCGTTTACCTGGAGATGGTGTTGTGTACGCTATTTGGATCACCAATCACGGACATCACTATTTTGGAAAAACCAAAACAGTCAGAGGACGTGGCTGTAACAGCACCTCAGGCTGCACCCAGAGGTTTCTTCGCGAACATTTTCTCTCTACGCACCTTCTCAATGACCGAAACAAATTACGCAAATACCGAGTTTGGCAGAAATATGAACCGTATTGCATGCGTTTTCTACCACTTGTCTGGGGAAATGAAAACGAAGCCTTACAGTATGAAACGCGCTGCATTACACACCTGGGAGGGCATCTGCAGCAGAGAAGACAAAGCAATAACGCTGAGCCCAGGCTCAGGCCATTCCCCAGGTTCCGATCTAAACCCAACATGCTTACTCACATTCGCTGTAACATCTTCAGCCAAACGCGTCGAAAAAACATTTCTTGTCATGGACGCTTTTGGTTCTGGGGAATCACTACGACATTCGAGAAGTTCATTGCAACTGTTGGGAGGTGGTCATGGTTGTTCACAGATACAGTCAAGCAACGCATTACCTCATGGAAGCTCATTGATATCCTCACGGTTTACCTTGGTTTCAGCAGTGCTTATCTTCCATGGAGCCAGCTATGGAAACAGCCAAACCCAGTTGCTATTGCTCTTCGCGTATGGCGACGCGCAGCTGCACTCCCGTGGAAACAGAGATACTATGCACGGTCACCATTCTACACTTCCTTTCAAGCGCTGGAATCGTACCAAATAAGTGCTGCTGGGTCAGGATCCCAGCAAACTCAATGGTTCACGTGCGCGCTGCTATCCTTGCAAGCAGAGAAGCACTTTATTATGCCACACGAAGGATATCATCCCGAGACTTTGTTTACTTCGTTACGTCGAGAACAAAATTTGTGCGCGCAAAAGGTGAATATCTTTATGACCGTTTTGGAGATTTCCGCCAAGTTGCACGGATGTTCCGTGAACACGACCTACCTGATGAGCAGGACATCGGTCGATACGAACGAAGGGAGGATGTCAAATGGCTACCCTGGAAGTTGCATATTCCCTGTGAAGATCACGACGAAACAATTGGAAAGAAAGTCTTTCAAGAACTTTGGCGATGGAAAAAAACCTTCCGTGTTCCAATCAGAGCCGAGCAGCTACGGTGCATCATTGCAAACGGAATTGCCGCCAGGACAAGTAGAGTTTCTAACAACACTTTGTCTAATAACATCAGCGAACACCTGGAAACACTCCGAGCGGGCTCACAACATGATCAACTTATATTCATCGGCTTGGACAAAGACAGGAAACGACGAGCGCTGGCCGACAAACGCGGATACATATGGCGTCTCTGCAAAAACTACCTTACAGACCCAAATCATTACATTCCACGGTTCGATCTCTCTAGCCGCAAGCTCCTTCGCATTAGAGAACAGCTTATCAAAAAAATCGTACCAGCAAGGTTTATGCCCCGATTCCCATTTGGTAACGCCTCTCTACCGTTTGCGTACCTACTTCAGAAAGGGAAATGTCTGGGCGAAAGCGGATTGGCATGTACTAAGGACCACGCTCATGAGAGGGAAATCGTGGCGGACCCGCGCCACCCAGCGAGAACATTCCTTAAGAAAGCGGCTCGTGCATTCAGAATTGCAAAAAAAGCAATGCAAGACGACGGATGGCATTTCTGGGAACAACAGAACATCGCTGCAACCATACGCGAAAGAACAGAACGTCTGGCCACCTTGGAACCTTTCGGACACAAATGCCCGTGTGGGAGGCATAAGCAATTCACAACTGAAATGGTCAGGATCGACGCATCCCAATTCTTCAAGGATGCAGACTACAGAAGAGGCTCAAGGAGGATGCATGAACTACTGGACCGCGCACAAGCAGTGCACGGAGCAATCGGAGTGGCCGTCGAGAATTGCATCAAAGCAAGAGGATATCTTGTACCATCACTTGCAAAAGTTCGAAACCACAGTGTCATTAGCTTCGATGAAATGCGTGCCGCAGTCGAATTATCAATTCGGGATAGGTTCTTCATGCTTGGGTACATGGTCATTGAACGGGTCCAAGGCTGGCCCATGGGCGGTTCCATGTCCGAGCCAGCCACATGTATCGACTTGGGTGAATGCAACAGAATGTTATATAATGACCATGCCACAGCCTCAAGGACAGGACTCACCCGGCAAGGCCGTCACATGCGGGAAATCATCTGCGGCTTGCAGCACGTGGACGACGCACTCTTATTCAGCAAAATTTGGTGCACCACCTGCATGCATAGAGGGCTGCGCGAACTGTGGCCAACGGATGTCGGTGTTTCCGTGGAAGAAGTTGGACCCGTATGTAAGTTCCTGGACACCACAGTTGAAATTGTTGACGACGTTACAATCCGTGTTACACCACACAATCCGAATGAAGCTTTTGCCACAGGAGTTGATAAACACCCGAAATACGCGAGGCTGGTACCATTTGCAACCAATGCAGAAACGCCTTTCAGTGCGCTCAGGACATTCATTGTTGGACAGGTATTGGTATACAACGCTATTTGCGAAGGGAACACGCGAAGAGGCATTCGTGCCTTTACAATACTTGTCCTCGAAACGACGCGGCTGGGCTGGAGTTGCAAAAAAGTTGGACGCGCGATACTCAATGTTCCACGGAGACATGCATCTGATTTCCTTCAGGTGGCAAGAGCGACGGCTATTGGGATTAAACGGTCTGGCCCTATCGCACTGGTGGGAACAATGCTGGCACATGGCATCACGGACATCAAAATACTATGATCTTGCTCATAGTTTTGGAACAGGCATGGCGTGGGTAACACACATGGTCGAATCCAGCATACGCACTTGGCATATACCTCACAAATTGTGGAACAAATTGATGCACGCTTTGCACGGCAACGGGAAAGGAGGCAAAGGCAAAGGATCTAGTGGCAAAAGCGACCAACACCAGTCTCGATGGAGCAGCTGGAACCCTTTTTACCCATCGAATCAGGGGCTCTCCCACAGAGATCGTGAAGAATTGGATGCGTACAGACGTGAGAAAGCAGAGGAGGAAAACGAGGCACGAATCGCCAGCGGAATCCAAAAAGCCTTTTGGGCTCTCCTTGGTAGCTCGTCCTCCAGCAGCAGCACCAAGAAGGAGAAACATAAAGGGGACCCACCTGAAACAGGCTTCAGCAGATTGAGACAGCTACTTAAGCGCGACACAGAAGTCTCAGAAGTCCCAGAACCACCACAAAGCACAAAGAAAAGCAGGAAGAAGGAAAATACGAAAAAGGCGAAGAAGCAAACCTCGTCTTCCTCGAGCAGCAGCTCAGAAAAACAAAAAAAGAAAAGCAAAAAGGAAAAGAAAAAGAGAAAGAGAAGCAAATCCTCGAGCGAACAGGAGGCCCCTATGGAAAGACCCCTGCAAATCAGGAGGAGACTCACTCCAGCCACGACAGACGAAGTATTCCACAAACTTGGTCAGGAAATACGCCAGGAGATAATCACCTTGCTACTCAGCAGCTTGCCAGATGGCGAGAAACCAGAGATAAACTTGGACGGGAACGACCAACAATGGATGGAACACGTCACGGCAACGGTAAGCTGGGATCTTCTGGGAGCAGTTTGCAAGAAGAATGCTATCAACACCCGAAAAGAGCCTGGAAGCCACAGCAGAGCTACGAAGGCCCAATTGTTGGAGCGAATCGTTGACTGTATGACGAAGCTGGGGTGATTTACACTTTTAGGAGGACGTACGCGTATTTCTACGATATGGGTGTCCTCCTCATGATGTCTTTCATAGCTCCTATTGTTATTACATATGACCTTGTCAGACTCACTGCTTATTTGGCTGGGCGGCCAGCAGGCCATCACATTGCATTATGCATCACAGTTATCATCAACGTATATGTCTACAATTGCTTATGGGTGGCTTTATTCCCTCCCAGCTCAGCATATGCTGAAATCTATTTGTCCATGGAAGTTGTCATCAGTTACAATATTGGAAATGCAATCATTGGTATATTGCAGGCTCTGTCAATTTGTCTAATAAATGTATTACTATTGATCCACAAGATTACAGGTGCAATTTTCATTATGTTTACGACACATCCCTTTGTATCAATCTATTTCACAGGATGCATATGCTATGTCGTATTGTATTGGTAACTTGCCATTTTCCGTATCCATCATGGTTCAATCCATCTTGGCTCAATCTCAAGAGTTCACTACAACGGTGAGGGCGTAAGCCTACATGTCCGGTCCCAAGTCGGACAGGAGCGAACTCAGCATCAAATGCCCAACGGTAGCGAGCAGTCATCGTCTCGTGAAATAAAAACAAATTCATATTATGCGTGGCATCATACTTTCACAATTACTGTGCGGAGTAGCTACATACCAACAACCCCTACCTGATCAGCCCGGGCCGTCAAGTTAGGGCGGGTGGCGGGAGGAGCCAGGAGCAGCCGGGAGTCGCCGGGAGCAGCCGGGAGACGCCGGGAGACGGCGGGAGTCGCCGGGAAGGCTCGGGAGACGCCGGGAAACGCCGGGAGCGGCCGGCAGCAGCTGGGAGCAGCTTCGTGCACGACACCCCTATACCTGCTCAGCCCGGGCTGTCAGGTGAGGGGCGGTGGCAGGAGCAGCCGGCAGCAGCCGGGAGCACTCGCGCTCACGACGCCCCTGCCTGATCAGGCCGGGCCGTCAAGTGAGGGCGGGTGGCGGGAGCAGCCGGGAGTCGCCGGGAGCAGCCGGGAGACGCCGGGAGACGCCAGGAGCGGCCGGCAGTGCAGCAGCCGGGAGCAGGCTCGCGCACGACACACCTGCTCAGCCTGGGCCGTCAGGTGAGGGCGGGTGGCGGGAGCAGTTGGCAGCAGCCGGGAGCACCCGCGCTCACGACACCCCTATCTGATCAGCCCGGGCCGTCAAGTGAGGGCGGGTGGCGGGAGCAGCCGGGAGTCGTCGGGAGCAGCAACGCTCACGACACCCCTACCTGGTCAGCCCTGGCCGTCAAGTGAAGGCGGGTGGCGGCAGCGGCCGGCAGCCGGGAGCAGCCGCGCTCGCCCACGACGCCTCTACCCGATCAGCCCGGGCCGTCAAGTGAGTGCGGGTGGCGGGAGCAGCCGGCAGCGGCTGCGCTTGCTCGTGACAATTGAGGGGTCGGTGGCGGGAGCAGCTGGGAGCGGTCGGGAGCAGCCGGCAGCGGCTGCGCTTGCTCGCGACACGCCGGATCAGCCCAGGCGGTCAAGTGAGGGACTGTGGCGGGAGCAGCCGGGAGCCGGGAGCAGCGCACCAACCAGACACCAACCAGACACCAACCGGGCACCAACCGGAGACCAACCGGACACCAACACCGCCATGGAGCAGCCAGGAGCCGGGAGCCGGACGGCTGGGAGCAATCGGGAGCAGCCGGGAGTCGCTGGGAGCAGCCGGGAGCGGGAGCAGCCGGGAGCAGGCGCAGGCGCGAGCGGCCGGGAGCACGCGGGAGAAGCCGCGAGCGGGAGCACGCGGGAGCAGCGGAGAGCAGCCGGGAGCAGCTGGAACAGCCGGAAGCACCAACAAATGACAAACCGAAATCGCCCCGGGAGCCGGGAGCAATCCAGGAGACGTGATATGAGTGAGGGCGGGTGGCGGGAGCCGCTCGGAGCCGGGAAATCATGCATTCTGTTGATTCAAATGTCTTGCGCGCATTCTCGCACAAGCTAGCCATGCCCCGCGAACTGACAGCGAATGATGTCACACGTGTATAACGATTGCTCTGCGCATGTGCTCGCCAGCTTTCGGCTCAGTTGCACATTTTTAGCTTGCGCTCCCACGCCGTGACGACTCCAGCTCAGCGGGAACGTACACAGCTGCGCACGAAGCTTTACACCCGCCGGCGAATTCCAAGTACCGGCCGGGGCGGCGGTAACATTGATGAGTCCGATCTCCTGCAGTTGTGGCCGAAGCTCCTCGACATGGAGCGCTCAGCCGCAAAGCCCTCGTTGACGCTCCACGCCATGGCGCCACGCCCGCTGTCTGAGCACGAAGTTGCGTTGATGCGCGCGTGGCTCGCCAAGGCCTAGGAGCAGCGGCGTACGCACTTGGGCGACGCTCTGGCCGCCGTGCAATGCAACATCGAAAGGCAGGCCGCGGCCAACCAAGATGAGGTCATGGAGCGCGCATGGCGAGATTCTGGCGCGCTTGGACAATCGCGGCAAGTCTGACAGCGAGTTGCAGAAGGAAGCAACGCAGCGCAAGCAAGAAGAGTTGCGGGCTAAATATTTCAACTTGCTCCGGGACATCAGGCGCCCTTTGCCCGAGGCGCCGCTGCAGCCTGCGGCGCAATGCAAAGCGAGGCTTCGGGAGCTGCGCCCATTGGTGGCCGAGAAGAAGAGCGAGGCAGCCAAGCGACGCCAAGTGGCGGCGCCAGCGACCATCGTGCGAGCCTCGAAAGGAAGCGTGTACACGAATTGCGTGGCCTCTGCGGGGAGCTGGCTGTCGAGGCGAACGGCGCGAAAGGCCCAGATGATCGAGCGTATCGTGGAGCTTCATGGGTATGGCAAGCGGATGTGGCCCAATGGTGTCGTCAAGCAGGGGCAATTCATACACGGCTCGTTCAAGGCCCCAGAGGTAGCTTGAGGCGCGGAGCAGGGCCGCGATTTCAATAGGCGGCCAACAATGCAGTAGTGTTCCGCGTGCTTTGGTGAGCGGAAGAAAGGCGGTGCATGCTCACACGCAGCGTCGCAGCATGACAACAGGCATCTTTCCACGCCCCCTGTGTAAGCTGCGCCGCGGGGCCTTGATTAATACCACCCGCAAGCTTGCATGCGCTTGCTTTGCGTAGGCCGCGCAGCGGGGCTGGTGTGCATGCACTAGACCGCGCGGTGGGGCTTTCACTAATACCATCTGCTTGCATGCACGTGCTTTGCGTAGGCCGCGCGGTGGGGCCTTGACTAATACCACCTGCTTGCATGCACTTGCTTTGCGTAGGCCGCGCAGTGGGGCTTTGACTAATGCCACCTGCTTGCGTGCACTTGCTATGCGTAGGCCACGCGCTGGGGCTTTGACTAATACCACCTGCTTGCATGCGCTTGCTTTGTGTAGGCCGCGCAGTGGGGCTTTTACAAACACCACCTGCTGGTTTGCATGTACTAGGCCGCACGGTGGGGCTTTGACTAATACCACCTATTGCTTTTCATGCACTAGGCCGCGCGGTGGGGCTTTGACTAATACCACTTGCTTGCAACACACTTGCTCTGCGTAGGCCGCGCGGTGGGGCTTTGACTAATACCACCTGCTTGTAAAGCAGTTTGCGCAATGCGCAGCAGTCTGACAATGCCGCGACGTGAATGCGCTCTTCGGTCTCCTTCGGTCTCCTTCGGTCTCCGCTCCGCTTGAAACGCGATCGTTTCTGAATTATTGGAGCGGCGTTGCTCGCCTCATGCGCAGGTGCGTAGGCCGCGAGGTTGGGTCTGCCTAATACCACCTGCTGGCTTGCATGCGCTATGGCCGCGCGGTGGGTCCTTGCCTAATACCACTTGATGGCTTGCATGCACTAGGCCGCGCGGTGGGGCCTTGACCAATACCACCTGCTGGTTTGCAAGCACTGCTGCTTTCAAAAAAAGTCCCCCCGCCGTTGCCGCGTTACCCGACACATGTATAACAGCTGCACCCGTTATGCCCAGGGTCGGGAAGCTCTGCCTGCGCATGGTTCCCCGCTTGGTGTCGGTCGAACTTTCTTCGGCTCCCACGGCTGAGCCGCTGGGATTCACAACGAAAGCCCGACCAGATAGCAGGGTCGGTGACCTTTTACCTGGCCTCTGCTCGGCGGTCGGTCGCGCCATCGAAGAGACGGCTCTGGTCTTCGGGGACAGACGTTTGCGCAACAAAGTTGCTCTGGCCCGCTCGGGCATCCAAGGCTCTGCGCAAATCGGTGTGCTGAGCGCGCCGCCATCGCACAGGTGCCCCAGCTGCGGCGCAGTCACAAATATACACGAAATGCGCGCAGACATGGAGAATATCCGTGAATACATATTCGAATATGCAAACAAGTTGGGATACTCGTCGGAGCCCGGTTGCGATTATGAGGAGGAGCCCGACATGGTTCCTCCTCCCGCTACGCTCTCCGACAAAGAGGTGTTCGAGTGGTGGTGCGACGAACATTATAAGCTTTATGGTGTGGAGCCGCCTCCAGGAAATCGATGCGGCGTGACCGAAATGCGGTTAAATTCGCCATGCACCATAAGAACGTGACAGAAGTGCGCGATTGGCTACGAAATTAGCGTGAAAGCTGTGCCCGCGTAGAAGCGTTCATGGTGCCACATCCTGATACATTTTCCAACCGCGAGGCGCTCGGATGGTGGCTCGATTTCAGTGACGACTATGCTTCCTGTTGCCAATCA
This sequence comes from Prorocentrum cordatum, assembly GCA_963575745.1. Classification (NCBI taxonomy): domain Eukaryota; class Dinophyceae; order Prorocentrales; family Prorocentraceae; genus Prorocentrum; species Prorocentrum cordatum. Next base: position 169,012 of record CAUYUJ010017199.1, on the reverse strand, counting down.
TATTGAGCCCGGACGCGCGCCGTTTGAAGCCCAGCAGAAAATGTTTGCCCCAACCAGCTGGCACAATGTGCAACAGTTTGAGAATGCCGCCAATGCGCAAGCGGGAGCAGGCGCGGGCAGGCGGGAGCAAGAACGTGCGAGAGCAGCCGGGAGCAGCCGGGGGCAGGCGGGGGCAGGCGGGAGTAGCCGGGAGCAGTTGGGAGCAGCCGGGAGCAGCCAGGAGCAGCCGGGAGCAGCAAGGAGCAGGCGGGATCCGGCAGCGCCGCGCTTGCTCCTGACACCCCTACCCAATCAGCCCAGGACGGCAAATAAGTGAGGGCGGGTGGCAGGAGCAGCCGGGAGCCGCGAGCAGCCGCGAGCCGGGCGTCGCGAGCAGCTGGGGTTCGGCAGCGGCCAGGAGCAGCCGGAATCGGCCGCACTTGTTCCTGACACCCCTACCCGATCAGCCCTGGCCGTCAAATAAGTGAGGGCGGGTGGCGGGAGCAGCCGGGAGCTGGGAGCCGCGAGCGAGCCAGGAGTCGGGAGCACCCGGGATCCGGCAGCGGCCGAGAGCAGCCAGGAGTAGCCGGAAGCAGCCGCGCTTGCTTGTGACACCCCTACCCGATCAGCCCAGGCCGTCAAATAAGTGAGGGCGGGCGGCGGGCTTGCACCTGACACCCCTACCTACTCAGCCCGGGCCGTCAGATAAATGAGGGCGGGTGCCGGGAGCAGCCGGGAGCAGCCGGGGGCAGCCAGGAGCAGCCGGGAGCAGCCGGGAGCAGCCCGGCGGCAGGCGGGAGCAGCCGGGAGCAGCCGGGAGCAGTTGGGAGCAGCCGGGAGCAGCCAGGAGCAGCCGGGAGCAGCCAGGAGCAGGCGGGGTCCGGCAGCGGCCAGAAGCAGCTGCGCTTCCTCCTGACACTCCATACCCGAACAGCCCAGGCCATCAAATAAGTGAGGGCGGGTGGCGGGAGCAGCCAGGAGCCGGGAGCAGCCGCGAGCCGGGCGTGGCGAGCGGCCGGCATCCGGCAGCAGCCAGGAGCAGTCGGAAGCAGCCGCGCTTGCTCCTGACACCCCTACCCGATCAGCGCGGGCCGTCAAATAAGCGAGGGCGGATGGCGGGAGCAGCCGGGAGCCGGGAGCCGCGAGCGAGCCAGGAGTCGCGAGCACACGGGATCTGGCAGCGGCCGGAAGCAGCTCTGGCACCCCTACCTGCTCAGCCCGGGCTTTCAGATAAATGATGGCGATTGGCGGGCTTGCTCCTGACACCCTTACCTGCTCAGCCCGGGCCGTCAGATAAATCAGGACGGGTGGCGGGCTTGCTCCTGACACCCCTACCTGCTCAGCCCGGGCCGTCAGATAAATGAGGGCGAATGGCGGGCTTGCTCCTGACACCCCTGCTCAGCCCTGGCCGTCAGATGAATGAGGGCGGGTGGCGGGCTTGTTCCTGACGCCCCTACCTGCTCAGCCCGGGCCGTCAGATAAATGAGAGCGGGTGTCTTGACACCCCTACCTGTTCAGCCCGGGTGGGTCCGTGGCCGCCGCGTCGCCCGCACCGAGCGGGACGGCAAATTCTACGAAAATCTCGCCCCAGAGGCTCCAGTGCGCCATGCGCAAAAACGACAGGGCGCCATGGAAAAAACGACGCGCGTTAGAGCCATACCTAAATCACGGTGCGTAGGTGTGTGGGTGCGCGGGTGGCGGGACAGCACTGGACAATGCCGGCGCAACGCCGGGACATCGCCGGGACATCGACGGAACATTGCCAGAGCCATGCCGGGACAACGCCACGCCGGGACAACGCCACACCGGGACCACGCCGCGCCGGGACCACGCCGGGACATCGCCGGGACATCGCTGGAACATTGTTGGAGCCATACCGGGGCAACGCTACGCCGAAACAACGCCACGCCGGGACCATGCCGCGCGGGGACCCAGGGACTCCGATTACCCCATTTTTAGAAGATCTTCCCTTTTCCTTTTTCTGGGCCCTCTTTATGATTATTTTTAAACAGAAGGGCGCAAGGAAAAAGGCAAAAGAGTAAAATATACCAAAAAAGGGGTAATCGGAGCCCCTGGGGACCACGCCGGGACCACGCCGGGACAACGCCACGCCGGGACGACGCTGGGGCAAAACCGGGACAACGCCAGCCGCGCCCGCTCCTGACACCCCTACCCGATCAGTCTGGGTAGATAACTGAGCACGAGTGGCGGGGCAGCGCCGGGAAAAGGCCGGCGCAACGCTAAGCCAACGCCGGGACATCGCCGGGACAACGCCACGCCGGGACCACGCCGGGACCGCGCCGGGACCACGCCGCGCCAGGACAACGCCACGCCGGGACCACGCCGGGACAACGCCACGCCGGGACGACGACGCCGGGGCAACGCCGAAACAAAACTGGGGCAACGCCAGCCGCGCCCGCTCCTGACACGCCTGCCCGATCAGCCTGGGTATAAATAATTGAGCGCGGGTGGCGTGACAACGCCGGGACAATGCCGGCACAACGCCGGGCCAACGCCGGGACATCGCCAGAGCATTGCCGAAGCCATGCTGGGACAACGCCATGCCGGGACAACGCCAGGACCATGCCAGGACCACGCCGGGACCACGCCGGAACAACGCCACGCCGGGGCAACGCCGGGACAAAACCGGGACAACGCCACCCGCGCCCGCTCCTGACGCCCCTACCCGAGCAACCTGGGTAGATAACTGGGCGCGGGTGGCGGGCCAACGCCGGGACAATGCCGGCACAACGCCGGGCCAACGCCGGGACATCGCCAGAGCATTGCCGAAGCCATGCCGGGACAACGCCATGCCGGGACAACGCCAGGACCACGCCAGGACCACGCCGGGACCACGTCGGAACAACGCCACGCCGGGACGACGCTGGGACAAAACCGGGACAACGCCAGCCGCGCCCGCTCCTGACACCCCTACCCGGTCAGCCTGGGTAGATAACTGAGCGCGGGTGGCGGGACAACGCCGGGACAATGTCGGCACAACGCCGAGCCAACGCCGGGACATCGCCGGGACATTGCCGATGAAATGCTGGGACACGTCGACGCCGGGACGACGCCGGGACAAAGCCGGGGCAACGCCAGCCGCGCCCGCTCCTGACACCACTGCCCGATCAGCCTGGGTAAATAATTGAGCGCGGGTGGCGGGACAACGTCGGGCCACAATGCGGGCCACAACTCTGGGACATCGCCGGGACATTGCCGTTGCCATGCCGGGAAAACGCCACGACGGGGCCATGCCGCGCCGGGACCACGCCGGGACAACGCCACGCCAGGACCACGCGGGGACCACGCCAGGGCCACAACTCCGGGACATCGCCGGGACATTGCCGTTGCCACGCTGGGACAACGCCACGCCGGGTCGACGACGCCGGGGCAGCGCCGGGACAAAACCGGGACAACGCCAGCCGCGCCCGCTTCTGACACCGCTACCCGATCAGCCTGGGTAGATAACTGAGCGCGGGTGGCGGGACAACGCCGCTGCGTCCATGCTGCGTCCTTGCTGCCTCCGTGCTGCGTCCGTGCTGCGTCGGTGCTGCGTCCGTGCTGCGTCCGTGCTGCATCCATGCTGCGTCCTTGTTGCCTCCGTGCTGCATCCGTGCTGCGTCGGTGCTGCGTCCGTGCTGCGTCCATGCTGCGTCCGTGCTACGTCCATACTGCATCCGTGCTGCGTCCATGCTGCGTCCATGGTGCGTCCTTGATGCCTCCGTGCTGCGTCCGTGCTGCGTCGGTGCTGCGTCGGTGCTGCGTCCGTGCTGCGTCCGTGCTGCGTCCATGCTGCGTCCTTGCTGCCTCCGTGCTGCCTCCGTGCTCCGTCGGTGCTGCGTCCGCACTGCGTCCGTACTGGGTCCGTGCTGCGTCCGTGTTGCGTCCGTGCTGCGTCCATGCTGCGTCTGCGTCCGTGCTGCGTCCGTGCTCCGTCCCTGCTGCGTCGGTGCTGCGTCCGTGCTGCGTCCGTGCTGCGTCCGTGCTGCGTCCTTGCTGCCTCCGTGCTGCGTCCGTGCTGCGTCGGTGCTGCGTCCGTGCTGCGTCCGTGCTGCGCCCTTGTTGCCTCCGTGCCCAGTCCGTGCTGCGTCCGTGCTGCATCCGTGCTACGCCCATGTTGCGTCCCTGCTGCGTCCGTGCTGCGTCCGTGCTGCGTCCTTGCTGCCTCCGTGCTGCGTCGGTGCTGCGTCGGTGCTGCGTCCGTGCTGCGTCCGGGCTGCGTCCATGCTTTGTCCTTGCTGCGTCCGTGCTGCGTCCGTGCTGCATCCGTGCTGCGTTCGTGGGCCACAACGCCCGGACATCGCCGGAACATTGCCGATGCCATGCCGGGACCACGCCGGGACCACGCCGGGACAACGCCACGCCAGGACCACGCCGGGACAACGCCACGCCGGGTCGACGACGCCGGGGCAACGCCGGGACAAAACCGGGACAACGCCAGCCGCGCTCGCTCCTGCCACCCCTACCCGATCAGCCTGGGTAGATAACTGAGCGCGGGTGGTAGGATAACGCCGGGACAATGCCGGCACAACGCCGAGCCAACGCTGGGACATCGCCGGAACATTGCCGGAGCCACGCCGGGACAACGCCACACCGGGACCACGCCGGGACCATGCCATGCATGCCAGGACCACGCCAGGACCACGCCGGAACAACGCCACGCTGGGGCGACGACACCGGGGCAACGCCGGGACAAAACCGGGACGATGCCAGCCGCGCCCGTTCCTGACACCCCTATTCGGTCAGCCTGGGTAGATAACTGAGCGCGGGTGGCGGGACAACGCCGGGACAATGTCGGTACAACGCCGAGCCAACGCCGGGACATCGCCAGGACATTGCCGATGCAATGCTGGGGCAACGCCACGCCGGGACCGCGCCGGGGCAACGCTGGGACAACGCCACGCCGGGACGACGACGCTGGGGCTAACGCCGGGACAAAACCAGGACAACGCCAGCCGCGCCCGCTCCAGACACCCCTTCCCGATCAGCCTGGGTATAGATAGCTGAGCGCGGGTGGCGGGACAACGCCGGGACATTGTCGGCGCAACGCCGAGCCAACGCCGGGACATCGCCGATGCCATGCCGGGACAACGCCATGCCAGAACCACGCCGGGATCACGCCGGGACCCGGGACAACGGAGCGAGATTGCAGCCCGGGAAACGCCCAGGAGCGATAATGCAGTCATGCAGTGAGCACGCGGCCAAGGAGGTGTCGGAGGGCATTCGGCCGACTTGAAACAAAGCGGGCCACCTCCCACGTCACCCGCTCCTGGCACCCCATACTCGATCAGCCCAGGATGTCAAACATGCTGAGGGCGGGTGGCGGGAGCGGGAGCAGCCGCGCTCGCTCCCGGCACCCCTACTCGATCAGCCCAGGTTGTCCGATAGCTGAGAAGAAATGTCCAAGTTTGGTTCCTCAACGTGGAAACATTGGACACGTTGAAACGCCGAAACGGTGAAACGTTGAAATTTCTACGTTTCTACTTTTCGTCCAAATTCCACGTTTCTACGTTTCGTTAGAAGCAATTGAAAAACGTTGGCACGGATCTGAATCAAAATGCGGGGCAGATCCGGCCAACAACTAACACCCGCATCAGATCCGTGCCCAGACCCGTGCCCGGACTCGCACCCGCGAGCGCCCACACACGAAAACAGCGCATAAGCCAGACAGTGAAGCCCGCGGGTCCGTGAGAATAGGGGGAAGTGGTTGGGTGTGTGGGTCCGTCGTCGTCCTCGTCGTCGTCGCCCTCGTCGCGTTCGATCCACGGAAAATGTGCAAAATGCATCCCCGCCCCTGCGAGGAGTGGGGGGCGAGCGAGGCTGCGGCGGGCGGCGTGGCCGGCGGCGTGGCCGGGGGATCCGCAGGAAATGCTGCCCCGGTAATGCGCATGGAAATGTTGGCTGGGCAATGCTGGCGGTGTGGCCGGGGGATCCGCGGGAAATGTTGCGAAATACATGGTGGCCTTGCGGGTAGTGGGGGGCGAGCGAGGCACGCCCACACCTGCGCCCAGACGCGCACCCGCGAACACTTACGAACAGCTGGGAAAAACACAAAATGAGAGAGATCAGCTGATCACAAGACAAACTCATTCACATTTGATAGACCGAAATCACGTTGGAAACCCGCGAGTCCATGACTATAGGGTGGAGTGTGTGTGTGGGAGGGGGGGCGCCCTCGTCATCGTCGCTCTCGTTGTCTTCGATCCGCAAAAAATGTTGCGAAATACACTCCGGACCCTGCGGGGAATCGGGGGCGAGGAGTGGCTGCGGCGGGCGGCTGCTGGGTCTGTGGGTCCGTGGCGCTGGGTCCGTCGCGTTGGGTCCGTGGGTCCGTGGCGCTGGGTCCGCGGGTCCGTGCCGCTGGGTCCGTGCCGCTGGGTCCGTGTGTCCGTGCTCCGTGCCGCTGGACCCGTGTGGTCCGCGGGTCCGTGGCGCTGGGTCCGTGGGTCCGTGGCGCTGGGTCCATGGCGTTGGGTCCGTGGGTCCGTGCCGCTGGTCCGTTGCGCTGGGTCCGGGGGTCCGTGACGCTGGGTCCGTGGCGCTGGGTCCGTGGGTCCGTGCCGCTGGGTCCGTGGCGCTGGGTCCGTTGGTCCGTGCCGCCTGGTCCGTGGGTCCGTGGCGCTGGGTCCATGGGTCCGTGCCGCTGGGTCCGTGAGTCCGTGACGCTGGGTCCGTGGCGCCGGGTCCGTGGGTCCGTGGCGCTGGCTCCGTGGTCCGCTCCGTAGCGTTGGGTCGGTGACGCTGGGTCAATGCCGCTCCGTGCCGCTGTGCCCGTGCCGCTGGATCCGTGGATCCGTGGCGCTGGGTCCGTGCCGCTGGGATCCATGGCGCTGGGCCCGTGGCGCGCGGTCCGTGGTCTGTGGGTTCGTGCCGCTGGTCCGTGGCGCTGCATCCGTGGCACCGGGCGCCGCTGGAAACGTGGGTCCGTGTCCGTGCCGTTGCGTCGGTGCCGCTGGGTCGGTGGCGCTGGGTCTGTGGGACCGTGCCGCTGGGTCCGTGGTCCGCGGTAGCGTTGGGCCCGTGACGCTGGGTCCGTGCCGCTGAGTCCGTGGGTCCGTGGGTCCGTGCCGCTGCGTCCATGGTCCGTGCCGCACGGTCCATGGGTCTGCGCTGCTTGGGGTTCGTGGCTGGGTCCGTGCCGTTGGGTCCGTGGCGCTGGGTCCATAGCTCCGTGAAGCTGGGTCCTTGGGTCCGTGCGTCCGTGTCGTGCCCCTGGGTCCGTGGCGCCGGTCCGTGTGTCCGTGACGGTGGGCCCGTGCCGCTGGGTCCGTGGCGCTGGGGGCGCGGGTCCGTGCCGCTGGGTCCGTGCCGCTGGAAATGTGGGTCCGTGGGTTTGTGCCGCTGGCTCCGTGCCGCTGGGTCGTTGGCGCTGAAATCCATGGCGCTGGGTCCGTGGCGCTGGGGGCGTGGCTCCGTGCCGCGGGGTCCGTGCCGCTGGAAACGTGGATCCGTGTCCGTGCCGCTGAGCCCGTGGCGCTCGGTCCGTGGGTCCGTGCCGCTGGGTCCGTGGCGCTGGGTCCATGCCGCTGGGTCCGGGGGTCCGTGCCGCTGGCTCCATGGTTCCGTTCCGTTGGGTCTGTGGCGCTGGGTCCGTGGGTCCGTGGCGCTGGGTCCGTGCGTCCGTGGCGCTGTATCCGTGGGTCCGTGGCGCTGGGTCCGTGACGCTGAGTCCGTGGGTCCGTGGCGCTGGGTCCGTGGGTCCGTCTCGTTGGGTTCGTGCCACTGGGTCTGTGGGTCCGTGTCGCTGGGTCCGTGGGTCCGTAGCGCTGGGTCCGTGGGCCCGTGGTGCGGGTCCGTGGGTCCGTGCCGCTGAGTCCGAGGGTTCTTGGCGCTGTGTCCGTGGGTCCGTGGCGCTGGGTACGTGGGTCCGTGCCGCTGGCTCCGTGCGGCTGGGTCCGTGGGTCCGTGCCGCTGGGTCCGTGGGTCCGTGGCGTTGGGTCCTCGGGTGCGTGCCGTTGGGGCCTCCGTGCCGCTGGGTCCGTGCGCTGGGTTTGTGGGGTTCGTGGCGTTGAGTCCGTGGCGCTGGGTCCGTGCCGCTGGGTCGTGGTCCGTGGTCCGTGCCCGGGCCCGTTGGGTCCGTGGCGCTGGGTCCGTGGCGCTGGGTCCGCGGCGTTGGGTGCGTGAAGCTGGGTTCGTGGCGTTGGGTCCGTGGCGCTGGGTCCGTGGCGCTGGGTCCGTGGCGTTGGGTTCGTGCCGCTGGGTCCGTGGCGCTGAGTCCGTGGGTCCATGCCGCTGGGTCCGTGCCGCTGTGTCCGTGCCGCTGGGTCCGTGGGTCCGTGCCGCCGGGTACACGGGTGCCGACTGAATGCCCCAGAAAGGCGGCAAGCAGACGACGAAAACCGTAGGCGGCTACGGGCGGCGAGCCGTTATGACAGACCATCGACACGAGTAACATAGATCCGTCTGCGTGGGTGTGTGGCACATTGTGTGGGTCCGTAGCGCTGGGTCCGTGGCGCTGGGTTCGTGGGTCCGTGGCGCTGGGTCCGTGGGTCCGTGGCGCTGGGTCCGTGGCGCTGGGTCCGTGGGTCCGTGGCGCCGGGTCCGTGGGTCCGTGCCGCTGGGTCCGTGGTCTGTGGCGCTGGGTCCGTGCCGCTGGGTCCGTGGCGCTGGGCCCGTTGCGCTGGGCTCGTGCCGCTGGGTCCGTGGCGCTGGGCCCGTGGCGCTGGGTGCGCGGCGCGGTCCGTGGCGCTGGGTCCGTGGCGCTGGGTCGTGGTCCGTGGGTTCATGCCGCCCGGTTCGTTCCGCCGGGTCCGTGCCGCTGGGTTCGTGTCGCTGGGTCCGTGCCGCTGGGTCCGTGCCGTTGGGTCCGTGCCGCTGGGTCCGTGTCGCTGGGTCCGTGGCCTGGGTCCGTGCCGCTGGGTCCGTGGGTGCCGATTGACTGCTTCAGTAGCGGCGGGCAAGCAGACAAGGAAAAACGTAGGCGGCTACAGGTGGCAAGCCGTTATGACAGACCATCGACACGAGCAACACAGAGCCGTCTGCGTGCGTGCGTGGCGCAGTGTGTGGGTCCTTAGTGCTGGGTCCGTGGGTCTGTGCCGCTGGGTCTGTGGCGTTGGGTCCGTGGATCCGTGGCGCTGGTCCGTGGCGCTGGGTTCGTGCCGCTGGGTCCGTGCCGCTCGGTCCCTGGGTCCGTGGCATTGGGTCCGTGGCGCTGGGCTCGTGGGTTCGTGGCGTTGGGTCCGTGGGTCCGTGCCCCTGGGTTCGTGCCGCCGGGTACGTGGGTGCCGACTGACTGCTCCAGTGGGGGCGGGCAAGCAGACAAGGAATACCGTAGGCGGCTACAGGCGGCAAGCCGTTATGACAGACCATCGACACGAGTAACACACAGCCGTCTGCGTGGGTGCGTGGCACGGTGTGTGTTTTTTTTTGCGCTGGGTCCGTGGCGCTGGGTCCGTGGGTCCGTGGCGCTGGGTGTGGCAGCCAGATTACAGCCGCTGCCAACGACACCCCCACCCGATCAACCCGGGCAAACAAGTGAGGGCGAGTGGCGGGAGCAGTTGGTATCTGGGAGCAGCCGAGAGCAGCCTGAATACAGCCGCTGCCCACGACACCCCTACCCGATCAACCCGGACAAACAAGCGAGGGCGAATGGGGGGAGCAGCTGGTGTTTGGGAGCAGCCGAGAGCAGCCGGATTACAGCCGCTGCCCACGACACCCTTACCGGGCAAACAAGTGAGGGCGAGTGGCGGGAGCAGCTGACATCCGGGAGCAGCCGAGAGCAGCCGGATTACAGCCGCTGCCCACGACACCCCTACCCGATCAGCCTGGGCAAGTACGTGAGGGCGAGTGGCGACCCTTCGCGGTCACCCTTCGCGGCCACCTGCGGCAACCCTTCCCGGCCACCCCTTTGCGGCCGCCCTTCATGGCCATTCTTCGCGGACCTTCGCAGCCGCCCTTCGCGGCCACCTTCCTTCCCCTTCGTGGCCGCCTTCGCGGACCTTCGCGACGACAACCTTCGCGGCCACCCGTTCGCCACCCTTCGCGACGCCTTCTCCACCCCTCGCGGCCACCCTTCGCGGTTACCTTTCGCGGCGACCCTTCGCGACCCCTTCACCACCCTTCGCGGCCACCCTTCCCGGACGTTCACGGCGATCCTTCGCAGACCTCCGCACCCGTTGGGTCCGTGGCGCCGGGTCCGTGGTCCGTGCCGCTAGGCCCGTGGCGTTGTGGCGGGAGCAGCCGGGATCGGCCGGGCTCGCCCATGACACCCCTACCTTGTTGAGCAAGCCAACAAACCCCTACCTGCTCAGGCCGGGCCGTCAAGTGAGGGTGGGTGGCGGGAGCAGCCAGGAATCGCTTGGAGCACAGCCAGGCCAGCCAGGCCAACCAGGCGTGCCCGTGACACCCCTACTTGATCAGCCCAGGCTGTCAGGTGAGGGCGGGTGGCGGGAGCAGCAGGGAGCGGCCGGGCTCGCCCATGGCACCCCTACCTGCTCAGGCCGGGCCGTCAAGTGAGGGTGGGTGGCGGGAGCAGCCAGGAATCGCTTGGAGCACAGCCAGGCCAGCCAGGCCAACCAGGCGTGCCCGTGACACCCCTACTTGATCAACCCGGGCTGTCAGGTGAGGGCGGGTGGCGGGAGCAGCCGGGAGTGGCCGGGCTCGCCCATGACACCCCTACCTGCTCAGGCCGGGCCGTCAAGTGACGGTGGGTGGCGGGAGCAGCCAGGAATCGCTTGGAGCACAGCTAAGCCAGCCAGGCCAACCAGGCGTGCCCGTGACACCCCTACTTGATCAGCCCGGGCTGTCAGGTGAGGGCGGGTGGCGGGAGCAGCAGGGAGCGGCCGGGCTCGCCCATGACACCCCTACCTGCTCAGGCCGGGCCGTCAAGTGACGGTGGGTGGCGGGAGCCAGCCAGGAGTCGTATGGAGCACAGCCAGGCCAGCCAGGCCAACCATGCGTGCCCGTGACACCCCTACTTGATCAGCCCGGGTTGTCAGGTGAGGGCGGGTGGCGGGAGCAGCCGGGAGCGGCCGGGCTCGCCCATGACACCCCTACCTGCTCAGGCCGGGCTGTCAAGTGAGGGTGGGTGGCGGGAGCAGCCAGGAATCGTTTGGAGCACAGCCAAGCCAGCCAGGCCAACCAGGCCAACCAGGCGTGCCCGTGACACCCCTACTTGATCAGCCCAGGCTGTCAGGTGAGGGCGGGTGGCGGGAGCAGCCGGGAGCGGCCGGGCTCGCCCATGACACCCCTACCTGCTCAGGCCGGGCCGTCAAGTGAGGGTGGGTGGCGGGAGCAGCCAGGAATCGCTTGGAGCACAGCCAGGCCAGCCAGGCCAACCAGGCGTGCCCGTGACACCCCTACTTGATCAGCCCAGGCTGTCAGGTGAGGGCGGGTGGCGGGAGCAGCCGGGAGCGGCCGGGCTCGCCCATGACACTCCTACCTGCTCAGGCCGGGCCGTCAAGTGAGAGTAGGCGGCGGGAGCAGCCAGGAATCGCTTGGAGCACAGCCAGGCCAGCCAGGCCAACCAGGCGTGCCCGTGACACCCCTACTTGATCAGCCCGGGCTGTCGGCCGGGCTCGCCCATGACAACCCTACCTGCTCAGGCCGGGCCGTCAAGTGAGGGTGGGTGGCGGGACAGCCAGGAATCGCTTGGAGCACAGCCAGGCCAGCCAGGCCAACCAGGCGTGCCCGGCCAGGAGCACGGACCCAGTGCCACGGACCCAGGAGCACGGACCCAGGAGCACGGGCCCAGCGCCAACGGCACCGACTCAGCGGCACAGACCCACGGACCACGTTTCCAGCGGCACGGATCCACGCCCCCAGCGCCACGGATTCAGCGCCACGGATTCCAGCGCCACGGACGCAGCGGCAAGGACCCAGCGGCACGGACCCACGGACCAGCGCTACGGACCCAGGGGCACGGCACGGACGCACGGACCCACGGACCCAGCTTCACAGAGCCACGGACCCAGCGGCACGGACCCGGCCACGAATTCCCAGCGGCGCAAACCCATGGACCGTGCGGCACGGACCATGGACGCAGCGCCACGGACCCACGGAACCAGCGGCACGGATCCGTGCCGCGGGGTCCCCTGCGCTGGGTCCGTGGATGCCGCTGAATCCGTGGGTCCGTGTTGCTGGGTCCGTGCCGCCGGGTCCGTGGGTCCGTGGCGCTGGGTCCGTGGGTCCGTGCCGCTGGGTCCGTGCGTCCGTGAGTCCGTGGCGCTGGGTCCGTGGGTCCGTGGGTCCGTGGGTCCGTGCCGCTGGGTCCGTGGGTCCGTGGGTCCGTGGGTCTGTGGGTCCGTGCCGCTGGGTCCGTGGGTTCGTGCCGCTGGGTCCGTGGGTCCGTGCCGCTGGGTCCGTGGGTCGGTGGCGCTGGGTCGGTGCCGCTGGGATCGTGCCGCTCGGTCCCAAGGTCCGTGGCGCTGGGTCCGTGGGTCCGTGGCCGCCGCTGGGTCCCTGGGTCCGTCGTTGCCGCTGGGTCCGTGGATCCGTGGGTGCCGACGGCTGACTGCTCCACTGTGAAAGACTTCGTCGCAAAGTGCGGCGCTCTTGATGGCGAATCCCTGCAACAAAAAAATGAGATTTGCGTGGGCCCGGGAATCCCAAGGCAACCAGGGAGAGCGCGGCTTTTGCACCCCTGCCCGATCTCCCTGGGCCGCGGCTCCTCACTCCCCGGGCGTGGGAGCGCCGCGGAAACCTTTGAAAAACAACGGCGCGCAACTTTTAAACCATTGGCCCAAGAGCGGAGGGGAAGGCAAACAGACAAGGAAACCGTAGGCGGCGATAGGCGGCAAAGCCGGGAGAGAAAGACCGAAATCACGGTGGCACATTTGGGGGAAGGGGAAAGTTCGCAAATGTGTGGGCCTGGCCACACTCATGCTACCCGGCATTATTTGGGTGGGGGATGGTTCGCAAAAGTGTCCGCCTGGCATCACCCATGCTGCCAAACATTTTTTTTGAGCGGCGGATGGTTCGCAAAGTGCGCCTGGCCACACCCATGCTGCCAAACATTTTTTGGAGCGGCGGAGGGTTCGCAAAGGTGGGCGCCTCCGCCGCTGGGTCCGTGGCTGCCGCTGTGTCCGCGGGTCCGTGGCTGGCGCTGCGTCCGTGGGTCCGTGCCGCTGGGTCCGTGGGTCCGTGTCGCTGGGTCCATGCGTCTGCGCCGCTGGGTTCGTGGCCAGGTCCGCGCCGCTGGGTCCGTGGGTCCGTGCCGCTTGGCCCGTGCCGCTGGGTCCGTGGGTCCGTGGCGCTGGTTCCGTTGGTCCGTGCCGCTGGGTCCGTGGCTGCCGCTGTGTCCGTGGGTCCGTGGCGCTGGGTCCGTGGGCCCGTGCCGCTGGGTCCGTGCTTGCTTTGCGTAGGCCGCGCGGTGGTGCCTTGACTAATACCACCTGTTTGCATGCACTTGCTTTGCGTAGGCCGCGCGGTGGGGCCTTGACTAATGCCACCTGCTTGCATGCACTTGCTTTGCGTTGGCCGCGCGGTGCGGCCTTGACCAATACCACCTGCTTACTTGCACTTGCTTTGCGTAGGCCGCGCGGTGGGGCCTTGACGCGATTCTATCGTGCACTCGTTTTGGCTCATGGCTTTTCCTCGCGCGCGCCCACATCGTAGCGTCAAGCGATGAACATCCTTTCGCTTGGCGGAGTGGCGTGTGCATTGTTCAGTGTCATCCTTGGGTCGAAGCTCTCAGTCCGCCATGGATATTCAAATCCTGGACGTGGACTGCGTCCAGGTGGGCAAGGGCCCGCATGCGCCAGGGTGGCTCGCTGATCTTCGCAGCAACAATGTCTCCTACAGCTCTACTCCAGATGCAAGCGAAATTAGCAGAAGGGAGAAGAAGAAAGGATACGCATATGTGGTTCGGCTGTGGGGCAGAACGTCGGCGGGAGAGTCCGTGTGCGTGACGGTCGTAGGTCCCTGGTCCACCTCGTACAGAAAACTGAAATCCGTGGGTGGTCTGGAGAACCTAGCCAGAGCCATGCAAGAAGAACTGAATGCAAAAGCTCAACGCGCAGGGATGGCTGATGTGTCGGTGGTCCACAAGAAGACCACCATTTGCTACATCGCAGACCCAGTGACCACGCAGCCTGTGCGTCGCCCCTGGCTTCGGATAAGAGTGGTGAACGCCTTCCTAAAAGGCCAGCAGACCACTGCTCTACGCAATGCCGAGGAGCGCTGCTTCACTGAAGCGGTCTTTAGGCCTCTGACAGACGCTGAGTCCCGCGTCGAAGTTCACCTGGAACTTCTGCAGTCTGTCGGGCTGCGTCCTGGCGGATGGCTGCACCTGTCCTCGTCTGTTTGGGCTCGCGCAGAGCTGGGTGGGTGCAAGACACACGCGCGTTTGCAAGTGCAGGTTGTGCGGGAGGAGTTGGCGGCGGCCTCCGCGGAGACGGACCAAAAGATCTCTGCCATTCGTGTCCTCTCATGGGACATAGAGTGCTACTCTCCTCAGCACGCCTTCCCTACGGCGACCAACGTAGACGACGTCATTATCGCCGTCGGCTTGTGCTCCCGCACGCTGTGCGCTGACTCCCCGCAAGCTGCGCGGGAGGAACGGGTCGTGCTATCTCTTCACGACGTCGCTGTTCCACCGAACACTAACGTCACCGTGGTGAGCTTCGACACCGAGGTCGCTCTCCTCAAGGCATTCGCTCCAGCACTCCGACGCCGACGTCCTCGTCGGATACAACACGTGCGGATTCGATTGGAAGTACATCAGAGACAGGTTGGCGATGCTCGAGGAGTGGACGCAGAGCAGGGACGGCTCAGAGAGCGAGGGGATAATGCGACTTTCGCGAGTGGCGCGGCGGGCATGCGTGCCGGAGGAGCAGCAGCTCGGTTCTGCGGCGATGGGCGACAACCCCATGTGCTTCCCTCGCACGCCCGGCAGGATCGGCATCGATTTGCGGTCCTACCTGAAGCGAGAAAGCGCGCCCGACCTCCCTAACCTGAAGCTGGGCACGGTGGCCGCCCATTACCTCGGCGAAACACAAGTCAACCTTCCTGCCAAAGCCATGTTCGCGGAGTACGAGCGCGGGCCGGAAGGCCGTTCACTGGTAGCGGAGCAGTGCTGCCAGGACTGCATGTCGGTGCTCAATCTGCTCGATAAATTGAATGTCCTCCCGACGCTTCTGGAGATGGCGAAGGTGGCTCGCGCGATTCCGGAAGACCTTCTCCACAGGGGCCAGCAGATCAGTGTCTATACGCATCTCCTGGCTGCCGCCCACGAGATCGACGACTATGTGGTCGAAGATTCACCACGGCACGCCGGCTCAGCTGATCTAGATGGCGAGAAAGAGCAAGAGAACGACAAGAGCGCGCACGTGGAGGAGTCGCGACAAGGATACTACCTCGACCCCATCATCACGGTTGATGTTGCCAGCCTGCACCCGAGACTGATGCGCACTTACAACCTCTCGCCCGACATTCTCCTCCCCGACGACGCGGATCGCCGCATCCCGCACGCTTCTCTGACGGTCTCTCCCGACCGGGAACCTCTACGTTTCGTTGCGGCGTCCCATTGCCGTGGCCTGCTGCTGCGTATCCTCGACACGCTGCTCCAAATCCGAAAGCGGGTCAGAAAGGAGATAGCAGAGGAAAGCAATGTTTTCAAGCGGCAGCTTCTGAGTGCAAAACGGTTGGCGCTCACGAGTCCGCCAACTCCGTCTATGGAGCGTGTGGCGCCACGAAGGGATCGCGTCAGTGCCGAGAAGTAGCGGCGGCGACGGCCTCCACTGGCATATTCCCGAGTGGAGCACAACAGGCTCTGGAGGAGATTGCCCGAGAGGAGCGCCGTGCCGCCCGAGAGGAGCGCCGTCGCAATCGGTATGTGGAGAAGATGCGGCGCAGGTTTACGCTTCACGTCAAACTGCCTGGTCAGGGCAGAGGTTTCGCGGGCAAAGGTGCCAAAGTTCTCAGGGTGGACACGACCCTCGACGCGCCCCTCGGGGAAGCTGTGAAAGAGGCCTACCGGAAGAAGCAGAATACAGAGCCAGAGCGTGGATTTCGACTCAAGAAGGACGTTATCCAGGTGCAGCCTGCTCATGCCGACGCAGAGCCCACCCAGAGCTGCACAAAGCAGGTGACGACGGCTGGCTGCTCCACTGTGTGGGATTTCGTCGGGAAGTGCGGCGCACTTGATGGCGACTCCCTGGAGTGCACTATATATTGCAGACTCCATCCATCTCAGGAAGAACAGCAAAATGCTGAAGGGTAAGGATAAAGATCATGGGCCCCTCCAAGAAGATTGGGATGCTATCAAAAGTTTGATCAACAGCAACCAAGAAGGCATGCCCAGCTGCAGCAGCAAATGTGATATGCATATGCCCAGCAATACTGATTCAAGTGTGAAGTTGCCATCTTGGCATGGCATCACAGATGATCCAGATGAGTTGGAGTTGCTAGCTTACTTCCAGAGGAAGCTGATGGAGCTAAGGACACTTAGGGGTGTTGGACAGTTGGCCATGCGTTACGATGATCTTCCAGGGGGCAGGCAAGCCAGGCGAGACAAGCAGTCGGACAAAGCGCGCAAGGCGCTCCTGGAAGAAGCGAAAGTGAAGGAGCTGGCCCCGCTCGAGATTGAGGCGGCGAGCGCGAGGAAAGCGAGGGGCAAGAAAAGGACGAGGGCAGGTACTGAGGTGAGCCGAGTGTAGGTGTTCTACCGCGTGGACGACGTACTGCGTCTGGACAGAAACTTGTGGATTGCCATCGAAAAAGATGTTTCCGTGTTGCGTTGTGCTGTGCGTGTAACTATGTTGATTGGATCTGCGCTGTGCGAGTCTGCCGCGCGGCCACGCGCGCACGCACGCACGCGTGTGTTGGTGTGTGTGTTTCTGTGTGCGTGTGTGTGTGTGCGACGAGGACGACGAGGACGACGAGGAGGAGGAGCAGGACGAGGAGGAGCAGGACGAGGACGACGAGGACGACGAGGACGATGAGCATACGGGGCGCGCTCGACAAGAACGCCATCCGTCAGCGCGTGTGTCGCAGCGCTGCCCGCGGACACCAGCAGCACAGCGCAATGATGGTGCGCGCCTTCACATGACGCACCGCCATTTGGCTGGCTCAAGGTTGGTTGACGTCTGTCCTTTGCGCTCGCAGCCCGCAATGTTTCGCACGCTCCCCGCGCCGCCTGCTTTTTGCATCGACCTGGCGAATCACGAGGGTCTCCATTAGCGCATGGTGGAGAGGGGTTTGAAGCGTCGGGCGGCCGCGCAGTTGATGAAGGAGATTGTGGCGGAGTGCGTGGCCGAAGGCGCAGCGCGTACGGCTGCCACGAAGCGCGCCCGGAAGCAGCTGGCAGTCAAGCCGGCGCCGCTCTCGAAAGCGGAACAGGAGCGGCGCCAGGCCCAAGCGGAGTCGCGGGAGGAGGAGCGCCAGCGAGTGCGCGACCTGGCGCAGACGCGCCCTGAACTCTTCCCGATGCGGTCGCCGCGCGATCCCTCCGTCGCGGGCATGAACCGGTTCGCGGAGGCGCGCCTGGCGGCGGCCGCCGGCGTGCCCTGCGAGGACCCCTTCATGAAGGTCCATCTCGTGTGCTCACCGAGGCGCGACGGCGACGCCACAACGCGCGCCGTTCGCGAAGTGCAGGCGGGCGCCGAGGATTCCGATGCAGATTGCGATGCCCTGTGGCTCGCGTGCGTCGCCCGGGCGGCCTTCGGCACGGAGCGCTTCGTCCGACGCCTCGGTCTCCAGCGCCCCGCTTCGTTCGAGCAGTTCGTGGAGGCGTGCGTGGGCGCGGCGGTCGCCGTGGCGGCCGAGGGCTTCCACGCGTGCACCGACGCCTACACGGCGGGCCGGCTCGGGTGGAATGACGAGCGCGCCGCCTGGCGCATGGGCGACGATGCTGCCGCGGCCGAGTATCTCCGCGAGAAGCACACCGGTCGCCGAGAAGGCCTGGGGGCTGCGCGACGACGTGCGTGCAGCGGTGCGCTCTCGCAGCTGGCGGCGTCTCCTGGCGGCCGTCCGCGGCGGCCCTTTCATGGGGCTGCAGCGTGCCCTGGATCTCCTGGGCTCGCCCGTGCTCCCTGAGGCTGCGGTTGTCGGCTTGGACGAGTTCTGCCCGCTCGGCGACGGAGCGATCCAGGGCTTGGGGCGCCTGTACAAGGAGTTCGCGGGCGAGATGAGCAAGGTGCCCGCTGCGCAGGTCCAAGCACTCGCGCAGCCCTATCTGCGCCGATGCCGCGACGCCCTGAACGCAGGACTGACGGCGGACCACCCGCACATCAAGCGAGAGTTGGGCCGGTGGTCGCTGAAGGACGCCGAGCACTGGCTGTGCGAGTGCAACAAGTACTGCCGCACGGTGCTCGGCGACGAGGGCTGCTGCCGGTCCCGGCTCAGGTGCCCGCGTGACATTGGCACGCAGCTCGGCGGAGCGGGCGGCGACACGCGCGAGCGCCCCCGCTGATCATAGGGTGAGCCGACGGCGTATTTGATTACTGGAGCGCGACGTTTGAAAGACAGCCTCGCGCGCATCATGAGGAAGATGGTGGTGATGCACATTAGCCCTCGCACGGCCGGCGAGCGCATGGCCGGCGAGCGCGGCGGTGATGTACTGGCCAGCGCACGGCCAGGGAACGCGGCGGTGATGTACTGGCCAGCGCACGGCCAGCGAACGCGGTGGTGATGTAGTGGCCAGCGCACGGCCACCGAGCGCGGCGGTGATGTAGTGGCCAGAGCACGGCCAGCGAGCGCGGCGGTGATGTAGCGGGCAATGGCCGGCGCGCGGCCGGCGAATTCAGCGGTGCTATGAGGTGCTATGAGGTGCTATGAGGTGCATGAGGTGCATGAGGTGCATGAGGCGCATGAGGTGCATGAGGTGCAAGAGGTGCAAGAGGTGCAAGGTCAAGCGACCTTTCATGCTCCTCATACACATCTCTGCAGATTCGCGCACACAATGCTAAAGCCGGGTGCGTGCAGAGCCACAGGACATTTCAAAACCGCAGTACTTGCCAGAAGGCCTCCTCCGGCTTTCCGTGGGCGATGGCTGCCGAGGCGACGCACAGGCGGGTTCCCGCAAGGGCAAGGGTGTTGCGTTGGTGCCCGCGCCAAAACCACCACCCCCGGCGAGGGCTCTGAGGAGGACCTCGAGGGCTTCCTGTGTCCGCGCGCAGAGGACAAGCAGATCTCCAGGCGCGCGCGCTGAACGGCCCTGCGCCTGGGGAGCGAGGGTCCCACCGAGGGGGTCTACGACGCCTTGTGGCAGGCGCTGGGCAAAGAAGGCAAGCGCTGGCTCAGCGTGGCCCAGCGCACAGGAGTGCTACGCGCCCTGCTCTACAAGGGAGACTGCTACGCTAGGGCCCTGCGATGACGGCGAGATTAACCTCACCACCCTCCCAGCGAGTGCAACGCCTTACGATGTACGCGGCGTGACGGCCGGGGGGCCTGCCTCGCGTCGC
The DNA here is from genome assembly GCA_963575745.1 of Prorocentrum cordatum. Taxonomy (NCBI): domain Eukaryota; class Dinophyceae; order Prorocentrales; family Prorocentraceae; genus Prorocentrum; species Prorocentrum cordatum. The sequence continues at coordinate 149,693 of CAUYUJ010017199.1, read as the reverse complement.
GCCACAGTTGATTTTGCGCGCGCTTGGCTCGGATGCGCCCGGGAGGCCACATCGAACTTTGCTGTCGAAAGCGAAGAGGAGCAGCAGGCGGCGGCGCTGGAGGCGTTTGAAGACAGCCAGGGCCTCTCGGACAAGGACTTCTATCTGTCGCTGGCGGCTGCCAAGTTGAATGGGGACTCGCGCCGCGCGGAGGTGCTGAAGAAGATCAGCCCCGAGCTGAAATCGCTCCGGTCGCTAGAGAAGAAGCAGCAGAAAGTCCTCGCCGGCAGAACGCAGGACCCGTGCTACCGCGCGGTCCAGCCAGCTGGCCTCCACATGCTAACGGACTTCGTTGGCGTGGCGTCTTGGCTTGGCAAGACGTGGTCCCCGGAGAGCGACTCCCAGGCCATGACGTTCCTCCACTGGCTGAATTCCCCAGAGCATCTGGAGCGAACGGCCGTGCTCTGCTCGGACGCTGGCTCTAGCAAAACCGCCGTGCTCCAAGGGACCGCGCGGACCCTCGCAATTCGCTATCAGGAAGAACGATATGGCGAATTAAGCAAAACAGGAAAATAAGGAAAATAAGGAACATGAGAAAATAGGGAAAACAGAGCGCCCCGTAGCATCCTTTCTGAGAGTGCGTCCAGTCAGCGCGTAGCTGTATGTTGGGCTTGCGGCGCAAGAGTTAAGACGTCGTTGAGTGAGCCCAGCCGAGCATGTGTATGGTTCAGTGAGACAGTCGGTGTTCGTCCGCTCGCATAGATACAATTACAGCGTAGCGCTGTGAGCGTCCTGATCTCAGAAAATCTGTGCGAAGCGCGAACCTGTGCGCAGGCATGCAGAGTGATGCAAAGGTGAGCGAACAAGGCAAAAAATGCGAGCTCGTTGCTAGAGACGCTGCCCGGCGACGCGGCAGAGCACATGTAGCAGTCTTTCCCGCAGTGCAGGTGCTCAAGGTGTAGGGGGCTTCGCGCGCTTTAGGCAGTACTAGGCTTGGTTAGTCTCCGCCGTGCTTGTCGACGCCGCACCGCCACCATATGTCCTTTGTCTTCTGCCTCCGCGCTGATGGGATTCTCCTCGAGGGCATCACGAACGCTATGTGCGTCGACCGGCTCACGGCCATGCACCCCACATCTCCGCCGCTGCCAGGTGTGTGGTCGCAGGTGCCCTGCAGTCTCCTTCCCGATGGCGCCGCAACTTGTTACTTCAATGCCAGCATCTTCATGGAGCAAGTCGTGGCGCCGAGCCTGGCGACGCCCAGCGCCGACACAAGGCCGCTCATCACGCCGCTTATGCGGGAAGAGAACAGGCAGGAGTGGGACCGCCTCTGGAATTTGAACAGGACAGAGGAGTGCCCTGTGTGCCACGAAGAGCCAGACATGTGGGATGGACCCATGAACAGCGACATGCCCACCCGTTGTACACACTGGGCCTGTGTACTTTGTTGGGCAAGGATTGCTAACCGCGACAAGCGATGCCCTATCTGTCGGGAGGACCTGAGCGCGTGGATTCGCCGCCACGACGCTGGCGGAGAGAGCAGCGAGTCGGACGAAGCCCCCGAAGACCCAGAAGCAGACGGAGATTCACATGATGAGCAGGTGGTCAGCGCAGTGAATACGACGATCGACACCTCTGGTTGACAGAGGACTCGCGCATGGCTTGAATCCGCTTCGCCCTTTCGGCCTTTCGCCGTTCCGCGGTTTCACAGGTTCGCCGTTTCGCCGGTTCGGACTTTCGCTGTTTCGCGGTTTCGTTTTGCTCGTTGCATTCATGGTGGCCCGACCCGAGCGCCTCGCCCGAGTGGCACTCGACTTTCGTCCAGGGAATGCCTCAGTGCCTTCCCGTCCTTCCCCCTCCAGCAGTATTAAATCCGATCCAAGCGTCCCGGCCCAGCCAGCTTAGTCCGGAGTCCCCCTGGGGGAAGGAGAGGAGCCTAACACGAAGAGGTGGACAGTGGGAAGGTTAAGGAAACGGCGGGGTGGAGAATGGAGGGGTGGAGACCAGCGGGGTGATGCTGCTTCGGTAAGAAGGCGAAAGGAATGATAGGGGCGAGCAAAGGCGTAGTCAGAGAGAGCAGGAGGAACGAGGGGAAGAAGGAGATGTGGGGGGGGGGGGGGGGGACATGTCTCTTCCATTTGCCGATCTTCCCCTACACCTTGCTACCATCCGTCTTCAGCCATCATTGTGCAGTCTCAATCCCCTTCATTCTTTAACAGAAAACGATCCCATTGGAACTTTTCTGTTCCCCGTCTCTGCGTCCGATTTAAGCGATTAAGCCGTTTGTACGAAACCTGCCTGAAGAAATCTTCCGTACGATATCTAAAGCATCCGTACCAAAGCTCCGGGAAAGTTCTTCCATACGAAACCTTCCGGAAGAAATCTTCCGTGCCAGATCTTCCGCACCAAATCTTCCGTACCAAATCTTCCAGAAGAGATCTTCCGTACCGAATCTTCCGGAAGAAATCTTCCGTACCAAATCTTCCGGAAGAGATCTTCCGTACCGAATCTTCCGGAAGAAATCTTCCGTACCAAATCTTCCGGAAGAAATCTTCCGTACCAGATCTTCCGGAAGAGATCTTGCGTACCAAATATTCTGTCCCAAATCTTCCGCACGAAGCCTTCCGCACCAAATCTTCCGCACGATCTCTTCCGGAAGAAATCTTCCGTACCAGATCTTCCAGAAGAAAGTTTCCGTACGTAATCTTCCAGAAGAGATCTTGCGTACCAAATATTCCGTCCCAAATCTTCCGCGCGAAGCCTTCCGCACCAAATCTTCCGCACGATCTCTTCCGGAAGAAGTCTTACGAACCAAATCTTCCGGAAGAAATCGCCCGAAGGAGGCAGTCCAGAAGAGAATATAGCCTTTTATACGATATTGCAGAACACCTCTTAATGCATCAGCAGCGTTTCAGTATCGATTTCTTGAAGCCAACCCTTGTCGCATCACGACCCATGCCCGAGAGCGTCATGAAGCAACAGAAGGGTACCAACCTCGGTGGCATATGGAACCGAAGGACGAGGCGCCGGAGCTTTGGCAGCAAGTGGTGGCGGCACGGGCGGAGGTGGACCGCTTGCACAGGACGAAGAAATCCTCTCGGACCGACGCCGCTGTCGTGGACCAGAACATCGCCAAGATCTCGAAGAAAATTGAGGATCAAATCGCCCTTCGGTTCCCGGAAACGCCCGCGAAGGAGGAGAAGCCAGCGCGCGCGCCGACTGCAGCGGGCAGTGCCGGTCGTAAGGGCAGTGCCGTTGCGAACTGCAGTGCTTCGCTCAACGACCCAGTTGCTGCGATACAGCCACCTGCAAAAAAGGCGCGGACGGGGGCGGCGCCCAGCGCTCGCGAAGAAGCGACGGCGGCGAGCACGACGCCCTGCGCTCGTGAAGAAACGGCCGTTGCCTTCCGCGCCAGTGGCTTCTCGCCCGGGTCCTTGAGCGCACTCGCGCGTCTCCTGGCGCCGCACATGCCGGACGCGCGGGACGCTGTGGCCGCCGGACAGCTGCAGCTGCAGAACGGTGGCGTCGGAGACCAGCTCCCCAGGGCGCTGGGCGACAGACTGCAGCGTATCGAAGCCAGCCAGAAGAAGCTCCATGAACTCGCGGTCACGGAATACATCAAGGCGAACGAAAAGTCGGTTCGGTCCGCCGCGATAAAGAAGCACTGGAAGGCACATCGACACGAGCCGGCTTTCGTTAAGGAGGCCAAGATGGCTTATGCCAGCGCGCACGAAGAAGCCATAAGGGCCGAAGCCGCGAGGGTGTACATGAAGGAGCACGAAGACGAGGAGGATTTCCGCGAGGAGGCCGCTCAAGAATATGTCGCCCAGAACCAGGATTGCGAGGAGCTGCGGGCCGCAGCCGCCAAGCTGTACAACACGAAGACGACGACGCTTTCGTGAAGGCTGCGGAGGAGAAGTACATCGACGAGCACGAAAGCGAGATCGAGGAAGCCGCGGCCGAGAAGTACAAAGAAGAGCATGAAGACGACGACAATTTCGTGGAGGTTGCGCAGGAGAAGTACATCGAGGAGCACGAAGACGAGATCCAGGAAGCCGCGGCCGAGAAGCACAAAGAAGAGCATGAAGATGACGACAATTTCGTGGAGGCTGCGAAGGAGAAGTACATCGAGGTGCATGAAGACGTGATCCAGGAAGCCGCGGCCGAGAAGTACAAAGAAGAGCGCGAGGGAGAGGAAGCTTTCAAGCGAGCAGCCAGACGCTTGCTGGCAGACGAGATGCAGGGGCGCTAGCGGGGTGAGGGCCCGCCGCCGCCTTACGCGCGGCGCGACAACGCGAGGGCACCCAACGAGCACAAGACCCCCACAGAAGCTCCATCGACTGCCGCCCGCATCACCACCATCGTTCTCCTCCCATCGAACGACGACGAATTGCATCACTGTCGGCTGTTCTTTCTCATTGTTACCCGGTAGAGGTAGTGCAGTGCAGCTTGTTGTTGATGTTTCTTGTTTGCTCGCCGCTTCGCGGTTTCCCTTCGGCGCCTTGGGCAGCGCATTTTGAGGCGACCGGGAGCGGGCCGCCTTGGACAGCACATTTTGGGGCGGCCGAGAGTGGGGCGCATAGCACAGCACATCTTGAGCAAGTTACATCATACCTCTGGCTGACAGGGGATTCGCGCATGGCTTCAAGCCGTGTCACCCTTTCGGCCTTTCGTCATTCCGCGGTTCCACCGTTTCGCCGTTTCGCTTTGCTCGTTGCATTCATGGTGGGCCGACTCGAGAGCCTCGCCCGAGTGGCCTTCGACCTTCGTCCGGGGAATACCTTAGCTAGTCTTTACCCCTCTGGCAGGGTTGGGTCCGACCTATGCTCCCATTCGCCCGAGTGGCTTCCACCCAAGTCCAGGGGTCCCACCCATGAGTGCGATGGAAAGGCACGAAGACACATAGACAAGGACGCACAGGCACGAAGGCACATGCGCGCAAAACGCACAATGCACGCAGACACAAGCACAAATACACGAAGGCACATGCAGGCAGGCGCAGACGCCAAGGCACATGCACGCAGGCACATGCACGCAGACACACACACAGGACACGGGCGCACGTGTACTCTACACTCACAGGCGCAAGGCACAGGCGCAAGGCACATGGCCCAGGGACATGTCACAGACGCATGGCACATGGCACATGTACCAAGGCGCAGGCACACATGACACAGGGGCGTGGCACACGGATTGGCACGTTGCAGGGTAGTGCATTTCTTACTGATTCGCGTTTTTGTTATTGCTGTTGTGCTGTTACAGTTCCTGAAGTCCTCGTCGTTTCCTTGCCGATGCTCCTTTGTCGTGCGTGTGTTTATGCATTATTGTTGCGTGTTGTTGTTATTGCTGATGTGATGTTGCAGTTCCTGACATCCTCGTCGTCTCTTGCTACTGCTAACGTTGAATGGCTTGAGAACCGATTGTTGCAAGGCGAAGATAGTGTAGCGCGATGGAAAAGGATATTTGTCGACAGGAGCACGGGCTCGTGTGCCTGTGTTGCGCGCATGAGCTCGGGGCAGTAAATAAGGAGGCAGGGGACATTTCGCCAAGGGGGCTGCCGCGCCCCTGCGAGTATGTGTGTGCAGGGCAGTTGCAAACGGGGGCGCAAGCCGCGCGCAAAGGACAGGCGTTGTCGTACCGCAGCCATTTGCTCTCGAGCACTTGTGTCTCCAATCCGCGCGGCAGCTTCGCACAGCGCACAGCTGCCAATGCCGCCCCGTGCCAAGAAAGCGGCACGCCCGATCGCAGCGCGCGGCCTCTTCAGGGTCGGCCAGATCGTCGAGCTTGACGCGAGCGGCTTCGGACCAGGCGCCTCGCTGCAAACCGGAGAACGGGGTGCGGTGGTTGCGCCCGGCCGTGTGAATGGGGTCGGAGCCGTGGAGTACAAGGTGCTCTGGCACAAAAATGGTGTAGAGTCGGGCATGGTGCAAGATCGCCTGCGCATGTATACGCACCCGATGGACAAGCCTGGTCGAGCGACGGGTGCCTTCAGTACCATGGAGGCTCTCCGCAAGGTGCTGCAAGAAGAGCAGCCACATGCCATGGCGGAGGTGCTTCGTGAGCTGGAGGGGGCCCGCATGGCTGCAGAAGACTGGCGTGGTCAATTGAGGTCGGCGGTGGAAGGGACGTCAAAATGCTATGTGATGGCCGCCGCCTTCAGTGCCGCAGCCTACGACCGCCAAGGCAGCGACAACTTCTGGATGCGCAGCGACGACTTGTCGGACAGCGACGACTTGTCGGACAGCGACGAATTGTCGGACAGCGACGACTCGTCGGACAGCGCCGACTTGGCGAGGCAACCCGGTGCTAGTGCGGTGCGCCAGGAGAGTGGATCACACGAGATGGCCCGCGCTGCGCGGTTTGCGCGAGGTCTTCGCGCGCCTGAAGGAGAGCTTCGACAGGATCGCGGCCATGGACGCGAAGCTCGCCAGCAGTCGACCGTGACCTTCGAGGAGGTTCCCGTCGATGAGTAAGATGAGCTCGCGCGTTTGTGAGGCCATCCCGCACAGGTGCAGTCGCGCATTCGTATGATGTGTGCGCTCCAAAATGTACGCCATCCCACCAACCTGACCCTCCACAATCTCTAGTAGCATCTGCAGTGTAGCGGTTGTAGCGGTTGTTTGGGTCGTAGCATCAGTTGGTCGGCGTATGTTTCGTCGTGTTTGCTCTTGTCTGCAGTTGTTTCGCTTTGATGTTTCTTATATGCACGCTAGGCGGCTTGGTTAGACCCGGCCCAAGCGTCCTTCCTCAGTCGAGACTCCCGGTCCGAGGTCCGAGGCCCGAGGCCCGAGGTCCGAAGCCCGATGTCCGGCAGGCGCCTCTGCCTCGATAGTGTCCGACTTACCGCCCATCCCGGCAGCGTCAGTTTCCCGCCCGAGTGACTTTCAACCTTGGGGAATGCCTGACCCCTCTGGCAGAGTTAGATCCGACCCTAGCGTCCTTCCTCATTCGGCATCCTGACACAGCATGGACGCAGCACGAACGCAGCACGGACGCAGCATGGACGCAGCATGGACGCAGCACAGACGCAGCACGGACGCAGCACGGACGCAGCACGGACGCAGCATGGACGCAGCACAGACGCAGCACAGACGCAGCACGGACGCAGCACGGACGCAACACGGACGCAGCACGGACGCAGCACGGACGCAGCACGGACGCAGCACGGACGCAGCACGGACGCAGCATGGACGCAGCACGGACGCAGCACGGACGCAGCATGGATTTACCAGGGAGGCAACATGGCGAAGTCCGGGGTCCGAGGTCCGAAGTTTGAGGTCCGAGGTCCGAGGTCGGAGGTCGGAGGTCCGAGGTCCGAGGTCCGAGGTCCGCGGTCGGAGGTCGAGATGAGGGGAGATTGGTCTAGAGCATAAGAGAGGTGGGAGGTGGAAGGTGGGAGATGGGAGGTGCGCGATGAGGGCAGATTGGTCTAGAGCATAAAGGAGGCAAGAGGTGTGAGGTGGGAGGTGGAAGGTGGAGGTAGCATGCGCAATGTGAGCACGGATTCCTTAGTGTGGTGCGCGTGCCTGCGTTCTCTCAGCTAACTGCAGCCCCCTGCGCGCGCACAAGCAGGAGTTCAATTGCTCAAGCGTACACCCCATCGGGAGTCTCACCACCAGCCTGGTTCAGCGCAACACAGTCGCACATCCTGCGCCTAGAAATGGACATCCTCCCCGAGAGCCTGACCCCTGACGCATGCCAGCAGCTGTTCGATTTGTGCCAGCGCCGCTGCCGAACTGAGCGGCGCATCGGTGACCCAGGCGGACGCAGCTTGGCCATCGCGGTTTCCAATGGCCGCCTGCGCCTCACCAACGCCAGCGAGACCACCGGGAAGCTCTGGGAGCCGTCGCTGCGCGCCATCGCGCGTGGTTGGCCACTGGCGCAGTGTGTGCCTCCTCAGTTGCGACGCGGCCTGGAAGATTCCGCGGCCGGCCACGAGGGTGAGGGGCGACTGCTCAGCATGATCCAGGCGCTCACCGGTAAGGACCTGACGTGGCAGAAGCGCGTGTGGCCCACAGGCCTGTGCAACTGCAGCGGCAAGTCCTCCGTTGCCGACAAAGCCCGCGAGGTGCTTGCGCAAGGCTTGTTGAAATGGCACTTGCAAGATAATGTGACGCTCCTCGACACCTTCTACATGTCCTGGCACAAGGCACGAGGCCAGTGGAACTTCTGCGACGACAACATTGCCGTCTGGGAGAAGGAGATCAGGCAGGCCGCTGGCGACGCGTGGCAGCCAGGCAATCCTGCCAACACTTTCTTGGAGACCGAGCTGCAAGGTAAGAGATATTACGTGGAAGTCATCGTGTGGCGGTATCTCGCGTGCGGAGGAACTGCTATCATGGACTTGGACGCTCTCGAACCCAGCCGCTTCCACAAAGCATTCGCTGGCGTCGAACTCCCCGTCCACTACGAGTGGGCGCGCTTCTCCACCCAGCCCTTCACTGAAAAGCTGACACCTTTGCAGGAGCTGCGCCGAGCGGCCACCAAGCTCGCCGAGGATATCCAGATTTGTTCGTCCCGTGGCTTCACGTGCTCAGTCTGCAAGGCGAAGGGCGGCGTCGAGCGCGAGCAAGTTATGAGCTTCGACTTGACGCGCGGGGCAGGCTTGCTTCCTGAAGCGGAGGAGATCACTCTGCAACGTCCCATCGATCTCCCCGTGTGCCCGCTGTGCCAGACGAGGCACTGTCGCGCGTGTGCCGACGCGTGCGCGGCACGCAAGGCAGCCGCGGAAGCAGCGGAGGTTCGGGAGCGCGCCACCCACAAGCTCAACGAAGAAGCGCGCGACAACAAGAAGCGGCTGCGTAAGACGGGAGCACTCCAGCCAACAGCAGTCCAACCCGACGGACCTGCTGAGGAGGCCGCTGACCATTGCGCGCCGGAGCCTATGCTCAGCAAGAAGGCTTCGCGGCGGCGCGAGCAGAAAGCCAAGCAGCGTAAGGCTGCGCTGCGCCTCGAGAACAAGGCGGACGAGAAGGAAGAATAAGAGAACCGCAAGCTACGGAAGCAGGTGGAGAGGCTCAAGCTCACAAGCGACACTACGGTGCAGCAGAGCCTCGAGGCACTGGACAGCATCAAGGCGCTCGAGGCCGCGCTGTCCAAGGAGAATCAGGAGAAGCGCCGCCGGCCTGTCCAGCCGCCCCAGGCCACCGAGCTGCAGAAGCACCTACTCGAGAACTCCTTGCGCGGCTCGAGAATGCGCGCGGAGGCGGCAGCTTTCGTCGCTGCTTATTCTGGACCTGGATTAGCTCCGGCTGATGCGTCTTTCTTCAGCGAGCGCCTCGTGCAGACGGTGCTGCACGGGAGGCCCCATGCATCTGGCGATGCCTATGACACATTTGCAATGGCGGCAGTGTTCGGCGACTTCGCGGACGCCTTTTGCAGCCACGAGTGGGCGGAGCCATGTTTGCGGGTAGGCCGCCACGTCGTCATCAGCGCTGCGGCTGTTGCCGAGCAAGCGTCCATCCCATGAGCCGAGCTTTAGCGAAGTGCAGAAGAGGGGCTGCAACAGCACATCCACGTGAGAAAGTTGAGTTTGGCAGAAAAAGAGAACGATTGCGGGCCCCCTTTCCGCGAGGCGCGAGGCGCGAGTCGCGAGGCGCGAGGTGTGAGCACTCAGGATCCTGGTGAATAAACATAAACGAAGATCAAAGAAAATCATTAAAAGTCAAAGAAAATCATTTGGAAAAACGTTCCTCATCTTCGACACCCTACTGTCATCCGTCTTCAGCCTTCCATGTGCAGGAGATTGAGACTGCTTCATTCTTGAAGCGAAGCGCGATCTCACTGGAACTCTTCTTTCCCGCGCCTCTGCGTTCGCCACCCCCTGGGATACACAGACACAGGGCACAGGCACAAAGGCACATGCGCGCAGACACACGCACGCAGACACACAATGCACGCACAGGCACGAAGACACGAAGGCACATGCGCACAGGCACAGACACGAAGGCACATGCACGCAGGCACATGCACGCAGGCACATGCACCCAGACGCGCAGGACACGGGCGCACGTGTACGCAACAATCACAGATTTGCGGGAGGAAAACAGGGCAACAGACAAGGCGGGCAGACGTGCCAATGCAAAAGTGCTGTGCCATGCCCCAGCTCGCCATTTCAAAACGTGTTGCGCCGCGCCGGATGCAAACATGACAGTTCAAAACGTGCCGTGCCATGCCAAAAAACACGCCGCGCCAATCCGTGCCATGCCAAAAACACGCAAACCACCCGAGCAACCGCCCTATCAGTGGTCACTACATTACAGCTTTTCTGTGCCCGTTTTTGCCGATTTCATCTCCCACAGGGCACTTCACATTTGCTGAATGCTCGCTTGAGGCTCTTGGCCACGAATGAGTGTTCGCTGGAACGTAGGATCTTACGTTCCGGCTACCATGCTAGCCTGGGTGGGGGCCGTGGTGCAGCCTGGGTGGAACAGCCTGGGTGGATAGGGGTTGGTGGAGCAGCTTGGGTGGAGCGGACTTGGTGGAGCAGCCTGGGTGGAGCAGGCTTGGTGGAGCAGCTTGGGTGGAGTAGCAGGGTGGCGCGGTTCTTAAGGTTCTGGCTGGGTGGTCGCCGGGGCTGGTCGCTCGAGGCTTGGGCTTCCCGATCTGCTGCTGACACATCCTGCCCGTGGGACTCGGGGCACACTAGGGAGCATGAGACACGTAAACTTCACGTGTATTTCGTTTTGTTTTCTAGAACGTCCGCATACCTCTTTGGCGGCGAGCGTTCCAAAAAACCAATCAAAAACAGAAGGGGGTGCCTCATGTAGACCCCCAACAAAATCACACAACCTCCTATCTAGTGTTTCCGACTCGGGCACCCCTACTTGACGGACCGAACTCACGCCATAGGCGGACACCCTGGGATACTAGGGTCGGAGCTTGGGTCGGTAGTCTTGGGGACTCGGTGGCAACTGTCTCCGGCGCGTCAGGATTTTGGAAAAGTACATCCCCGCCCTTCAGAACAAGGTCGTGGATTTTGCATGAACCCTTGATGTTTTTGTGGCTCTTGGCTGCAAGTCTTTCTAAAATATGGCGTTCCGGGTCTCAGCTGCCTCCGGCGGGTCAGAACGGACTCAGGCCGGTTAGATTACAGCCGCTTGCTCATGACACCCCTACCTAATCAACCTTTTCAGTCATATAAAAAAGATGAGGGCGGGTGGTGAGCTTGCTCTGACACCACTCCGTACCCTACCCTCCGTTCCTCACAGCTGAGGGTCTTGGCCGCAGTTGATGTCACCGTCTCCGTCTCACCCACTACATCGGAGATTTCCAACCATCCAGAACAGGGTCGTGGATTTTGCTTGAACCCTTCGTGTTCTTGTAGATCTTGGCTGCACGTCTTTCTAAAATATGGTGTTCCGGGAATCGCTTCGAGTTCATTTTTGCTCCCAGCTGCTCCCACCCAGCCGCTCGAGGTGGGTCTGAGCCGCAGTTGAACTCACTGTTGCCGTCTCACCCTTCAGAACAAGGTGGTGGATTTTGTTTGAACCCTTCACATTTTTGTGTAAATTGGCTGCATGTCTTTCTAAAGTAAGGGATTCTGGGCCTCTGTCCCTCCGACGGGTCAAACTTAGAAAAAAGTGTTTTTTTTTATAGAATTCGATGACGTTGGAGATTTTCTTTGATTTCCAGGTGAGGGATTCCGGGTCGCAGCTGCCTCCCATGGGTCACCTGTTCGCCTCAGAATCCCGCCAGTATATCTCCGCCATTGGACCGGTATGTTTTCCCTTTTCGCTTGTAGATCCCCCCCCTCACACAACCTCCTATCTAGTGTTTCCGACTCGGGCACCCCTAATGTGCAAAAGAGGTTAAATAATGGGAACCCCTCCCCGGCGCCCCCCCACTGTGAACGAAAAGTGATTGGCTTCATGCGTAGTCGGGAGAATATTTATTTGAAAATAGTATTTTTTAAATTACTTTTTTAAATTGGTGGTGTTTGGAGGGCCCGCATTTGTTGGAAGTAATTTCAATTATTTTTTTTTTTTTTTTTTTTTTTTTTTTCGATGCTTTGAGGGAGTTGAGTTCACCAAACCGTTGTTTTTACAATGCGTTGAGAGAGTTGAGTTCGCCAAACAGGTTTCAGCTCGGTGACGCGGGCTTCCTTTTTTTGGAAGAAGTTCTCAAATTAATTGCTTCCATGGCGCAGTTTGGACTATAAATGAATTAATTTCCAAATACCTTTCGGAGGCGCCAAAGTTGCACTTAAGAATTGATTATTATTTAAATCACTTTTATTTTTTTATTTTTTAACCTCTTTTACCCATTACTTGACGGACCGAACTCACGCCATAGGCGGACACCCTGGGATACTAGGGTCGGAGCTTGGGTCGGTAGTCTTGGGGACTCGGTGGCAACTGTCTCCGGCGCGTCAGGATTTTGGAAAAGTACATCCCCGCCCTTCAGAACAAGGTCGTGGATTTTGCATGAACCCTTGATGTTTTTGTGGCTCTTGGCTGCAAGTCTTTCTAAAATATGGTGTTCCGGGTCTCAGCTGCCTCCGGCGGGTCAGAACGGACTCAGGCCGGTTAGATTACAGCCGCTTGCTCATGACACCCCTACCTAATCAACCTTTTCAGTCATATAAAAAAGATGAGGGCGGGTGGTGAGCTTGCTCTGACACCACTCCGTACCCTACCCTCCGTTCCTCACAGCTGAGGGTCTTGGCCGCAGTTGATGTCACCGTCTCCGTCTCACCCACTACATCGGAGATTTCCAACCATCCAGAACAGGGTCGTGGATTTTGCTTGAACCCTTCGTGTTCTTGTAGATCTTGGCTGCACGTCTTTCTAAAATATGGTGTTCCGGGAATCGCTTCGAGTTCATTTTTGCTCCCAGCTGCTCCCACCCAGCCGCTCGAGGTGGGTCTGAGCCGCAGTTGAACTCACTGTTGCCGTCTCACCCTTCAGAACAAGGTGGTGGATTTTGTTTGAACCCTTCACATTTTTGTGTAAATTGGCTGCATGTCTTTCTAAAGTAGGGGATTCTGGGCCTCTGTCCCTCCGACGGGTCAAACTTAGAAAAAAGTGTTTTTTTATAGAATTCGATGACGTTGGAGATTTTCTTTGATTTCCAGGTGAGGGATTCCGGGTCGCAGCTGCCTCCCATGGGTCACCTGTTCGCCTCAGAATCCCGCCAGTATATCTCCGCCATTGGACCGGTATGTTTTCCCTTTTCGCTTGTAGATCCCCCCCCTCACACAACCTCCTATCTAGTGTTTCCGACTCGGGCACCCCTACTTGACGGACCGAACTCACGCCATAGGCGGACACCCTGGGATACTAGGGTCGGAGCTTGGGTCGGTAGTCTTGGGGACTCGGTGGCAACTGTCTCCGGCGCGTCAGGATTTTGGAAAAGTACATCCCCGCCCTTCAGAACAAGGTCGTGGATTTTGCATGAACCCTTGATGTTTTTGTGGCTCTTGGCTGCAAGTCTTTCTAAAATATGGTGTTCCGGGTCTCAGCTGCTTCCGGCGGGTCAGAACGGACTCAGGCCGGTTAGATTACAGCCGCTTGCTCATGACACCCCTACCTAATCAACCTTTTCAGTCATATAAAAAAGATGAGGGCGGGTGGTGAGCTTGCTCTGACACCACTCCGTACCCTACCCTCCGTTCCTCACAGCTGAGGGTCTTGGCCGCAGTTGATGTCACCGTCTCCGTCTCACCCACTACATCGGAGATTTCCAACCATCCAGAACAGGGTCGTGGATTTTGCTTGAACCCTTCGTGTTCTTGTAGATCTTGGCTGCACGTCTTTCTAAAATATGGTGTTCCGGGAATCGCTTCGAGTTCATTTTTGCATTACGCGTACGTGCTCTTAGGACCATAATGGCTTCGTTTGGGATCATTTTGTGAATGCAGCTCCGCTCAAGCCGCCGACCCCCCCTCCCGAGCGGCAGCCCGCGGACAAGATCAGCAGGACCCCCTGGATGCACGGCCTGGCACGCGCTTCCGGAATTGGACTCCCGAAGTTCGAACGCTGGGGGGTGGAGCGTAGCACCCCAACCGGGAAATCGTTTCGTTTCGTGTCGTGCGTGCGTTGTGCAGATAGCATGTGGCCGCGCAGTGGGGCATGGTACCGCTTGCAGCTCTTGAGCTAATTTCGTGTATGTATTGCTTTCTGCGGGCTCATAGTGTAACGTTTGCACCCACTCCGGCGGAGAGGGTATCCGATACACCATCCTTCCAAAGCGCGCGTTGCTGCCCACAGCCATGCCACCGAAGGCGCTCATCACCATCACCATGGAAGGAGATACGCTTGTGGCCACCACGGTTGCAGGCAACGAGGTGCTGCGCACCGACCAAGTGGACACGCCGGGGCGTGAGTTGAAACAAGCGCTCCGGCAGGCATTGGGCCACGCAAGCTTCGCGATGGTCACTCCTGGGGCAGAGAAGCTCGTCGCCGGCACCAAAGGCGTAGCGGAGCAAATCAGTGCACTTGCTATTGCTCGTCAGCGCGCAGCATCGCGCATGCACCCTCTGTGGCACCGAGTGGATGATTCCATTCTTCCCTTCCCAGGTGGGACTGCGCACCGCGGCTGCCCAGTTAAGAAAGTCTTTCGTAACGGGGGATACGTTACAATCGATAAGCATGGCAACTGCAGTTCTGGCTCGCTGCTGCTGGGCCACATGCAGAAGATCCCATACGTCCTGGGCGAAGACGTCCAGAGCGCTTTGAACGCATTTGCCGAATCGGAACGTGTTCCTCTCACTGAGCGCCGTCGCTCGCGGTCGCCTACGCGCCTGCAGGCGCAATTGGTCACAGCCGTCCAACGAGTGAGGGATTGGCGTCCATAAGCCGAAGGAAGTGTGAGCCTCGTGAGAAGTGATGCAATCTACCGCGTATGTTGCGCAAGTGTCTGAAAAATGTACATTTTGCTCGCAACGCTTCTGCACCATAGCATCTCATCTGCACCGCTGTCTCCACGCGGAACTGAAGTTGCGAAGGTGCTCAGCCTCAGGTGTGGGCCGTGCAGAGGCCGCGAATACCAGCTGCTGTCGTATTTGCAAGGGCTAAAGTGATGTCCACAGCACTTTGCAGCCAGGACACTTTGCGTCAGCATCTTGAACAGTGTCACGTCTACGTTTGCTCATGCACGCATAGGCCGCGCTGGGGCCTTGACGAATACCAGCCGCAGATGTGGGCCGCGCAGAGGCCGCGCAATTCACGAAGGCAAGTATATGTCAGCGACTAGCCTGCAGCTTTCCAGCTCCCGCGTTTAAGCATTACACCCTGCTTCTTTGCTAGCGCGACAGCCATGGAAACTTCCTTTGAAGCGACAGAGAAGAAAACCATCGATGCGGAAGAGGGTGCGGAAGTTCGTGAGGTGCTTGCGCGCAGCCTCTCTGAACCATTGAGGTGCCTTTGCATGGGCAAGCAGATGCGTTGGCTTGTGGGCCTCATTGAGACGGACAAATCAACGGAGGCTGTCTTCGATCTTATGTGGCCGTCGCTCGACAAGGGAGAACGCCGTCTCAGCGTGAGGCGGGCAGCGGACCGGCGCACCTTGCATTTTCTCATGTATAAAGCCGACCAAGCGAAGGTGGATTTTGCCACTCTCCCCGGGGAGGTCCGCCCTGCGGCTGCGTACGAGCTGCTGAAGCCTGGCCGAGGACAAGCAGGCACGCGGGCCATTATGCAATTCGCTGGCGCCTGGTTCGCAGACTTCCAGCAGATTACTTCAAATTTCAATGTGGCGGAGGATGCACCAGCGCCGCCGCCAGTCGATGTCAAGGAGCTGTGGGATGAATTGCGCACCAGAACCCAGCAAGACTTGCATTTCGATTTCTGGCGCGCGAGGCTCCAGTCGCCCGGGCAGAGAGCACAGGACCCCATGGCCAAAGCGCTCCTGGCTGGCAAATCCGAGATCAACGCCATGAGACGCGCCGAGGAGAAGCGAGCACTCAAGAGACAACTCACCAGTGGCATCGTGTATCATGTGGGCGCCACGGGGAGCAAGCTCGTCTACCCGCGCGATTTTCCTTTGCTCCCCCGCAAGAACGGTAAGACGTGGGACCCCATCACGCGCAAGGACGTGAAGCTTCCCTTTGCCGACTACATTAACACTCGGATGCACTTCGAGAAGGCATTGGTGCTCTGGGGCAGCGCAGGGCAACAGAAGACGCCCACGGCTGCTGCGATAGCAAACCATGTGGCAGAAAACTACGAGGTTGGCCACTACTGCAAAGCCTCCAGTCCAGATGCGCTGAAGCCCGCTCAGGAATATTTCGGCAGGTGCGTGCCTGTGATCATGGAGGAGCTGTCTGCCGCCGATGTCAGCCAGCAGGGCCGAAAGATGAGCGCCAACTACCTGAAACAGCTCTTCGAGATTCGGGGCGGCGGGCAGTGCCGCGTCCGCAACACTTGTGTGTGCTTCCACCCGCTGCAGCCGAAGATGATCTGCATCAGCGACACGCCAGAAGATTGGCTCCATGCTGTGGACGGCCACACGGATGCCAACAATGAGCCGCTGAAGAAAAGGTTGTTCTTCGTGCACATCGACGAGCCGGTGATTGCTCCAGCAGCGGTGGCTGCGCATGAGGCTGATCTGGACGCAATTGTTGCCAAAGGTAAGCGCCGACGCATGGAGCTGCAGGGTGGCCCAGCCTCCGAATTTGATCTCACGCCGACTTCGGCAGGCAGTGCAGATGTGGAGGCCATATCCGGAGAAGAGGACGGCGATGACGACGATGAAGCTTCTTTTCATTCGTCTGCCACCTCGCGGCTTCCCGCTGGCGCATCTGGGCCATTGGGTCCAGACGCCAAGCCTCTCTTCACACGACTGCCCGAGTTCGTTGCAGTTTATTTGGTCTTCGCTACGGACGTTCTCGTCCGCATAGGGGAGCTGCCGGGAGAAGTCCACCAGCACTATTTGGCAGCGTTGCGAAGCGTGCAGCCTGCCATGGCCGATGCCTATGAGAACACCACGCACTGCTCAGTGTCCTTTCTCACGGACACCACGACGCTCAAGCTCATGCAGGCGTGGTTGGCTGGCAGTGGGAAGTTAACGGAGGATGCCTTGTGCAATCTCATCGTTGGCCAGACGGTGCTACCCAGTTGGCGAGACCTCGAAGCACTGGGCCCCTTCAGAGTTGATGCCCCGCCGGCGCCCGAGGAGTTTGCCCGTCGCTTTCGCGACCTATATCCGGGGCGCAAGAACGTAGTCCCCTCGCACCTCAAGCAGGGCGTGCTCGGCCTTTTGGGCAAAGGCCCCGAGGCAGAGAGCTGCGGCCGCCTCATTCATGAGCTGGCGGCCAAGATCCCAGAAGCGCTAGGTAAGATCCAAGACGGTGCCGATGCCATCACGGTGTTGCAGCAGCTAAGGATCCCGAAGTTCCGGGCATTGCTCGTGGCACGCCTCCTCTCCATTTCCAACCCCACGTTATACGACATGGAGCAACGTGACATTGGAGACTTCGCCGAACTGGGCCTCTGGCTACTGCTGGGCCATCCAACTGAGCAGGCGCGCACCGTGGTGGGCACATCTCCCTTCAAAGATGGCGTGGACAAGATGTTCCTGGCCTTGGTTGAGGCCCTCCCCGCTGCCCTGGCTGCTGTGGACCACCACGGGGTGGTCGAGCGTTTGACTCGCCTCCACTTGCTGCCAACGTCCGCCCAGTGTGTCGAGCATATGTTATGCGAGTGGCGAAAGATGTGCTTGCCCGAGGGAAGGACAGCTCGGGGCGACCCCTCTCCAGGCTACAAGGAGCTGTGGGAGGCAGTGGCGCCCATCCTTGCGCGACGCGCCTGCGTCGGCGAATCCGCCGTCGGGCAACTACACCACGGATCGAACGACGAAACGTCGGAGGAAAACGAAGATGATGTGGGCAGGGCACGCGCGCTGCTGCAGTGATCCGCGACATCTGAAGACATTCTGAAGACATTCTAGCAGTCATTGTGATATTTGCGAGCGTTTGGCTTAAAAGCGTTTGCAAGCGTGCAAGCATGCCTGCAATGTGCTGCACCCGGGTGGGCCATGCAAGCGCCCGAGTTTTTATCGGCGGGTTTGTGGCCAGACTCGGAGTGGCGCACTTTGTCATTCTAAAAGTAGCGGTCCCCTAGTCGACCCTGTATCTCTAGAGCTTGCTGTGCGTCCAGTGGTTGCGTGTGTGTGCACATCCATGTGGTTCAAGCCTTTGACGCGAAGACTTTGGAAACGTCTCCAGCGCCAGGCGTCGAAAGCAATTTGATATGGACGCTGCTACGCTCCCGACTTCCCCTGCTCGCCTCCGCGCTCTGCTGCGCGTTGTGATGCGGCTGATTCCGGAGGAGAGAGCAAAGTGGCAAGCCAAACTCAGCACGCTGCACGGTTCACAACAGGCCGTGCCAGAGTAAAAATGCGCAGACGACTACAGCACAGAGAAGAATTCCACCGTGCTGCAGCAGGCGATCCGGGAAACCGTCGCCCAATGGAAACTGGAGAGGAGAACGCTGGAGGTGGCCGTCGAGCGTGCAGGCGCCAGCTTCAAGGCAGAGCATCAGCAAAAGAAGCGCGCAACACTCGACCAACCTCCCGAGGCCGAGAAGACGGGCACTGTGGAGAGTAGCGCGGAGGCGATGGAAGCGGCGGCTCCGCCCACCAAGAAGCGCAGGACAACCATTTCATCTGGCAGCATGGAGGCAAGCGGAAGATCCAGTGATTGCGATCACACTCCTGTCCACGGCCGCCCTCTGCGTGTAGGCACCGATTGCATTGGCATGGAGGCTCCGATCCAGGCGCTACTCAATCTGGGCGTGCGCTTCGAGCATGTCTTCGCAAGTGACAAGGACAAGCACGTACGCGCCACCATCAAGGCCAACTTCGAACCAGGCGTGCTCTTTGAAGATATATTGCAGCGCGACCACTCGCAAGAAGGCTTCGCCGATCCTCGGAGCATGGTTTTCTACAGCATCGTCGAGTACTTGCGTGCCCACAAGCCGCGCGCCGTAGTGTTGGAGAATGTGCAAAGACTCGTGGGCATCGACGAGGGCCGTGCTTTCACTGAGGTGCTCCGCCAGCTGCTGCGGCTAGGCTGCTACGTGGTGCAATGGCGGCTGCTCAATACCAAGGACCACGGCGTGCCTCAGAACCGGGCGCGAGTATACTTCGTTTGTATCCGCAAGGACTTCTACGAGGAAGGCGCCTTCGAATGGCCGGAGCCCATCGAATGCCCGCCAATGGAACGCTTTCTCGACCAGCGCAGGCCAAAGCCCACTCTGTTGAATTTACAGCCGCCGCTGCACGGCCAAGCCTCCGAGAAGTGGGCTTTCACTATGGCGAAGCTTCTCCGCGACGCTGAGCCACTGAAGCACACATACCTCTTCAATTTGTACGGCACCATTGCTATGGCGGACCGCCCATGCTCGAGAAGTGCCCCTGCCTGTGTAGTAGCAGCGGTGACATTTGGATCTCGAGCCACGGACGCGCTCTCGACCTCAGGGAGAGGTGTCGCCTGCAGGGCATGAATCCGGACAAGCTCAAAATGGTGGTCTCGGAGCCTCAAGTGCACAAGCAGCTCGGCAACGCTATGAGTGTCTGTGTCGTCGAACGACTGTTGGTGCGCCTTCTGCCAGCGGTGGGGCTGACAGGTGCGCTGCCAGACCGTTGGGCCAATGGCGCCGCGGTGGCGGAATTAGAGGCCACCCGTGCGCAATCGCCGGACGCTGCTGAGCCGTTGGCAGCCTGGTGTAGCGACAATGTGTCCTGACAGACCATGTGTGTGAAGGCGGGTGTGGAAAAGAAATGCACGTGCGGCAATTCAGGCACCACGCTCGGCTCTTTGACGGACCGAAATCACGCCATAGGCGGAAGCATGTCCGGCCCTCGGCGAGCATCGAGCTTGTTGGTACAGGGGGGCTGGGCGCGCCCCCTACACGGCCTCGATTAAGGGACATCCACATAGCTGCTCGAATTGCGATTCCTTTGACAGCGCTTGCGCCACCTTTCCTGGAAGTCTTCTCGCGTGCAGCCCCCCAGGGCGGCAGAGAGTGTGCCTGTCCGAAGGGGTGTCTGCTTAGGGCGGCCCTTTTCCAGCTACAACGGGCTTTGGGGGGGGGGGGGGGGAGAGACAGCAGCCATCTGACAGATTGTGAAGCGTGGCTCAAAAGGGAAGCAAGTCTCATCAAGCGCCCTTTAACGCTTTCTTGATTCTGTGCATGCACCATCTAGTTCGCAACGCCTACTCGCTTTGCGCATGCATATGTGGAGCCAT
The DNA here is from genome assembly GCA_963575745.1 of Prorocentrum cordatum. Classification (NCBI taxonomy): domain Eukaryota; class Dinophyceae; order Prorocentrales; family Prorocentraceae; genus Prorocentrum; species Prorocentrum cordatum. The sequence continues at coordinate 129,526 of CAUYUJ010017199.1, read as the reverse complement.
CGCTGCACGCGTATGTTTACCGCATGGCCTTTGCTCACTTCCGCTCTTTTGCAAAAACCTTTTGGCTCCGAGTTGTGTTTATAGTCATATTTGTAGTAGCTGTGACCTTGAGCGGCTGCCGATAAGCGCGGGAAGAAGCTGACAGAGCAGGCGCAGCGAGGTGCCATGCAGCGCCAGTTTACGCTTCTCGTCAAACGGCCTGGTCAAGGCAGAGGCTTCGCAGGCAAGGGCGCCGAACGTTTCGAAGCAACGACCATCCTGGGCGCCAATCTCCGAGAAGCTGTTGAGGATGCGTACCAGAAGGACCGAGGCGAAAAGCCGAAGCTTGGCTTTCGACTCCAAGGTCCGATGCAGGTCACCTCGTCTGGCTGCATCATGGTGAAAGACTTTGTTGTAAAATGCGGCGCGCTGGAGGGCGACTCCATGCAGTGTACTATGCGCGATCCAGATGGCCCTGGAGATCGGCAGGCGAGACGAAACAAAGCGAATGAGAAGACTCCGAAGGTGGCCGTGGAGACACCCAGCAAGAAGAGGAAAATAGCCGCCCAGTTGCCTGTGCCCACACCAGTGCAACTGCTTGGCAAGCCTGTGATGAACCGCCGCGGGATCTGGGATTGCCTCGAGAAGTTGACTTGGAAGCGAGGGAACGTCAAGTCCAAGACCTTTGGCAGGACAAGCATTACACTGGGCGTCACACGCGGTGCCCCAGGAGCCGATGGCTTCGACGAGGAAGGCTACAATGACCAAGACGTGCCCGGATGTTTGTCAAAGGACGATCAAAAGCAATGTGCCAAACTTTGGAAATTGCTTCAGGACGAAGGCCGGGCGCTCGGCTTCCAATTCACCAGCGCGCAGCTCAACATAAATTTCGAGGCCAATCGTCCCCGCCACCACCGCCGCACGGACAAGGACCACCAATGGTGTCTGTCTCTGGGCGAATTCACAGGAGGCGAGTTCTGCTGGCAGGAGAGGGACCAATGTTTCAGCGTGTCAACAAAAGATCAATGGCAGAAGGTAGACGGTCGGCACGAGCATTGGGTGTTGCCGCATCAGCCGCAAACCGCCATCAGGTATTCCATCGTACTCTTTCGAAACATGGGTGACTCCACAGAGATCTTCTACCATTCCGATGCTGCGACGCCCAAGTGAGTAGCCCCCCGCCGCTCTGTTTTGAGGTGGCATGTGACGTATAATCAGAGCGTCGCAAATGCAAGCATGCGCATGCCTGCTCACCGCGCGCCACCCCATGAAGCGTTTTCGATCCACGCGCACATTTGCATCTTGTTCGCAAAGCTCCTAACTTTTCGCGTGTCTTAGCCTCACTCCGCACGCGCACGCATGCAGCGCAGCCTTTGCTTACGCTCTCATGTAGAATTTTCTGGCTCCAAGTTTTGCGCTTGTAGAAAGTAGTCAGCTTAAGCCCGAGCCGGCATCGAAGCATCAAGTGTGAGATGTATGAGATGGCGCGCGAATTTAAGCTACACGTCAAACCACCCGGCCAAGGCCGAGGGTTCGCAGGGAGAGGCGCCAGGAGTTTCACAGTATCGACCACCTTGGATGCAAATCTGCACGACGCTGTTGAGGACGCGTATCAGAGAACCGAAGGCGAAAAGCCCGTGCGCGGCTTTCGTTTCCAAGGTCCGAAGCAGGTGACCTCGGCTGGCTGCATCACCGTGAAAGAATTTGTTGCAAAATGCGGTGCACTTGGTCGCGACTCCATGCAGTGTACTATGCGCGATCCGGATGGGCCTGGAGCAAGGCAGGAGAGGCGAAACAAAGCGAAGGAGAGGGCTTCGGAGGCGCCCGTGGAGACACCGAGCAAGAAGAGGAGAATAGCGACAGCCGCCCAGTTGCCTGTGCAGGGAGAGGCGGCGGAGTCACCTGGAGGGCTTACGCAGCGCCCCTTCCGCGTGGGCCATGATTGCGCAGGCGTGAATGCGACTTGCCAAGCGTTGCGGAACCTGCGCGTGGACTTCACAGAGGCCTTCGCGAGCGACATTGACAAGTTTGCTTGCCGGACCATCGATGCCAATTCCCGGCCTCTCAAATTCTACAGGGGCAAAGTTGATGGAGACATCACCAAGCGAGACAATTCGCAGGCGCCCGCCTGCGACCTCTACATGGCCGGGTTTCCTTGCCAGCCGCACAGCTCGGAGGGCAAGAAGAGAGGCTTCCACGACCCACGTGGCCAGGTGTTCTACGGTGTTCTGGATTATTTGAGAACCCACAAGCCTCGTGTGGCGGTCCTCGAGAACGTGCGAAGTCTGCTTCACAATCGCGGCGGCGAAGACATTTGCGAGGTTCTACACCAGTTGCTGCGATTGGATTGCTATAACATCCAATGGAGGGTCCTGAATACCGCCCACCACGGCGTGCCGCAAAGCCGAAACAGGCTCTACATCGTCTGCATCCGCAAGGACTTTTACATCCCTGGTAGGTTCCCGTGGCCGAAGCCCATTGCCTGCCCGTCGGTGGAGCGCTTCTTGGATCCATGCGAGGCCAAGCCGAACCTGCTCAACGTGCAGCCGCCTCCCCAGACCTTCGCTTCCAAGACGTGGGCTGCGACGATGGCGAAGCTCTTGCGCGACAAGCATGAGCCGTTGCAGCAACCATGGCTCTTCCCTGTCAACACCAGCGAGGGGCGTTGCTCTGTGAAGATGGACAAGTGCCCCTGTTTGCTCACCGGCAGCAAGATCTGGATCTCCAACAGAGGTCGGCTCCTCAATGCACGCGAGCGCTGTCGATTGCAAGGCGTGAACCCAGAAGTTTTCAAGCAGGTGGTGTCGGATACCCAATGGCGTAAGCAACTCGGCAATTCGTTCAGCGTCAATGTCATCGAGCGCTTGCTCGCCCTTCTCTTGCCCGCCGTGGGGCTGACGGGCCCGCTCCCGGACCGCTGGGCAAGCGGCGCCGCAGCGGCGGAGTTGGAAGGCACCAGAACCAGCGTGTAGCAGCCGCACATTAGCGAGCCATTGGCAACCTAGTGTAGTGAGAGAGCGTCCTAACAGACCCCGTGTGCGAAGGCGTGTGCGGAAAAAGAGATGCATGTAGCGCAGTTCAGGCATCGCGCTCGTCGGGATATGGGAACTGCCGAGCATCCCCCCGAGGGGCTCCAGAGGCATGTCATGGGGAACTGGGTGGACGTGGGCATGGCCATCCCTGACGGGCCGCGGCCACCCATTAGTGGCATCCAGGCCACACCCACGGACAGATACCAACCCGCCATGCAGAGACGAGCCCGGCCAGTTTGATAGACCGAAATCACACCATACGCGGAACCATGTCTGGCCACACCTCCGGGAGCTTGTTGGTACAGGGGGCCGGGCACATTTAGCCAGTTAACCGGCTTAGGACAAGGATAGACTTGTTGTACGAAAGCGGCGCTCCTTTTGAAGACGCCCCCCCCCCCCCCCCCCCGCGCAAGCAAACAAGTGACTTAATGCCGCGCAGCACTGGGTGAGAGATGACCCCTTTGGAATTGCGCGGCTCTCTTATCTGCCTCATTGCATGGCTGTGTGGCGGTGGGGTCAGTGTAAGTGGCAGCACGGCGCAAGCAAAGCTGTGTAGAGAGGGGCCATGCGCATGCAGGTACCTAGTCTATTGACGAAGTATTGCGAAGCGGACGCCTGCGCACACCAACGCAACGCATCGCGATGTGGGGCATGTTGCTGGACTGGCATTCCTACGCTTCATGCCGCTCTCATGCTGCCGTCATGCTGCTCAACTTTAGTACAGAAGAGTTCGCGGCTGTCCCATTCAGAGGTTCCCGACGGGGCCTGCAGTACAGCACGCTAGTCACAGTGAGACTCAAGTTTACATTTTAGTCGCCATTCCCTAGTTTTTGCTGTGTGTGATCCATGGCTGCAGCACACGACCTCACCGAGGCCGCCTTCCCTTTCACGCGCGAAGGTCACAGGAAGCTCCTGGCCAAGGCCAACGCCTTCAGGCGCGCGAGCAAACATGCTTGGTCGATGTTCTTCGAGCAGATGGAGACCGCCCAAGAATTGCGCGAAAATCTCGAGGCTATCCGGGAATCCCTGGACACCACAGCCGCAAACCTTCCTCCGCAAATCGCCGAGACGCTCGACGAAACCCTCAAGAAATTCCAACAGTTCGCACAGCAGCTCGGCCGCTCTTGCGAGTGTCCGGTCTGCTACAAGGCAGTGAAGGCATCGGAGACCAACCCGGAGCACGAGAGTTTCATGAAGCTTCTCTATTGTGGGCATCTTCTCTGTGGCGATTGCGCTGCAACGATGAAGGGAAGCGAAGACAAGCGTTGCCCCGTATGCCGCACCGACATCGGCTCGCAAATCGCCAACGCGGTGCCCGCTGTGGTTGGCGCGGAGAGCAAGCCGAGGCCGAAGCGAGACGCCGACGACCTCCAGACGCCCAAGGACGAGCAGCCTCTGCCAGAAGGCGCCTACATCACCCGCTACAAGGGCGACTGCTACGTGTGCGACGCCTCATGGACGGCGGGCGCCACCGTGGCCAAGCACCGCCGCTTGCAAACCAAGCAGGTCTGTACTGGATGTGCCGACGCTGCTGTACCCTGCACAATCTGCGGCCGCGATGCCTCGGAAACCGATGCCCTGAGGAATGGCAAGAAGGAGCTGAAGCGCTTCTTCTGCCTCCACTGTGTGCGCGAGAAGCAGGAGCAAGGTGAGGCGAGGGCCATCATCGGAGCCACCCAGTTCCTCAACAAGCACAAGCAGTGAGCGGCAGCAGCGGCACCCAACGGAAAAGGCCGCCACACGCGTGTGTGGCAAAGGCGTTTGGCCAAGGGCGCCGCAAGGCCGATAGGACACGTACAGCAGCAAGTGCACATCTAGAGCAAGTTTCACATAACAAGTGTGTCGGAAAAGTGTTGTGCCGCGCGCGCTTGCCCTCCGCGTGCCCTCGCGAACATTGCGCATCCCCATCGCGCCCGCGGACCTGCAGTGAGAGCGCATCGCATGCTAGCAGGCATGTGTTCGCAGTTTGTTGCTCGAGCATCTCAAGCAGCTGCACGCCTTTGTGCTACGCGGTGATGGCGGCGACGCCCGAAGACCTGAAGCTCATCCAGGCCGGCTACCATGCCAATTGGTTGCCGGAGAAGCTGCGCCATGACCTCTGGCAGTACACACTCACTCGCCAGCCATACTTCGTTAAGTTCCGCGGGCACGATCTCAAAACCCGCCCGAAGATCAATTTCGCGGACCCCAACGAGAATGGCGAGTACCCCCTTTACCGTTGGGGTCAAGAGCGGCAGTCCTACGGGCTCGTGGAGAAGATTCCGCCGCCAGTTCGCGCCGTCATGGATTTCATCGAGGCGCAGTTCGGGCCCAAGACTAATCTGGCCATGGCCACCTACTAGTGGAACGGGAAGGAGCATTACATACCCGTCCACCAAGACAAGAAAATAACCACAGGCTCGCTTGGACGTGTGGAGACCGCCAGCCGCATCTTCAACGTCGCCCTCGGGGCTGTGCGGCCGTTCCTCGTCACATCTCTGGCCAGCCTTGGCAAAGCGCAGCGCGAGGACATGGACATCCTTGCGGAGTTCCCCATGCAGCCGGGAGACCTTTACGTCCTGGAGGGCGAGGTCACCCGGCGATTCGGACATGGCGTCCCCCGCGACCCGCGCATCGAAGACCTGCGCGTGTCCTGGGTGTTCCGCACGGTGAACGCCTCCTTTGTCAACCCCACGGAGCAAACGTTCAGGGAGGCCGCCGGCAAGGTGCATCGCATCCAGCCCGACGCTGAGAAGATGGCTAAGCGTCAACGTGTCACGGAAGCTTGCAAGGAGCAGCGCGGCTGAGTTCTATGATGCTTGAGATGCGAAGCGTGCCTTTTCGACAGAGCGCCTTTTAGGGAACGGTCTCGATGCAAAAAGGTTGTTGCCGTGCATGCATGTACACCTCGCATGTAATCTCAGTTCAGGAGGTGAGCGTCTCCCTAGCCACATCTCTGCCGACCCGCTGCGAACCCACAGTCATGCTTGGGTCTTAGGGCGTGCGATGTGCATGCTCACGTGTCTGGCAGCAAGTGCTCAAGCCTCTTGAAGATTCAGGCGCACCTCGAAGTGACGGTGCAACCCCGATTGGACCCGCACTCTCCGGCCAGTAACTGTGATCGACATGGCTACCCGCAGTCGCTCCCCAAAGCGAGTAGGAAGCACCAGGGCGCCCAGCCACGGCGAGGTTGCGAAAGCCATCCGAGCAGCGTCCCGCGCCACCTTGGAGCAATGCCTACTGAAGTGCTGGCGGTATGGCAACCTACCTGAGGAGGTGCGTCGAAGCCATCCTTAGGCCCCTGCAAGCGACTGCGGCGCACCCTATGATCCACGCAGTGCTCGGCGGGATGGAAGTTATGCTGCCCTCATCCATCCTGGGATCGCTCCTGACACAGACCGACAAGGTCCACCTCCAAGGAGTGGATCGCTGCTGGGGAAATGCAGCGCGCGTGCCGTCTATGTGGCTCGACTTGAATCGTCGACGCTTGCCGCCATGCAGCGCCAAGGAGTTTCTGGCCAAGATGGAAGATCGCATGTTCAGCCAGCTCGTCAGCCTCGCGCTACCAAGTGTAGCGGTGGGCCGAGGCACGTTCACAAAGCTCAAGGCGCTCGCTCCACAGATAGTCGCCTTGGACGTTTCGCGCACTAACGGCATGCACAATCACCTCGATGTCTTGCTCGACCAGTTCGCTTTGCTGCAACATTTGCTTCTGGGAATCTTCGACTTTGGTGTCACGCGTTTCCAGCAGGTGCTGGCGCGCTGCAGCGCACTGCGCGCTCTTGAGGTGCAGAGCACGAGGCTGGTATCGGATCTGTGCGCGGTCCACCGCGCATGGTGCACTCGAGGACCTCTCCCTTGACATGGGCCTTTGGCGCAAGGAACTCGCCCGAGGAGATATTGAGTTTCATGGCGCAGTCAGGCGGATGCAAGAGGTGTTCTTGCGGCGACTCTGTGGCTTGCGGCGCTTGTGCTTGAACCATTGGGTGGGAACGTCGGAGGCCGAGATTGATGGCATCGTGTCTGTGTGTCCCCGGCTCCAGGAACTGCGCCTAGCAGGCCTCGACGTGGGGCGCGCACACATGCAGACCAGTACAAGCGAAGATGGCATCTTCCGACGCCTCGCTGGCGAGTAGGCATTCGACTCTGATAGCGATTCTAGGATGGCTGTCCGCAGTTTTGTCTTGTGGGTGGCGCCTGAGTAGCAGCGCGGAAGCAACGCCGCATTTCGCAAAAATGCACGCGACCTTGGCGCGCGATGGCACGTGCGATGCAATGCTGAACGGTCCATGCAGGCCGATCCTCAAGCAATGTCTGAACGGGCGGCAGTATATGGGGTGTGTGTGCAGCTGATCCCACACAACGATCATCGAGCATCGCGGCTCGCTTTGTACATCTTCGGTCTCCATCCGTCTCCCTCAGTCTTGCATGCAGCATATTCAGCGAAGGCTCAAGTAGCTTCAGTCGCTAACTCTGCCCGCCATCACCAGATCCGCCGAGATGGAGCGCAAGCGCAAAATTGACGCGGCTCTGGGCAGCGTTTCGGCAAAACAGCTTACCGGCGTTTCTCTCTTCTGCGGGGCTGGTGGTATGGACGTTGGCTTCACACGCGCTGGCTTCAAAACCCTTTGGGCTGCGGATAAGAACTCTGCCGCATGCGCTACCTACAACCGTTACGCACAGCAAGCAATCGCATTACGGAGGGACCTGGCGAAAGAAGATTTCGAGAAGCTTCGGCAACAGCTCGCTTGCACTCCCGACTGCGTCTTTGGCGGTCCGCCTTGTCAAGGTTTTTCTCAAGCGGGGAAGATGAGTCAGACCGACGCAAGGAACGATCTCATAAACGTCTTCCTGGGCGCTGTCGAGAAGTTGCGCCCACGTTGTTTTGTGATGGAGAACGTGAAAAACCTCAACAACGAACGTCGATTTCGCCCGCTTCTCGCTGCTCTTGTGCAGCGTGCAGAGGAGCTGGGATATTCATGCGCGACAGAAGTCGTAAATTGCAACGACTTCGATGTCCCGCAGGCGAGGGAGCGGCTCATCTTCGTCGGTCTCTTGCCCGGGGGGAGGTTGCGCCACCCAAGCAAATACTTCTTCCAAATGTTGCGCCGATCCCGCAAGCGTGCTCAGACAAGTGGCGAGGTGCTCAGGACCTTGGGCCGAGCGGGTTCCGAAACGAACCCGCTTGGCAGCAAGGCCAAGATTGTCGTGACAAAGAATCCTGTGCTGCGCCAGAGTCCATATGCGGGCATGCTCTTCAATGGGAAGGGTCGTCCCATCGATCCAAGTCGGCCATGTCCAACCTTGACTGCTTCCATGGGTGGTAACCAAACGCCCATCATCGACGAAAGGCAATTCTTCGATGGAGAAGAGGGGTGGGTTGTCGGGCTCCACCAAAGTCTCAAAGAGCAGCAGAACAAAGGTCACGAGAAAGAGCGCCCGAGCGTGCCAGGACACCTGCGCAGACTTACGATTGCGGAGGCGGCCCGCCTACACACTTTCCCATCTGATTATCCCTTTGGCAAAGCAGCTTACAAGCAGATCGGAAATGCGGTCCCTTGTAATTTCGCCTTCGCACTGGCGTGTGCCGTTAAAGAGACCATCAATGCAGATGGATTGACCAGCCCGCCGCCACATGCTGCATCGGCGTGAGCACGGGCGTCTCTTGATGAAGTCCAGGGGCGCGCCGTCGTGTGTAAAACAAAGACCTGCGCGGGGGGTGGCAGACGGTTTCCGCAGGCACTCTACAGACGTTCGTGTTGGGAACGGGTTTCAATTTGAGAGGATGTGACTTTACTTCCAGAACGCACGGTGATCCAGCAACGCCCATGAGCAGTCGCTGTTGAGCAGTACGCTTTGAGGGCGAGCCTTGCGTAGTCCGCGCGTCCAGGTGTGAGATGACTGATTCTGTTGCAAGGACATGTCAGAAAAGCGCTTGGGCCTCACACGCATGGTGCGCAATGCTGGCGAAAAGCGGCACGATCATGTAGCCATGCATGGCGCTTTTGTCTGCTGGCATTACACGCTTTGTGCTTGTCTTGCGGGCCGTTAGCCTCAAGCTTCCTTCTGTAGGGCCTGCTTGTAACAAGCCGTCCCCTTACTATCGGTCCCGGCACTGCGTCGCCCATGTCCAACCGCAGAGAGAGGAGGGCCGGAGTGCTGGCAGCGCGCCGAGCAGCGCGCAGAGGCCTAGAGAGCTGCAGCGTGCCATATTGCACCGAATATGGTAAGAAGTTGTCTGGATGTACGCACGCAATGTGTGAAAAATGCGTCTTCAGTTCCATCGGGGCCTCGGATTTCGATGAGCTTCAGCCGCGCTTCGCATTCAAATGCGCAATCTGTCGCTACCGTTACAGCGTTGGTGCAGAAACAACAAAGACTTGAATGGCAAAGTTCGTGCCAACGGCGCGCCGCAAGGAGATGGAATGCGGCTGCCCAGACGACTGCGGCAAGACTTATATGGTCACGCATCGGCCTTGCAGCTACGGGTGCTTCGATTGCGCCGAAAGCAAGTTGGTGCTGGACCTATTGTCCATTCACGGGCACCGCCTGGACAGCGAAAGCGAGGCCATTGATTCGGAGGCCGCTGAGGTGGAGCCCGCTGGCGATTCCCCGCGCCAGTGGGGAGATTCTGACGGAGCCCGGAACGCAGATGCCAGGGATGCCTCCTTTGAGCAGTATGAATTCGGAGGGATGGGACCAGAGACGCAAGGAATGCAGCACGTTTTCGCCGAGGAGGCGGTGGCCTCGCCCACGGCCGAAGCGAGAGAAAACGATATGTGTAAAGTGGCAGCGCCAAGCCAGACCGAGGCGTTCCTGCCAGAAGTGTGCCGCCTCAGCAGTATGGATTGAATGAGAGTGGAGCCCGGTCATCCATCGAAATAAGGACACGACCTTCGAGTGGTGAGTCTCGCTGGGCGAATTCCAAGGCGGCCAGCTGCGGTGGATGGAGGGTGGCGATTCCTTCTCGGTGTCCACTCGAGGCGTGTGGACGAAGATAGACGGACGGCACTGGGTGGAGCCGTGCAGCGGAGACCGCTACTCCATCGTGCTCTTCTGCTGCGAGGGCGCGCCGCAGCCCATCTTTTGCCATTCTGCGAACGTCGGCGCGAAGCCAGTGACTCGCGCGTGGAAGCGACCTTCGCCCGTTCGGAAGTGAGTATCGCAGTCGAGGCGTTCTTGGGTGAACGCAATCCTGCTCTAGGTGTTGGACCGAAATCATTATTATTACCTCAGCACCTTCAGGAATAAGTTACTAGTTGGAAGTTCTACTAGACAAAATATTCTTTCACGCGCGCAGGGGCTACCACTCATCTACTCCTCAGCACCTGAAGAGCAAGTGAGTAGTAGGATGTTCTACCATAAGCCGCTCTTGCGCATTGCAGACGAAGTTTCGTGAACGGCAGACTCGGTGCTCACGCGCGCATTACTACCGATTGCGCACGCTTATCGTAATATTATAAGCGCAGGCTCAAATTTCTGCAAACGGATTCTTGTTTCGCACATAGGAGCAATGATTCCCTCTTGCACATTGTCGCCCTTACCGCAGAGCTTTGCCATACCTTACCGCGTCGAAAAGCAGGGTTACTTCAGCACAAGTGCGCCGGGCATTGAGACAACAGGGAAATATTTACAACCCTTGGCAATGCTAACGAGAGTCGCTCATCATTTGTGGTTGGTCGGCTACGGAGGAAAGAGCTTCATTCTGAATTCTGCCCTCGTCGAAGAGACGCTCGACAGCTCGACTATCTGGTGGCTGATCTTCACGCGCATCGCGCCAACCAAGGAGAACAAGGTCAAAGAATGGCTGAGGAAACATCTGCCTCCAGACACTCTGGACGTCGAGGGCCTTCAGACGCTGAATCCATGGCTGCAGCGCCGCCTTGGTTGGGGCGATGTCCGCGCCGCGCCGGAACTTCTGGTGGTGCTACGGCAGGAGGCACGGCTGCCTGCGCTCAGCCTTCAAGACGAGCTAGTAGCAGATAGACATCAGCTGGCTCGCAAAGAGCTGCGGATCCGCCAACCGCAGATTCCTGTGTTCACAGCGAATCCGGTCTTTTGTACCCACTGGGGGCGTACTGCACAACTTGCAAAGCGGTACGGGAGCGAGGACATGTTTCGCATTCTGGAGGGCACTGCTGCCATCATGGCCATGCCCGACAAGGCTCCCGTCCAAGCCCTCCCCGCCGCACCACTGGCATTGAACAACGGCGCGGCGACACCCCTGCCTGTGGCAGCTCAATCGCCTGACCTTAACTTTATGTGGGACAATGTCATCAAAGGCGTTCCGGTTACGGACAACATTCAGCTCCGAACCACATGCCAAATATTGCGCCAGGCCGCCTTTTGTCGCGTAACCTCCTTTGCTCGGAATTCACGTAGGTTTTCTTTGAGAAGCCAGAGCAGGACAGCGACAGCGATGAGGACGAACAGCGCCAACACAAGGTGCACACTGTGCACGTGTGGGGTTCTGAACCGTTCCGCGTCGTGAACATGAAGGCCGCATACCCAGAAATCTTGCAGTGCATCTTGCAAGAACTCGGGGAAGACGTTACTTTTGCGCGCTTCCTCGTCAAGCTTCTCTACGTGGTCCGCCAGAGAGCGCCGCCATGCCCTTCTCTGGGCTCTAAGCTCCTGGACCAGGCAAAGGGGATATGGGCACTGCATGTGGGTAGCAAGCCAGTCGAGGCGTTGCGGGCTCACGAACTCGACTTGTTAGACAGCTTCCTTGCGCGCCCGCGGATCATTCGCTGCCGCGTCTGCTTTAAGCCGTGTGACGACGCAAAGTACCGCATGCACAGTTCCTGCAAGCAGCACATGATCGAGTGCGACAAGTGCCACTTCAAATGCAACTGCCCGTCCAGGCTGATGAAAGTTCCGGAGCGCTCAAAGGTAGACACAGGCGAAGACGCAGCCGAGATCGAGCGGATGTACAGGAAGCGGAAGGCAGATATCGAGAGCTTGAACTTGGCTACAACGATGTGGTGCCGATTCAAATGCCAGAAATGCGGATCGTATGCGCACGACAGCGTGTGCCCCAAGCCAGAATGCCGACCAAAGAGCACAAAAGTCGCCCGATGAGCTGAGCTGTAGAGCCTAGTAACAGTAACAGGCTAGGCGTGCGTTCAGAAAAAATGATACTTCTTGCAGATTTGCCGGCGCAAAATGCGATGCGAACACACCACTGCTTCTGGAGCTAAGATTTCTTTCAGACCCCTGAGTAGGAATAATAATTATTTTTTGGGGACAGAACTAATCCCCCCTAGAAATTATTATTTTGTCCTCGAGTCAGCTGTCCCGAGAAGTCCGGAGATGTCCGCAGATGTCCAGAGATGTCCGGAGATGTCGGGGTGTGTACGGTGTTCAGTCACGGAGTAGGACAAATAATTATTTCTTGGGGACAGAACTAATCCCCCCCTAGAAATTATTATTTTGTCCTTGAGTCAGCTGTCCCGAGATGTCCGGAGATGTCCGAAGATGTCCAGAGATGTCCGGAGATGGCGGGGTGTGTACGGTGTTCAGTCACGGAGTAGGAAAAATGATTATTTCTTGGGGACAGAACTAATCCGCCCCTAGAAATGATTATTCTGTCCTCGAGTCAGCTGTCCCGAGATGTCCGGAGATGTCCGGAAGCCTTCCAAGAGCAAGGATGAACGCAATCCTGCTCTAACCTGTTAGACCGAAATCACGCATAGCGTTTGTGTGTGCCAGGGAGCGAGGAGTGCGATCAACGCGCATAGCTTATTAAGGAAAGTGCAGAGGAAGACAGTATTGCCTAATGCGAACACGCGTGAAACCCTCCATCTGAGAGACATCTTGGTTCAAGTGTGATCGCTGCGCTTCCCCCGGAAATCATGGATCGCTGCGATTTCATCTTCGAGATCGATTCGTTCGAACTCGTGCCTGGCGTGCCCCCCTGCGCGCAGGTGTCGCGACGCCGGTCACGGTGTCCCGCGGCGGCCGCATCATCTACCACGGTAGCGAACCAGAGGCGATGGAAGCCGTTCTCCGACCAGGCGATCTCGTCAGCCGGCCCAGCGGGTTGGACCGCCGCGGCCTGCAGCAGCCAGTAGCCAACGGCATAGTAATGGAGTGGCTGGTCGCCATGTTCCCCGGCAAGGACCCACCAGAGTACAAATGGTGCAGGGTCACCGCCGCTCTTCTGCACTCTGATCTGGAGGTGGTCTAGGTGAACTTTGCGGCCTTCATGGAGACCCACAGCCACATCTTCCGCGGACCACGTGAGTCAGCAGCCCGTGTGGACGACCGCACCCTCATCACGCCGCAGTGGCGAGCAGAGCACCCCGTGGAATGGCAGCGCCTCTGGGACCAACAAGCCAGAAACGAGTGCCCGGTGTGCCACAAGAAGCTCGATATCTGGGACGGCCCCATGAACAGCGACGTGCCCACTCGTTGTAATCACTGGGCCTGCGTTGCCTGCTGGGCGGAGATTTCACAGCGGGACCGCCGCGACGACCTCACAGTGTGGCTGCGACGACCTCACACTGTGGCTGCGACGCTTTGCGGATGACGAGTGAAAGGCCAGCTCCCGCGCAGGTTTGCCCAGGCGCAGGGAGCGGCGCGGGTGCACAGTCAGACAGGTGACCGCCATCAGCCTGCCTGGACGAAAAGACATGCGGCGATGCGTTACATGTCGCGCGAAAGCTCGCGCAACCTCCCCGCATCCCACCCCGCCAAGTGGCTCAGGGGCTAGCCCCATGGCGCTCGACTCTTGCAGCGATCCTTGGGCGGTTGCTCATAGTTCTGTGTCCAGGCAGCAACAGAAAATGGTCGCGAACACAGCGCGCAATGCCGCTCCATTCAGGCCAATCGTAAGCAACGTTCGAACGCGCAGTGTTGAGCCTCTGACAGACCGAAATCACCACAAGCTTGCTAGAGAGGCCAGCCTTGCGATGTGTAGGAGGCACAGCGCGCAACACCCCAGCCCATCGCTTATGCTTGCGTGGCCCCCAGGGCGCCCCTAGAAATGCAGCCAATGCAGTCAGGCGCTTTTCCACGGCTCTTTGCAGTCATTTGTATTCAAGGGATTCTTGTTTTAATTTTACCTGCACCCCTCAACTTCTCCATGGCGGACGCAAGCTCTGATGCCTGCTCCATCGCACCGCCGTCCCTGGAGAATCTGCAGCGCCGTGTCCGCAAAACGAAGGAGAGCCCTCCACGCGCGGCGGTCTACGATGTGATTGCAGCAGTGAAGAATTGCGACCAGAACTACGCAGGTCAGATGTACAAGCGTCTCCTTGACGCCGGCAAAGTTCCAGAGTGCGCCGAGGTGGACCTGGTCTTGGTTCAGCCGCTTGGTTCCTGCAAGTGCATGAACCAAGAAGGTAGCAAATGGGGCGGCAACCGTAAGCCCGTCCGAGTGGCCAGCGCAAGTGAGATGGTTCAAGTCCCCACGCAGCTGCCAGGCAATTGCGACTTCAACAAGGCTTGTGAGGAAGTGATTGCGAAATTTCTGGACGTCGCGCCTCGTGATCCGGATGCAGCCAAATTTCCGGACGTTGCTGGTCCAGCTAAGGAGGACCAAGGCACAACGCGATCCTGACAGGAAGCGTCGGGAGCGCCGCTGTGGCTCAAGGAGGCGCTTACCGATGCCGTGGCGACAGGCATCGAGCAAGGCGTTAAAGCCGCGCAGGCCGCCTACGCAGGACAGTTGCAAGCCCTGGGGCGAGAGCTGCAGAAGGTCTCAGAATATGGACCCCGCATCGAGATGAGCCGCGCCTTCCCAAGTCGTCCGGATGAGCTGCTGGACTTGGGCGTAAAGCTCCACGCTGAGGCAGATCTGCAGCGCTTGGGCGAATACGGCCTGCCCGTCACCACCTTTCTCCAGGAGAAGTTCCCGGAGAAGAATATCTCGCGGACCAGCGCATGCTTCGCCAAGACACTCAAGCAGCGACGCCTCGAACTGTACAGGGAAGGACCCGGAGGAGCACCAGATCTTCCTTCTCTACCATCAAGGAGAGTGGCCGCATAGCGTATTGCAGGTGCTGGCGACGCCCGCCATGCAACAGACCATTCAGTGCCTCCTGGGCATGGTGGCGACAGAAGGGGAAAGCGACAAGCGGCGACAAACCCTCCTGACCGCATATGCAGCTCCATCTTCTGCTGGAGCCACTGGCGCAAGCTCACCCTGATCGATAGCCTCCGACTGAGGCCGCTGTGGTCAACGCAAAGCACAGCCACGACGGATACTGTGCCTCGTTTGCGCTGCCACTGGCAAAAGAAAAGAGTTTTGCACAGCAAGCGCGCATGTCCCAGCGCATTCATCCGTGGAGCGAGACGGTAATCTGCGCTTGCAGGTCGCAGCCCGGCATCTCTGTCCATCTTGCTCATTCCACCCCCGTGGCTTCCACCCAGTACCTTAGAAAGGCATTCCATTTGGCCAGAGCCACAGCAACCGATTCCCGCTGCGGCTGCATGCCGCTCCAGGCCGCCCCCGGGGAGGAGAGCTGCCCAGGGCCGCGCCCCGCGCTTGCACCTGAAGCCACCACCACAGCGGCAAGAAGCATAGAGGCCTCCAGGGGCGCAGGCCGTCAGGAATGTCCACAGAGCGACGAAACACGGTGCGAGATGTATGGCTGCAGCAAGGCCGTGCTCCAAAGCACAAGCTGCTGCCAACGGCGGCTCTGTCCTGAGTGCACCCTGCGGTGCTCACAGCGGCGCCTTGGTCCGGCAGGGCTTCGCAGTTTCTGTGCGAGGTTCGTCCAGAGCGGCGCGGAAATCTCAACTACGGCAGCCGTGGCAGACTTCAGGTGCCTCTTCTGCCGCAACATGCGGCCCTTGAGCGAGCGAGAGGTGTGCGTGCAATCATGATGAAAGTGATTGCGCCCGTGTTCTATGCAGGCGAGTAGCTGTGGACAGGTAGGTGCTGGGGAGGGAGATCTGGCGCCAAAGTTGAGTCGCGCAACTGCGTGCACGCTTGTTTGCCAAATTGTCTGCGAAGGCCCTGGGGCAGCCCTCCGCGCTCGACGAGCCATGCTGAGCATCTAGGCTACCCGACGCGTGCGAAGCTGCGTCAGAAGTGTTCAGACGAACGCACGCAGCAGCTCTATGGCAGACCGAAATCACTTTGCCCCCCGTGCGGCTCAGAGGGGGGGGGGAGCAATGCAGCAAGACGCTGCAATCCGCTGCGCGCAGCGGCGCCCTCGAGTCAGTTACACTTCAACAGCTACGCCTCCCTTGCCAGCACTTTCCGCCAACTGGGGCCTCCGAGTTGGGTCCCGCATGCTGCCATCTTCCGCGCATTGCGTAGCAGAAGCAATAGAGAAGCGAGAGCACCGCTTCAAGGTATCATGGTATCTATGCGGTAGCAGCGGTCGTTCAAAATTATTACCGCCCGGCCGCCCCCGCGTCTCACTACCATGGTTTCGACACCGCCGCCCGAAAGCCAGTCGCACGGCTGGCGCCAGCTGCGGAGCAAGCAGCCGCCTCTTCTAGCCTGTGGCGGCACTTATGCAAACACCAGCGACGTGCCTGTCTACCAAGACGTGCAGGGCAGCACGACGTACTATCCACCGATCTTTGCCGATGCGCCCGCTGAATTGGCCGCCCAGCTGCCTCCTCCAGCTTATGGGGATTCGTCTGCGTGCACCAGTGACGCGCGTGTCTACCAAGACGCACAGGGCAGGACGACGTAGTATCCGCCGATCTTTGTCGATGCGTCCGCTGGGCAAGTCGTGAGAAGCCGTGTGGGAGCTGATGCTGATCGAGATGGGGCAGGCGTGTGACTGTAGCCCACGACTTGGTTCATGCACCTGCAGCCGCCAAAATTGTGTCTGTGGCCTCTGCGACTGCCACTAGAAAGTTGGCGGCAGGAGGCAGCGGTGCGCTTCCACACGTAATCCTGGGACCGGAGAGGTGGGACCAGAGAGTTGGGGCCGGAGAGAGTCGGGACGGGAGAGCTTGGACCAGAGAGTTGGGACCAGGAGTTGGAACCAGAGAGGTGGGACCAACAGTTGGGACCAGAGAGTTGGCACCGGAGAGTTAAGACCGGAGAGTTGGGACCAGAGAGGTGGAACCAGAGAGGTGGAGTTGGGACCGGAGGGTTTGATGGGAGTCCGCCGGAGGTGGGACGGGAATCCGCTGGAGATGGGACAAGACAGTTAGGACCGGAGAGCAGGGGCCGAAGACTGGGGACCAGGAGTTGGGACAAGACAGTTGAGAGCGTCCGGACCAGAGAGTTAGGAGAGTTGGCACCAGGAGTTGGGACCAGAGAGTTGCGAGAGTTGGGACCAGAGAGTTGGGGCCGGAGAAAGTTGGGACCGGAGAGCTGGGACCAGAGAGTTGGGGCCAGGAGTTGGGACGGGAATCCGCTGGAGATGGGGCAAGACAGTTAGGACCGGAGAGTTGGGGCCGAAGACTTGGGACCAGGAGTTGGGACAAGACAGTTGGGAGAGTTGGGACCAGAGAGTTAGGAGAGTTGGGACTAGGAGTTGGGACCAGAGAGTTGCGAGAGTTGGGACCAGAGAGTTAGGAGAGTTGGCACCAGGAGTTGGGACCAGAGAGTTGCGAGAGTTGGGACCAGAGAGTTGGGGCCGGAGAAAATTTTGACCGGAGAGCTGGGACCAGAGAGTTGGGACCAGGAGTTGGGACGGGAATCCGCTGGAGATGGGACAAGACAGTTAGGACCGGAGAGTTGGGGCCGAAGAATTGGGACCAGGAGTTGGGACAAGGCAATTGGGAGAGTTGGGACCAGAGAGTTAGGAGAGTTGGGACCAGGAGTTGGGACCAGAGAGTTGCGAGAGTTGGGACCAGAGAGTTGGGGCCGCAGAAAACTGGGACCGGAGAGCTGGGACCAGAGAGTTGGGACCAGGAGTTGGGACCAGGAGTTGGGACCAGAGAGGGGGGACCAAGAGAGTTGGGGCCAGAGAGTTGGGACCGGAGAGTTAGGACAGGAGAGTTGGGACCAGAGAGGTGGGAGGGTTGGGACAAGGAGTTGCGAGAGTTGGGACCATAAGTTGGGACCAGAGAGGTGGGAGAGTTGGGACCAAGAGTGGGGACAAGACAATTAGGACCGGAGAGTTGGGACCAGAGAGCTGGGAGAGTTGTGACCAGGAGATGGGACAAGACAGTTAGGACCGGAGAGTTGGGGCTGGAGAATTGGGACCGGAGAGTTGGGACCATAGAGTTGGGAGAGTCGGGACCAGGAGTTGGAAATGGGACAAGACAGTTATGACCGGAGAGTTGGGACTGGAGAATTGGACCAGAGAGTTGGGACCAGAGAGTTGGGGCCAGAGAGTTGGGAGAGTTGGGACCAGGAGTTGGTGCCAGAGAGTTGGGGCCGGGAGTTGGGACAAGACAGTTGGGGCTGGAGAATTGGGACCTGAGAGTTGGGACCATAGAGTTGGGAGAGTTGGGACCAGGAGTTGGAGATGGGACAAGACAGTTAGGACCGGAGAGTTGGGACTGGAGAATTGGGACCGGAGAGTTGGGACCAGAGAGTTGGGAGAGTTGGGGCCAGGAGTTGGGACCAGAGAGTTGGGACCAGGAGTTGGGACCAGGAGTTGGGACAAGACAGTTGGGAGAGTTGGGACTGGAGAATTGGGACCGGAGAGTTGGGGCCAGAGAGTCGGGAGAGTTGGGACCAGGAGTTGGAGATGGGACAAGACAGTTAGGACCAGAGAGTTGGCAGAGTTGGGACCAGGATTTGGGACCAGAGAATTGGGGGAGTTGGGACCAGAAGGTGGGATCGGAGAGTTAGGGCCAGGAGTTGGGACCAGAGAGTTGGGACCGAGGGGGTAACAGGAGTCCGCCCGAGTTGAGATCGGAAAGTTCGGACCAGGAGTTGGGGCCGAGGGTGTGACAGGAGCCCGCCGAAGATGAGACGTGAGAGTTGGGACCGGAGAGTTGGCACCAGGCGTTAGGACTCGAGGTTTGGGACCAAGGGTGCATGGGAGTGTGTCGGAGGCGGTGCCAGAGAGCTCGGACCGGAGAGTTGGGACCAAAGAGTTCGGAGCAGAGAGTTGGGGCCGGGGGAGCGTTCGGAGTCTGCCGGAGGTGGGGCCACAGAGTTCGGACCTGAGAGTTGGGGCCAGAGAGTTGGGACCAGGCGTTGGGACCAGAGGATCGGGACCAGGGGTGCATGGGGAGTCTGTCGGAGGCGGTGCCAGAGAGCTCGGACCGGAGAGTTGGGACCAAAGAGTTCGGAGCAGAGAGTTGGGACCGGGGGAGCGTTCGGAGTCTGCCGGAGGTGGGGCCACAGAGTTCGGACCTGAGAGTTGGGACCAGAGAGTTGAGACCGGAGATTTGGGACCGAGGGGGCACGGGAGTCCGCCAGAAGTGGAACCGATGTTGGGAGCAGAGAGTTGGGACCATTAGCTGGGACCAGAGAGTTGGGACCAGATGTGGCTGCGTAGCAGACGATGCGAATTCAGACGCGTTCCTCTTCATGTAGCGGTGCTGGCTCACATTATAAAACCATCCTGTGCCATTCTCGAAAGCATCTTCCCCACCCAAGCCATGGGCAAGACTGCGGAAGAGAAAAGTCGAGCTCGTTACGCTGAGCGGTTAGGACGGGGCCTTGAGCCCAGGCCGCATAACGATGTAAACCGAGCCATTCTGGCAGAAGTCCGCGCCGAAGTCCAGCAGGGCAAGCGGAGAATCCAGCAAGAGGCTGAACAAGGCAGCGCGCAAATCAAATCTGTTACAGACGCTGGAGTTACGCTGATCAAGGACGTTACGCAGCAGGAGAAGATCGAGGGCAAGAAACAGATCAGGGCGAATGCCGCGAAGGGCAAGAAGTCCGTCCAGCAAGCCGGGAGTGTGGCTGTGCAGCTTATCAAAGACATCGCGGAGACAGAGAGGCTAAATATTACTAATCATGCAGAGGCCGCAGCTCAAGAAGCATTGAGGAAGGCCCTCCCTGCCGCGGAGGCACACAACGCCGATTCATCTGCTTCCTCTGCAGCCTTCGCGACGAGCCCTACCATGTCTTCGGTGACAGAGCCAGTGGCAAGCCGCCCAACCAGCAAGCGCCCCTTCCAACCGCCAGACACGAGGCCAAGCACGGTGGTGCTGCTGCAGAAGACAGAGGCCTTCTCCACACCAGCCCATAAAGATAAGCGTGTAGATAACGAAGATGCAGCACGGGCAACGAAAAAGGCGAAAACGACAAAAGGGATTGCAGAGCTGCCACAGGTCGACTCACATGCTGCGCCGCAGGAGAGAAATGAGGCCAGTGCGGAAGAGCCATTGGACTCGGGAGGCCCGGGCGTGGAGCCGTCTGTTACACAAGATATTCCAGACGCAGTGCCCCCTCCAGCTGCAGGGTCGGGCCGCGCGGAGGTAGCGGAGATGATCGAGCAGCGCTCCCCTGTTGCAAGCGCAGAAGACGCAAACGCTTCTGTCATTGCGAAGAACAGCATCGAGGAGGAATTGGCGCTGCTGCCCATGGAAGCAGAGGCGCAGGCCGCACAAGCAACGATGCCTGTTCCTGTGCTCCCACTTGTTCGCCAGAGCCGCGCTCCACCGGAGGAGGGGGCAGCTTTCCAGGCGCCCATGGAGCCAGACCACGCCAAGCTTCGCAAAGAGGCCATCCACGCAGAACGGGAGCGCCTGGCGCCGGAGCGCGCACGAGAAATCACGAAAGCGTACAAGCGTCTGGCAACGAAGCACGATTGGCCCCAACTCCCTGGAGATGGATTGCCAGACGGCCTGAAGGCGCACGTGAAGTGGCTCTTCCTTGCGAACGCTGACTTCCAGCATGCGCTCCAGGCCAAGAAAAGAGCGGCTGCCACCAGGGCGGTCACGGATGATTTGGCCAGGCAGCGGGGGAAGTGCCCGCGTTGCCAGAGAGAGAAGTCTCTCGCCAGCAGTTACTTCTGCGGGCAGAAGGCCGCATGCGCCTGGGACCCCGCGTGCGCCAAACACCTTGCGCTATCAGTCGCGCAGGAGGTCAAGATCGAAGAGGAGCTGTCCTCAGAGTGGGCTGAGGAAGCCATCTACGCCTGGCAGAGAAATATGGATTTGGCGGCAAATGCGCGTCGCGACAGCCAAGCACGCCAGCAGGCAGAAGAGGCCGATAGCAAAAGGCGCCGCGAGGTGGAGAGGCAAGCGCGAGAGCAGCTCCGGCCGGAAACCCGTCGATGTGAGGATTGCTGGGAGTATGACGAAGTCACGGGTGGCATGTGCCCTCTCCACGAGGAAAAACATAGGGCGTTGTGCGTGGCTATGAGTTCCGGAGTCTCGGATAAGCCCATGCCTGCGCCACTGAGCGTGCGGACGCCCGCTCTGCAGTGCTGAAAGCAAAAGCGGAAGTGAGGCGCCGTCTCGGTCATGTTAGCTTGCGCCAGAAACAAGTGTATGCGTGTGCTTTGCCAGCATGTGTGAATAGCCTCAGACCGCTGTTTGCAGTGCGAATGGGCAGCAGAGCGAGCCGTGCCACCCGCGACGACTTGTGACAGCTCGCACAAATCCTCGCACCCGGAGCGGTGCACCGGTTCGCGAGGGACCGGCGTCCATTTGCGACGCAGTTATAGAGTGTAGTGTCCGCGCGCACGCAAACCCACGAATCCGAGCGTTGCTGGAAATTTGCCATATTGATTTGCCACCAATATCCCCGGTTCATCAATAAAGCTTCCCAACGTCATGGACTGTGACGCGTTGGCTTGGTATGAAAAGCAAGACGAAGCCCTCCAAACGCGTATCCGCATGCTTGCTTGCTTCACTGCAAATTTACAAAAGGGTGATTGGCGACAGCTTCTCCCTGGCGCCTGCAGAGGCGCACGTGACGATAGGATCATATTCGACGCCATTGCTGATATGCTGATCGCACCCTTGCTGGGCGAGCGCGTGCGCCAGACGGTCATGCGAAGCTCGCTGAAGGACATCGCTGCTTCGATGAGAGGCGGTCATTTCTAGCTGCGCCTCAACTGGAAACCAGCCGGAATGGTATTGAATCATGCGTTCGTGACGCGCCAGCTGCACATCTGTGGCAGGCGCCGCGAAAATGGTAATCGTACGATACAAGCCCTGTGCCACGTAACAGCTTTGCATGCCTCGGCGCGTGCCGCCTGTCGAGCAGTCTGCGCTGCTCTGCAGTGCATTCGCCGTATTGCCACGCTCGCAAGCACTCCGCATGCAGCGCATGAGGGCACCGCGGGAAAATGATTGGATCGCTGCCCTTACCAATGTATCCGCTGGCCTTGTCGTTGTCCGCTACCGGCAAATCGCAAAATGAGCAGAGCGCTTGCACATGGTGCGTGTGAGCTAGGCAAGCGACGCAGAGTCGCTGCTTGCAGCATTGCTGCGTGACGCCACGGTTCGGACAGCCCGGGATAGCGCAGCGAAAGCCGTGCTTGCTTCCTGAATTCTTCGCGAATTTGTGCAGGATTTTGCGCCTGGCGTCAGGCTGCGCGTGACAGTTCCACATCGTCGCAAACAAGAGTGTGAGCGCGAATGGCAGTGCTGGTCGCGCTGCTGGTCGCTTTAGTGAGATTGTCACGCATGTTTCGTGCGCGCCGTGACGCAACTCGTGTGGCAATAGGTAATTCAGCAGTCGTTGAGCGACTCGAGAAATGGGCTGGTGACGTCACGGGCGCGCGTCGCCTTCAGTCGCTGCCATAGCTCCAGAAGGTCCTCATAACTGTCGTTCAGCTCTGGAGACGCAGCTTTTTCGTATTGTTCGTCCGTCAAGAGCTGCAGGTCGCGACCCTGCAATGAGAGCTGGACTCTGGAATTCGAAAAGGCGGTTCGAATTCCCATCAGAATCGACTTCCGTGTTTTCGGTTGTTGGCAACGCGCCGTGAGCACATACTCCCCCGAAACCTCGTCGATGAGGTGTTCGGTATATGTCCGCGGGCACCACTTCTCGAGTAGAGCAGCGGCGTCGCAATCCAGCGCGCCGAGACTAGCCCGGAAATATTCGGACGTCGTCACCATTTCCACTGGCGCAGGTTTTGGGGGGTGGCGACTTGAACCAAACGAACCCATGAAGTCTATGCGGAGAACAAATGCCGACACGTAAGAGTATACGCGACGCCCAATGTGAACATTGCAAGCGCTTCTTCACGAAAAAGGGCTTAAAGGAACATCAACGCCATGTGAAATGCTCGCCCACATCGATGGCCACGCCGCGCAAATGGGAGCGCGCCCGTTGTAAGCATTGCGGAAAGAGTTACCATAGCTCCAACAGTCTTCGTGTCCATGTCTCCACGCAACACCCAACTGAGTACAGAAAATCCCCAAACAGCGTCAAGGCGCACCGCTCCCCGGTCAAGCGCAGCGGGTCCACCAAGACAGGACGCGCCTCCTCAGCGCCAAGGCATGACACCGCAGGGCGCAGCACCTCGCCGCAGGTCGCTTCGCGGAAGCCCGTGAGCCATTCCCCAGCAAGTCGCGCAGAGAAGCTCAAGACCGACCTCGACGTGGAAGCGATGATTCGGAAAACTCCGGACCCAGCCACGAGCCGACGGATTTGGGAAACGGTACTCCGTCAGCAACAACTGCAGAAGGACAGAACACAAAGCGCCAGGAGACATGCTGCCCCATGAAAGGGTCTGACAGGAGACATGTTTCGAGTCACCTCTGGTTGACTGTCCATTTGCAGTGCATCTGCAGCGGCTCTCCAATGGTGAGCACGGTCCTGAGAATTTGCGGCATTGCCCGTGCTTTCTTCATTCGGTTTGTGTTAAATTTGCGCGAAAACAAAACGGATGCCTTCTGAGCGCGGATATTCTCAGAAGAACGCCAATGCTGTGCGCGCTTTGGGTTTTGTTGAGCATGTTGTGCAGATCCAGTGGCAACGGGGCAAAATTCCACCAGGATGCTCGGTTGGATCCTAGAGAAATTCACAGAAGAGCGCCAGCGCCGTATGATTTTTTGGGAGGTACCTCGGCGCGCGGCAGAAATGGCCGCGAACACACCAAAACAGTTCACCTGGATGCCCGGTAAGACCTTATTGAAATCCCCAAAAAACTTTAAAAGGAGTGGCGTATTTTCAGGTCTCTGCCTGCCTTGCGAAAATCTCGGGGGCGCTTTTGGGAATGGCGCCGCCGAGCAATTCCCCGCCGGGTGTTTTTTGACATCGTCGAATATTCTCTCCGCGCTCAGTGACCATGCGGCGCAGCGAAGCGGCAAGAAGCACACGCCGCAGAAATGGGTCCCCCGACACCTGTCTCTATTGTAGCTGCAGATGCGCTGCAAGTTGACAGTCAACCTTGGTTGGCCGGAAGCTTCGAAACATGTCTCCTGGCACCCTGCTGCACCCGAAATCGGCATTCATGGTAGATGACACTGCCGTTCACACCTTCACGACTTGGATGCCCGAGCAGGCAGTCCTCCGTGCGCTGCCACTCAGATGAATGATTTTCTCGTCGCTGTCTTCCTGCGGCACCTGGGATGACGACGGCGCTTTGTTTGATGGCTTGGGTAGGAGCGCCCCCTTGCTGTGCTATGCCTAGGGTGGTACTCGGACCCGCAGCTACCGGGCACTCCGCGCGTGCTGCGCGAGATTCTTGAAGCACGATGTTGCTCTCCGTTAATGCAAGCCATGTACCCCGCAAACGAGATGGGTCTACGCCCAATCTCTTCAAGGTGCCTCTGATGGACCGCATGAAAGCTTCTCGCGGGCGAGGTCGCTCTTTCGTCGCAAGCCAGACAACGCAACTCGCGCCGCCCGCGCCTCCGTCGCGGAACGACGCGGAAGTAGCGCAATGTTCTTCGCTCCACGCCCGTAGGCGCAGTAGCTCGTCGTCTGACAAGGGTGGCAAAATGGCTCTGTATGACTTGCTGCTCATCTTTAGATTCGCTGCCCAAATGTGAGCGCATCCTCCGGCATCTTTCACCGACTCTGCTCTTCATGGTTTTTCCTTGCGTGGCATGCAGGGCAAAGTGGCTGTAGCCCGTCCAGGTCGTTGTCCAAACGCTGGCCAAGTTTGAGCCTTCTGTGGAGTGGTACAATATGGTCCACATGGAAATCCGAACGGAGCGTCTCTTTGCATCTGGCGCATCGCCAACCGTATTTGGCGCCCACCTCTTTCATGGTGTGTGCGGAAATACGCTTGCGGCTTGCAGTGGTCGTGTTGGGGCGCGGCGCGCTGTTTACCCGCCTGTACGTAGTGGCAGGCGGCTCGGCGTCGTCGTCTTCGTCGTCATTGTAACGGTATTCGGCAAGGTCCCGTATGCTGCCCTCTAATGCGTGCCATGCGGACTCGCGCAGTCCTCCAGAACCCGCCGCTGGACCGCACCACGATATCAGAGTGCAGATGAGAAAAAGGACACAAAGCACCTTCAACTGGAACCACATATTTTTAATACAAGACGGTGCCTACGCCGAAGGACTTCGGCGCTTCGCCCGCAGCCGCCGCGCTAGCTCACAGGTGTTCGTACTTCCCGGAATACTTTGCCAGAAAGGCTGCCTTGTCGGAGACGTGCTGGAAAAGCGCGCTTCCGAAGCCTTGCTGAAAATATTTGCCTCTGTCCCCAATTGCCAGATGGCCCCCATTGATCTTCAGCTGGGGGTCCAGCTTGTTGTTTCCACAATACACTTTCGGTTTTCTGGGCTTCGTGGCGCGATGCGCTGTGCTTTCTCGGGAGCTGCTGCGGCGGAGACCAGAGGTGCTGGGCGCCTTCGTGGGAGAGGCGGCCTGGGCGTGGGCTTCACGTTTGGCTGCTCTGGTTCTCAACTTCTCTTGGAGTTGGAGCCGCGCTCTTTGCTCCATCTGCTCAGCACCCGAGGATTTTGCCGAAGTCGCGTGCGAATCCAGCAATGGTGAATGGTGCTCTGCGTGTATTGACCGGGATCGGCTTGTCTTTTTTCTGTCGCCTCCGGCAGCACCACCATCGTTGCCGTGGGCTTGTGCTTGCGTGGCCGATCGTTTCGGCGTCGACGGGGAGAACCGAATGTCTCTGCTTCCAGATGCTGACGCTTGCGATCTCCCTCGGCGACTTTCTTGGGGCTGCGTGACGTCGTCGACGTGACTCGCCGAAGATTTGCGGTGGTTGGTGCTGTCGCGCGGGCCGGAATCGTGCGGGGAGCTTTGCCGCTGTTTGCCACCTGCGCTGAGGGGCTTCGATGGGCTATGAGGCGGGTCCTGCGCCCGACTCATGTCGTTCACGCTCTTGCCGCCATATTGTACCCGAACTGTTGGCACGAACGGCGGCGATGCGTTTTGCGTCGCGCTGCCGTGGGCGAGTAAGTTGGCCCAACCTGCGTGGGTCACCATAGTGTTTGACAAGGCCATCGATCCCAGAGGGCGATGGCGCTGACAGCCACACACGCGATGCTGTCGCGGCCTCCTGCAATTGCGCGCCGACAGCCACACGCGCGATGCTACAGATGCGGACGAATGCAGCTCGCGGCACGGTGCGACGCAGATTTCACCAGGTCTATGTTAAAATGGCTTGCGAGTTAGTGAAGTTTCTCGAACAAAATCCGGGCGAAGTTGACGTAGTTCGCTTGAATTCAGATCGGGAGGATCACAAAGTAATGATGGAAGCGCTCACAGAAGGTGTGAGGATTTTCTTGCGACACCGCGGGCATCTGTCGTTTGAGCAACTCCTGCGTGATTTCCAGGAGTGTCAGCCGTGCGCAGGAGATCCTTTCGTTGACGCCGCGTCGTGGGCGCAGCATTCGGCTGCGCGCGCCGACCTCGCGTGCTGGAGGGGACCAACGCATGCTCCCAAGGCGCCTTGATATGCGTGGCGTCGAAAAAGTGCCCGGCGAGGTTGGGGCTCAGCGAGAGCTGGAGGCGGCGCATGGCCGCCAACGTCGCGGCCTTGGCCCACGGCTGCAGCCGCCTCGAGAACGAGTTCCTACACGACGTATTGCCGTAGCTCCTGCTTCAGCAGGGCCTCTGCGAGCTGGAGCGCGCGGCGCTTGCCGCTTGTGGAAGTGAGTGTCGTTCGGCCGGTTCATCCGGGCTACGGCTAAGATGTCAATACCTTCGGGATAATTGTACTCCCAATCAGACAGGCGCCGATCTTTATGGGGGAGCCGCGCAGCCCGCGCGGTTGAATCGCGTAGAGGCCGCCCTTGTCGCAGCTTGTCCGTACTGAGCAGAACCTCACAAACTCGGAGAAGGAGGCCATGGCTTTAATCGTCTGCGCCGATCTCGTTCAGAAGCCGCCGGAACGTGGGCGGCAGGTGCTCCTGCGACGGCCTGGGTCGTTGTCCGCTGTCTGAGCTCTCGAGCCGGGTGGAGGCCACAGACTCGCCTCTCACTGGCGAGCGAAAGCGTTGAGCGGTAAGGACGCTTCCTCGCGCAGCCTCGAGCATGCCTTGGGTCACGTCGTGCGCAGCGCCAGCTTCAAACTGGCACTCCTTTGGAATCAGCCCTCGGAGGGAACGGAACAGCGACCTCCACGCACGGGTTGCTTCGCCAGGCTCCAGGCGTGCAACGGACAGAATCCGGACGGGAGTCCGTTGTCGCCGCATGAAGCGGGACAGATTGCTTGTCACACCCGTTCGCAAGCGGTGTCCATCCTGGATTGCGTATAGTCCGGGCCCATCGCAATCCGGGCAAGCCAGCTCGAATTCTTCGAGCGTCGCCATTCAGCGGATGACCTTTACCATTAACGAACAGATCCGTGCGTCGACGGGAGCAGCCAGGAGCAGCCGCGCCCGCTCTTCGCACCCGTAGTCGAATCAGGCCGTTTGTTGCCCGAGGGCGGGTGGCGGGAGCAGCCGGGAGCAGCCGCGCACGCTCCTCGCACCCCTACTCGAAACGGACCGTGTGCTGCCCGAGGACGGGTGGCGGGAGCAGCGGGGTGCAGCCGCGCCCGCTCCTCGCACCCCTACTCGAATCGCGCCCTGTGCTGCCCGAGGGCGGGTGGCAAGAGCAGCCGGGAGCAGCCGCGCCCGCTCCTCGCACCCCCACTCGAAACGGGCCGTGTGCTGCCCGAGGGCGGGTGGCGCGAGCAGCCAGGCGCAGCCGCGCCCGCTTCTCGCACCTCTACTCCAATCGGGCCGTGTGCTGCTTGAGGGCGGGTGGCGGGAGCAGCCGGGCGGGAGCAGCCGCGCCCGCTCTTCGCACCCCTAGTGCAATCGGGCCGTGTGTTGCCCGAGGGCGGATGGCGGGAGCAGCCGGGAGCAGCCGCGCCCGCTCTTCGCACCCCTACTCGAATCGGGCCGTGTGCTGCCCAAGGGCGGGTAGCGGGAGCAGCCTCGCTCGCTCCTCGCACCCCTACTCCAATCGGGCCGTGTGCTGCCCGAGGGCGGGTGGCGGGAGTAGCTGGGAGCAGCCGCGCCCGCTCCTCGCACCCCTATTCCAATCGGGCCGTGTGCTGCCCGAGGGCGGGTGGTGGGAGCAGCCGGGAGCAGCCGCGCCCGCTCCTCGCACCCCTTCTCGAAACGGGCCATGTGCTGCCCGAGGGCGGGTGGCGGGAGCAGCCGGGAGCAGCCGCGCCCGCTCGCACCCCTGATCGAAACGGGCCCGGGTGGCAGGAGCAGCCGGGAGCAGCCGCGCCCGCTCCTCGCACCCCTACTCGAATCGGGTTGTGTGCTGCCCGAGGGCGGATGGCGGGGGCAGCCGGGAGCAGCCGGGCCGTAGTCGAATCGGGCCGCGTGCTGCCCGAGGGCGGGTGGCGGGAGCAGCCGGGAGCAACCCGCTCCTCGCGCCCCTACTCGAAACGGGCCGTGTGCTGTCCGAGGGCGGGTGGCGGGAGCAGCCGGGAGCAGCCGCGCCCGCTCGCACCCCTACTCGAAACGGGCCGTGTGCTGCGCGGGAGCAGCTGGGAGCAGCCGCGCCCGCTCTTCGCACCCCTAGTCCAATCGGGCTGTGTGCTGCCTGAGGGCGGGTGGCGGGAGCAGCCAGGAGCAGCCGGGAGCAGCCGCGCCCGTTCCTCGCACCCCTACTCGAATCGGGCCGTGTGCTGCCCGAGGGCAGGTGGTGGGAGCAGCCGCGCCCGCTCCTCGCACCTCTAGTCGAATCGGGCCGTGTGCTGCCCGAGGGCGGGTGGCGGGAGCAGCCGGGAGTAATCGCACCCCTACTCGAAACGGGCCGTGTGCTGTCCGAGGGTGGGTGGCGGGAGCAGCCGGGAGCAACCGCGCCCGCTCGCGCCCCTACTCGAAACGGGCCGTGTGCTGCTTGAGGGCGGGTGGCGGGAGCAGCCGGGAGCAGCCGCGCCCGCTCCTCGCACCCCTAGTCGAATCTGGCCGTGTGCTGCCTGAGGGCGGGTGGCGGAAGCAGCCGGCGGCAGCCGGCAGCCGAGAGCAGCCGCGCCCGCTCACCGCAGCCCTAATCAGCCCTGGCCGCATGCTGCCCGAGGGCGGGTGGTGGGAGCAGCCGGGAGCAGCCCGCTCCTGGCACCCCTTGTCCGCCCGGGCCGTGTGCTGCCTGAGGGCGGGTGGCGGGAGCAGCCAGAAGCAGGCCGCTCACCGCACCCCTACTCAGCGCGAGCTGGTGGACAGCTGAGGCGGATGGGGGGGAGCAGCCGGGAGCAGCCCGCTCATCGCACCCCTACTCAGCGCGAGCCGGTGGACAGCTGAGGCGGGTGGCCGGAGCAGCCGGGAACAGCCCGCTCGCCGCGCCCCTACTCAGCGCGAGCCGGTGGACAGCTGAGACGGGTGGCGGGAGTAGCCGGGAGCAGCCCGCTCGCCGCACCCCTACTCAGCGCGAGCCGGTGGACAGCTGAGGCGGGTGGCGGGAGCCGCCAGGAGCAACCGGGAGCAGCCGGGAGCCGGGAGCCGCCGGGAGCCGGCGGGAGCCAAGGGGAAGTGTGCTAAAATTTATGTAAATTTTAAAGTTGTCGCGATCCCAATCCAAAACCATCTGCGCCTGTAGCCGTCTTGGCTGAAGACGTCGCCGAAACGCGTCAAATAATTTGAATGAGGCATAGTCACACAGCCGACGTGGTGTGAACATTGAAGCAATTGTGAAACAAGACTTTATAACGAAGTCTCGTCGCAAAAGATTCCGTGAAGTCCCACGTGCGAATGAACCTCGTCAGGTTGGGGTTGCTGGATTTCAATCCGGTCCCGCCTGCCTCACGTGTGTGGTGTCCTATGTAATTGAGGCCAGCCCCTTTCTTCCCGTCAGCCCACCTCTGGTACGGAGTGTGTCCCCACCACTCTTCCACCAGAAATAGTAAGGCCAGCCCCTCCCTACCCGCCAGCTTCCTCTGGCATGGAGTGTGTCCCCACCCCTCCCCCTCAGGAAATGTTATTTTTCTAGGGACGTTCAGGGCCGTTCAGGGACGTTTGTGCGATCACGAACGTTCCGCGACGTTCACAGAGGTTCGCGCAAGTTCAGGTTCACGGACGTTCAACGACGTTCACATTTACGGACGTCCTCGCACAAGTGTGAATCCCAAGTTCGGCTGATCCTGTGGGATTAAGAATGTTTTCCCCCAGCCGTATCAATATTGTTTTTGGCAGGGGATGGTTCGAAGTATTGGCAATTTTGGTTGAGGCAATTTGCCTGGTGCTATTCACGTTGTCATGACTTCGCGTGTGATTTCCCTGGCTTTTTTCCCGTGGCCCGTGTCTCTGATTCCGCCGTTCACGCCGGCCACGCCGCTTGGTGCGTCCAGCTTGCAGTGTCGTTGGCTTTCGTCCTACCTTGGTTCTCTTCGCCAGCCTTGTGCCAGACCTCAATTTTCTTTTGGGCTTGGAAGCCCGTCAAGGCGTATTTTAAATTTGTATTGGTCGTACAGAGCTATCAGAAGGTCTATCTTGAGCAAGAAATTGTGAGAATTATTTTGCGCGGCCTGTTTTTACGTATCTGAGTATCTCATGCAAAAACCCAACGCCAACCCCCAAAAAATGGATTCGGGCGCCCGAAAACTTGTGGAATGATATGTTGTTTTGTTGTATTGGAAACTGACGGGTTTTCTGAAACGCGTTTTGGTAAGCCGCATGGGCGTTACGAGCTTTGTTTCAAGGATAAGCGTCTGTTCAAAGTTTGACGTTTGTACTCTGTAGCCATTTGAGCTCAAGCTCGAGCCATTGCAGTATTCCTAAATGTTGGGACTTCGCAGGGTGCGTCAGCTCATCCCAGCACATGCTTCGCTCATGCGAGCTTGGAGGCCTTTTCTTGCATCGAGGTGTCTTTTGGACAGTCCGCTGCTTCGTTGGCGAGCTGCACCATCCCATTTCCTTGAGTTCCAGCGCCCCAAAAGCGACAAAGGCAATTCTTGCGACAGCAGCGAACCGCTCACTTTGTCTGGACACTCGGTTGCAGAGAAGTCCTCAAATCGAACATCTGACTCCAAAGGTTCGGCACAGGGGCACTCTGGCGGTGACTGCGGGTTGCAAGTATCATCGCTAAAATCTAGCTTGAAACACGTTGACGCCTTCATGCAGTCCTGCAAGTTTGGCGATGCAGAGGTGTTGTTGGAGAAAATCCTCGAAGAGTTGCCCAATGCAGGTGTGGTCTCATGCAAGACGGTGGAGGCTGAAGTCTTACGCCAAGCACGCTCGGGTTCTGTTGACGAGCTATGGCGCAATTGAGTTCAAGCGTGTTACAAATGCTGTCTTTGCAGCTCTTGCTCTAGATCCAGATTCTGCCGATGCCAAACAAATGCTAAATACCATACGACAGCATTCCCTTCAGTTCGACACTTGTGACACTTCTGCCCTTTCACCATCAGATCTAGACCTGGACGTCTACACGGTGCGCTGTCCTGATCCAGACTCGGCTTATACATTGGCAGAGCGTATTTCTGAGCTCAGCGAGCATTGTTGGGCTGCAGGTTGGCTGCATCATTGCGAGCACGAGTTGTGGGTCTTCACAAAGATAAATCCATCCAATGCAATTTCTTGGGGTCGTGGCGAGGTTTCGTTGGACCAGATCGCAGATCTCCAACGATTAAGCAACGAATGTGGCGGTTGGATCTCGTTCACTTTGAAGAACGGACCGCGTTGGGTGCCTTTGAAGCACTGGCTGCAGACTCGCAGCCCGAGCTACCACTTCGTTCCAAATGCTTCTCTGAGGCATGTCTTGCAACATATTGACAACATGCAGGCCGAAATCCTTGCGCGCCGTGCGCAGATGAATTTGAATTTGAAGGAAATTATTGGTGAACGGATGAAATGCGAGTGGACTTACCATTCGAATGCCATCGAGGGCAACCCGCTCACTTTGGGCGACACGATTTTCTTTCTCAAAGAAGGGCTTACTGTAAGTGGGAAGCCGTTACAAGCCTTTCTCGAAACCAGGAACCACGCCGAGGCCATTGATTACCAAGCTGAAGTGCTAGGTCGCAAACTTCCTATCACATGCCAATTGCTTTGCGAGGTCAATGCGATATTGCTGAAAGGGATTGATACCATTCCCGCGGTGGACCAATTTGGCAATCGCTTTCAGAAAAAGAGTCACCCAGGGGCATTCAAAAGAGATCCGAACTATGTGATGCAGCGCGATGGTGCGAAGCACATCTATGTTGAACCGTATTTGGTGGAGGGGCAGTTGATCGATTTGTGCGAATGGGTGAGAAACTGTGCAGAATCGTCAGAACATCATGTAGTTGTCGTTGCTTCCCTTGCGCATTACAATTTCGTGCGCATCCATCCATTTCAGGATGGCAATGGTCGCGGAGCCCGCTTGTTGATGAATTTGTTGCTGATGCGGGAAGGCTTCTATCCTGCGGTGGTTACTGTCGAAGATCGATTCCAGTATTATTCTCATCTGCAATCCGCAGACCAAGGTAATTTGTCACCCTTTGTGGAGTTCATTGCCAGAGTCCTCGACAAGAATCAGGCTGCTTTTCTTGCAGAAATCGGCCGACGGATTTAGCAAAAGCATGATGATCGAAGCTCAACATTAGTGGCTTTATCGACAAAGCTTCGTGAGCGCATTTTGGTGCTGCAAACAGAGGACAGTTGAATGTTGAGAACTTTACACACACACTGTGCACGGAGCAAGTGTCGCTAAAGTCTCGCTCTCTCTCTCTCTCTCTCTCTCTCTCTTTCTTTCTACGTGTAAATATACACCCCCCTATAGAGTAAGGTACCGTTAACGACCCCCTGTCGTTTAATCACGACCGTCGGTTAGTCCGTGAGTAGGTAAGAGCGCTAGAAAAGACCAAAAATAATGTAATAACTTTTCGGAGTAGTTTTCGCTACTGAACGAATGTCGGCGTCGACGTCGACGTTGTGAAAGGCATGCCATGAGAAAACTACTCCGAATCGCCGTTATACCACACGCATTCAGCAAGAGATGAATGGTAGTAAGTGTTTTGTTATCGCATGCCATGAGTCTTGATACTAAACTCTTCGAATTTGTGTGCATTGTCAAAAAACATGGGTTGTGATTAAAGCGCCCGCACGGCCCTGCGGCGCTGACGAAGTTCGTCATCTTGACGCACCACTTCAGTCGCTGAACCCTGATCAGGCCTGATCAGGAACTTGGTTTCTCGGCCTTTCAGGGGTCTTTACAGGGGGCTTTAAGGGGCCGTTAATGACCCTCCGTTGTTTAATCCCATGCGACGGTTACCTTGTTTGGGAGAGACACGCCATCCTGTTTGGGAATCACGAATTGTCTTAACGACGCGTCTGAAAAAGTTGGCTCCGCCAAATCCAATTTTAAACAATTTTTTCGGCTGCCGCTGCCGTGGCGGGGGCCTCGGCGGTTCGGCGGCTTTCGGCGGCCGCTCAGTCGGCGGGGTTCTTGCCGCGGCGTCGTCGCAAAAATTGAAAATTTGAGTAGGGTGGGACGTCTGCACGGACGTTCGTTTCGAATTCGATTTGACGCCAGTTTCGAACTCAATTTGATGTCGGTTTCGAAGGCGATTTGACGTCGGTTTCGAACTCATTCAGACGTCTGTTTCGAACTGACTTTACAGAGACATCATTGTTCGGGTACAACACGGTGTCCTGTTTGCAAACGACGAATCGTTTTGTTTCGGATCGACGATTAGCGTTTACTTTAAATCTTTACGGAAGTGTGCAAGGCGCACTGGCGCTGACAAAGAAACAATTAAACATCGCCCAATAATCTTAGTTGCAAGTAGTGCCATGTGTTTTTTCCAAGGCACGCCACGTCATCCCAACTTTTCGAGCCACCGCAAAGCGACCTAATTTTTTTAGTAATTCAAATCAAACGGAAATCAAAATCACTTTCCAGCATAGAGGTGGCCAGAACCAAAGAGGTTGGCCCTTCTAGCTTTGGCATAACAAAATGACACAGCTAAGGACCAGGCAGCCCTATCTGCGATTTCCTCCGATTCCGCTCCGCTCCCGGCTATTGCCTGCGATTTCACGTGATTTTCTGTGATTTCCCGACAATCCTCCGCTTAAAATGATTTGGGGCGCTGTTATTTCTCACGATTTGGTGCTCCACTCCCGTCTATTGCCTACGATTTCCTGCGATTCCTCGCCCCAGTCCCGGCCATTGCCTGTGATTTCCTGCGATTTCCCGTTCCACTCCCAGCAATTGCTTGTGATTTCCATCGATTTCCTGCGATTTCCTGTTCCACTCCCGGCCATTGCTTGCGATTCCTTGGCATTGCCTGCGATTTCTCGCGATTTCCCATTCCACTCCCGGCTACGATTTCTTGCGATTCCTCCGATTTCCCGTTCCACTCCCGGCTATTGCCTGCGATACGATTTCCTACGATTTCTTGAGATTTCCCGTGATTTCCTGCGCCACTCCCTGCAAATCTTCGCGTATTGCTTACGATTTCCTACGATTTGCTGCGATCTCCTACGATTTCCTGCGCCACTCCCGCAATCTCCGCCTAGTGCCTGCGATCCCTGCGATTTCCTGCGATTTGCTGCGATTTCCTGCGATTTCCTGCGCAACTCCCCGCAATCCTTCGGGTTTCCTGCGCCAGTCCTCGCAACCCTCCAATTAGAATAGCTGGGATTGCTTGCGATTTCCTGTGATTTGCTGCGATTTCCTGCATTTCCTGCGCCACTCCCCGAAATTCTCCGCCTATTGTCTGCGATTTCCTGCGATATGCTGCGCCACTCCCTGCAATCTCCGCCTAGTGCTTGCGATTTCCTGCGATTTGCTTTGATTTTCTGCGATTTTCTGTGCCACTCCCCACAATTCTCCGGCGACCCTCCCCGGTATCCTCCGGCTACTGCCTCCGCTTTCCTGCGATTCCCTGCGCCACTCCCTGCAATTCTCCGGATTTCCTGCGCCAGTCCTCGCAATCCTTCGCTTAAAATGGCTTGGATTGCCTGCGATTTCCTGCGATTTGCTACGATTTCCTGCGATTTCCTGCGCCACTCCCCGCAATCCTCCAAATTTTCCGCGCCAGTCCTCGCAATTCTCCGCTTAAAATAACTTGAGACGTTCCGGGAACGTTCCAAAATGATTTCCAAAAGACTCCTAGAACATAAAAGGGGTGTTAAAACCTTCGAAGATCATCTCAGCTTAATAGAGGCTACTAGACGTCTTTACACTGAAGGGGAGTATAGCGAAGCAAAAGAGCTTGCAAATCGGGCCATTGAAACAATAGATGTTATTCCTGTCACAGATCCAAGAATAATGGGCTGTTTGTTGAAGGCATCAAATCTGTTAGAAGATATTAACGAGAGGTTGAGCACTTCTACCAAAACAACCCCTTGACTGAAGCAATCGCAATGAGAGCAGCAAACACTGGGCAGGCAGCGGCTTGCGGATACAATGGTTCAGGCCAGTGCGACATCCCACATTTAGTGGGCAGGCGGTGGCTTGTGGAATCAATGGTAACGGGCAGCGCGACATCGCACATGCAGATGCCTTGACACTTGTTTTAAACAGTTTACAAACTTGCCATTACCACTTGAGTAATGATGCCTTGGCACTTACCTCACGCTGTTTTGACGTGATGTATTTAAAACTAGAGAGCAACCATGACCCAAAAGCAAAAGTTTTTAGAACGCTGTGAATTGTTGCTGTTGCTGCTTTGAATCCCAAGCAGCATTAACGCCAGCAACAGTAACAGCAACAGCAACAGCAACAGCAACAGCAGCAGCAGCAGCAGCAACAACAACAACAGCAACAACAGCAACAAATTCATCAGTAATAACTTTATGCCATGAGCAAGCCGTTCGCAGCCTTTTGAAACTTTTTGCTTTTAGGTCACGGTTGTCTCTAGTTTTTGTTTTGTGTTGTGTTGTGTTGTGTTGTTTTGTTTTGTCTTGCTGTTGTTAACCACCGTGGGGGTTTCAACAACCTCTCCACCTCTTGAGCCATTGGGCGCCATTAGGTGTCTGTGGGCGTCTCCTGGGAACCATGTGGGTCTCTGGGAAACAGTACTCATTTCTCCTGCTTGTGGCTTCAGCTTTGATTTTGATTTGATTGATTTCGATTTAATTAAATTTTAGTTAGATTTATTTTGGTTTTGATTTGTTTTGCTTTGTTTTGCCACCATGGGGGTCTCAACGACCTCTCCACCTCAGATGGCGCAGGGCTCTGGGTTCTATTTATATCCATATCCATCTGTCCATGTATCTATCTATCTACATATATGTTTATGCTATCATTGTGGTGTAATTTGGGTTTTGTTTTGTTATGTTTGTTTTGTTTTGTTTTGTTTTGCAACGATGGGGGTCTCAACGACCTCTCCACCTCAGATGGCGCAGGGCTCTGGGTTCTATCTATATCCATATCCATCTGTCCATGTATCTATCTATCTATCTACATATATGTTTATGCTATCATTGTGGGGTAATAATAGTAATAATAGTAATAGTTATGGTCATGGCAGATAGAATAATTACACGGGTCGGTAAGGCCGGGGTCGCAAAAGTACCGTAAATTACACGGGTCGGTAAGGCCGGGGTCGCAAAAGTACCGTAAATTACACGGGTCGGTAAGGCCGGGGTCGCAAAAGTACCGTAAATTACACGGGTCGGTAAGGCCGGGGTCGCGAAAGTACCGTAAATTACACGGGTCGGTAAGGCCGGGGTCGCGAAAGTACTGTAAATTACACGGGTCGGTAAGGCAGGAGTCGCAAAAGCACCGAGTCGACCGACCGTTTTCCTTGACAATTGGCCGTTTTGGCTGAGTCGACCGACCGTCGACCGACCGTGTTCCCCGACAATTGGCCGTCGACCGACCGTCGACCGACCGTTTTCAACTTAAAAGGGTCGTCGACCGACCGTTTTCAAGCTAAAATAACCGATTTTTAGCGGTCTTCGACCGTAAATTACACGGGTCGGTAAGGCCGGGGTCGCAAAAGTAGAGTAAATTACAGGGGTCGGTAAGGCCGGGGTCGCAAAAGTACCGTATTTTACACGGGTCGGTAAGGTCGGGGTCGCAAAAGTACAGTGTTTTACACGGGTCGGTAAGGCCGGGGTCGCAAAAGTACCGTATTTTACACGGGTCGGTAAGGCCGGGGTCGCAAAAGTACCGTATTTTACACGGGTCGGTAAGGCCGGGGTCGCAAAAGCACCGAGTCGACCGACCGTGTTCCCCAACAATTGGCCGTTTTGGCCGAGTCGACCGACCGTCGACCGACCGTGTTCCCCGACAATTGGCCGTCGACCGACCGTCGACCGACCGTTTTCAACATAAAAGGGCCGTCGACCGACCGTTTTCAACCTAAAATAACCGCTTTTTAGCGGTCTTCGACCGTAAATTACACGGGTCGGTAAGGCCGGGGTCGCAAAAGTACCGTAAATTACACGGGTCGGTAAGGCCGGGGTCGCAAAAGTACCGTATTCTACACGGGTCGGTAAGGCCGGGGTCGCAAAAGTACCGTATTTTACACGGGTCGGTAAGGCCGGGGTCGCAAAAGTACCGTATTTTACATGGGTCGGTAAGGCCGGGGTCGCAAAAGTACCGTATTTTACACGGGTCGGTAAGGCCGGGGCTGCAAAAGCACCGAGTCGACCGACCGTGTTCCCTGACAATTGGCCGTTTTGGCCGAGTCGACCGACCGTCGACCGACCGTGTTCCCCGACAATTGGCCGTCGACCGACCGACGACCGACCGTTTTCAACCTAAAAGGGCCGTCGACCGACCGTTTTCAACGTAAAATAACAGTTTTTTAGCGGTCTTCGACCGTAAATTACACGGGTCGGTAAGGCCGGGGTCGCAAAAGTACCGTAAATTACACGGGTCGGTAAGGCCGGGGTCGCAAAAGTACCGCAAAAGTACCGTATTTTACACGGGTCGGTAAGGCCGGGGTCGCAAAAGTACCGTATTTTACACGGGTCGGTAAGGCCGGGGTCGCAAAAGTACCGTATTTTACACGGGTCGGTAAGGCCGGGGCGCAAAAGCACCGAGTCGACCGACCGTGTTCCCCGACAATTGGCCGTTTTGGCCGAGTCGACCGACCGTCGACCGACCGTGTTCCCCGACAATTGGCCGTCGACCGACCGTCGACCGACCGTTTTCAACCTAAAAGGGCCGTCGACCGACCGTTTTCAACTTAAAACAACAGTTTTTTAGGGGTCTTCGACCGTAAATTACACGGGTCGGTAAGGCCGGGGTCGCAAAAGTACCGTAAATTACACGGGTCGGTAAGGCCGGGGTCGCAAAAGTACAGTATTTTACACGGGTCGGTAAGGCCGGGGTCGCCAAAGTACCGTATTTTACACGGGTCGGTAAGGCCGGGGTCGCAAAAGTACCGTATTTTACACGGGTCGGTAAGGCCGGGGTCGCAAAAGTACCGTATTTTACACGGGTCGGTAAGGCCGGGGTCGCAAAAACACCGAGTCGACCGACCGTGTTCCCCGACAATTGGCCGTTTTGGCCGAGTCGACCGACCGTCGACCGACCGTGTTCCCCGACAATTGGCCGTCGACCGACCGTCGACCGAGCGTTTTCAACTTAAAAGGGCCGTCGACCGACCGTTTTCAACTTAAAATAACTGTTTTTTAGCGGTCTTCGACCGTAAATTACACGGGTCGGTAAGGCCGGGGTCGCAAAAGTACCGTAAATTACACGGGTCGGTAAGGCCGGGGTCGCAAAAGTACCGTATTTTACACGGGTCGGTAAGGCCGGGGTCGCAAAAGTACCGTATTTTACACGGGTCGGTAAGGCCGGGGTCGCAAAAGTACCGTATTTTACACGGGTCGGTAAGGCCGCGGTCGCAAAAGTACCGTATTTTACACGGGTCGGTAAGGCCGGGGTCGCAAAAGCACCGAGTCGACCGACCGTGTTCCCCGACAATTCGCCGTTTTGGCCGAGTCGACCGACCGTCGACCGACCGTGTTCCCCGACAATTGGCCGTCGACCGACCGTCGACCGACCGTTTTCAACCTAAAATTGGCTCCGCAGCGCCCGTTTTCAATTTAAAATAACCGCTTTTTAACGGTCTTCGACCGTAAATTACACGGGTCGGTAAGGCCGGGGTCGCAAAAGTAGCGTAAATTACACGGGTCGGTAAGGCCGGGGCCGCAAAACTCCAAAAAAACCGGGCCTGAAAAAGATGCACTTTTATTATGTGAGTTATGTTGTAAATTTGCTACTTTTTGGTCCGGACTGGATAGGGACACACGGCTGGGTCCAAAGCAACCCCCAAAAGTTGTGAAATTAGACAACCACGTATTTTACACGGGTCGGTAAGTCCCGGCCTTAGACACCGAAAATTACACGGGTCGGTAACGCCGGGGTCGCAAAAGTACCGTAAATTACACGGGTCGGTAAGGCCGGGGTCGCGAAAGTACCGTAAATTACACGGGTCGGTAAGGCAGGAGTCGCAAAAGCACCGAGTCGACCGACCGTTTTCCCCGACAATTGGCCGTTTTGGCCGAGTCGACCGACCGTCGACCGACCGTGTTCCCCGACAATTGGCCGTCGACCGACCGTCGACCGACCGTTTTCAACCTAAAAGGGCCGTCGACCGACCGTTTTCAACCTAAAATAACCGCTTTTTAGCGGTCTTCGACCGTAAATTACACGGGTCGGTAAGGCCGGGGTCGCAAAAGTACAGTAAATTACACGGGTCGGTAATGCCGGGGTCGCAAAAGTACCGTATTTTACACGGGTCGGTAAGGCCGGGGTCGCCAAAGTACCGTATTTTACACGGGTCGGTAAGGCCGGGGTCGCAAAAGTACCGTATTTTACACGGGTCGGTAAGGCCGGGGTCGCAAAAGTACCGTATTTTACCGGGTCTGCAAAAGCACCGAGTCGACCGACCGTGTTCCCCGACAATTGGCCGTTTAGGCCGAGTCGACCGACCGTCGACCGACCGTGTTCCCCGACAATTGGCCGTCGACCGACCGTCGACCGACCGTTTTCAACCTAAAAGGGCCGTCGACCGACCGTTTTCAACTTAAAATAACGTCTTTTTAGCGGTCTTCGACCGTAAATTACACGGGTCGGTAAGGCCGGGGTCGCAAAAGTACCGTAAATTACACGGGTCGGTAAGGCCGGGGTCGCAAAAGTACCGTATTTTACACGGGTCGGTAAGGCCGGGGTCGCAAAAGTACCGTATTTTACACGGGTCGGTAAGGCCGGGGTCGCAAAAGTACCGTATTTTACACGGGTCGGTAAGGCCGGGGTCGCAAAAGCACCGAGTCGACCGACCGTGTTCCCCGACAATTGGCCGTTTTGGCCGAGTCGACCGACCGTCGACCGACCGTGTTCCCCGACAATTGGCCGTCGACCGACCGTCGACCGACCGTTTTCAACCTAAAAGGGCCGTCGACCGACGTTTTCAATTTAAAATAACCGCTTTTTAGCGGTCTTCGACCTAAAATTACACGGGTCGGTAAGGCCGGGGTCGCAAAAGTACCGTAAATTACACGGGTCGGTAAGGCCGGGGTCGCAAAAGTACCGTATTTTACACGGGTCGGTAAGGCCGGGGTCGCAAAAGTACCGTATTTTACACGGGTCGGTAAGGCCGGTGTCGCAAAAGTATCGTATTTTACACGGGTCGGTAAGGCCGGGGTCGCAAAAGTACCGTATTTTACACGGGTCGGTAAGGCCGGGGTCGCAAAAGCACCGAGTCGACCGACCGTGTTCCCCGACAATTGGCCGTTTTGGCCGAGTCGACCGACCGTCGACCGACCGTGTTCCCCGACAATTGGCCGCCAATTGGCTCCGCAGCGCCCGTTTTCAACCTGAAATTGGCTCCGCAGCGCCCGTTTTCAACCTAAAATTGGCTCCGCAGCGCCCGTTTTCAACCTAAAATTGGTTCCGCAGCGCCCGTTTTCAATTTAAAATTGGCTCCGCAGCGCCCGTTTTCAACTTAAAATTGGCTCCGCAGCGCCCGTTTTCAACCTAAAATAATTGCTTTTTAGCGGTCTTCGAGGGGAATAAAATCCGGGCCGCCGGCGGGCCTGTTTGTGGCGCCGGGGGGGGTGACAAGGAAACCAAGAAGAAATTTAAAGAGAAGCTGTGGTTGGAGAGGTGGTGGGAGAGGAAACAACGACCCAACGCAGAGGCTTTTGGGCAAAAGGCGGAGTAAAAAACCTTGTCTCGTTTTCTTGGTCTTTTAGGCTGCCTCATTACGCTTCGGAATACCCAGCCCCAAAGTGTTTCCTAAATGATAGCTATCCAAATTCTCCCGTGCGCAGCCGGGCCATGGCAGGCAGTGACTTGCGGGTGCAATAGGTTTGGAAAGTGTGACATTCCAGCGCCTGGTGATCTAAATTATGTTCCTGATGCCTATGTGATAGGATCTGCTGGAGGCATATGGGTGCTTCAGCTATCTTGCAGCGAGGATGGAGATAGACATGTGCGCTTGACTTGTGTTTCCGTGTCTGGCGGAATTGTGTGCACAGTGACGCTTCATGCGAAAGATATGATCGGTTCAGTACCAATCAGGATTGCTGAAGAAAGCGCAGTCCGACCGCAGTATCTCAGGCTTGTATTGCCAAATGGGGATCTGTTGTCCTCGATGCCTCATTCAACCCTTGTGAACGAATTACTCAATATGCTCTCACAATCAGACTTGCAAAAAAGCTGTACAGACCTAAGTGGAACAAGAGGGGGAACCAAGCAAACCACCTTAACCCCAATTCCCGGGATCCGTAGCCATTTTGGCTGAAGCATGTTTTGCTCAAGTCATCTTGGCACACACTTTAGGGATTAACGCCGTTGAGTTCACGAAGATCTGCAGCGCCCTTGTTATGTTACGTTGTCATCGGTTCGTGTTACCTGCTTTTGCTTCGTCGCTGTTGTGTAAACACATGCTTGCGAAACATCAACGAAATCATGTGTGTTGCGACGAGGGCAGCATTAGGAGCTGTATGACCAGTGTGTCGTCTCAATGGTGTCTCCTGAAACTGGATAGCGGTGTTCACTATGCATTAGCTAGACCTGGGGCATCAAAATGGATCTTTGTTCCGGGAAATCTATTCACAAATGGAGCTGCCAACGCTGTCTTGTCGCTTTATGATTTGCATGAAAATTGCAAGCATGCCTGCGGCGAGTTGCCGCGAGCTTTCACTTCAGATGCAGCTGGCAAAACGCGGTATATCATATATGCTACTTTTTATCACACAGTATCCCACTTGCAATCTCCATCGGCGATCGTGGGCAATTTCGCGTTACATGATCGTTGCCAGGGCGCCACACATTACTTAGCATTGTCCGACGACAGCTTCTACTTACTGTTTCATGATGCTGATGACACATGGCGCAGGGCAAAGACTTCATCACTCACCACCGCGACAGATTGGGAAGAGTTCAAGGTCCCGAGGCAGCTGCAATCAAACGATGCGATGATGTTATTCAGCTCAAGTGAGATCGGTGCGATTAGCCGCGGCACCGCCATGCTATACAGATGTGAATGCAATTTGCAGAACCCTAGCCTTTTGATGCAATCGAACATGTGTCAAAAAATGTTGACGCACATGGCAAACATTGCAGTTGCACCATCCTTGCAGGTGGGTTCGCACTCAAACATCCAGGTGTCCCTGGAAATGCAATATGCGCTTGCAGCTCTGAAGAAACTTCGTGCAGCAGATCCTGACATGTTCAGCAACGCCCTCGGAGTGGAGTCTGCTGCGGATGACTCACAGGCTATGTTGGACCTCCTGACAAGGTGCGGGCCGGACTTGCTCCATAGTGAGACTGTTGACAGGGAGCTTGCGAATATTATTGGATTAGCAGAAGTGAAGGACCAGTTACGCAGTTTCCGAAAGAGCTTGCAAGTTGACATGCGACGGCGTGAGGTTGGATGTCAGAACTCGCATGTCAACCAATATCATATGGTTTTTACGGGGAACCCTGGAGTTGGCAAGACTACTGTGGCAAAGTTGATTGGCAAAATTCTGCGCGAAACTGGGGCTGTAGAGTCAGACAAATTCACGGAGGTTCAACGAGAGGATTTAGTTGCACAGTATATCGGTCAAACTGCTCCCAAAACACGTCGAATCATTAATCAAGCAAAGGGTGGTGTTTTGTTTCTCGATGAAGCTTACCGCTTGGCATCAGCAGGAACTGATTCTACGGACTTCGGGCCTGAAGCGGTGGACGAAATTATGAAGGACCTCACATCTGGCGACCCAGTTGTCATCATCGCTGGTTATAAGAATGACATGGAGCGTTTTCTTGACGCCAACCCTGGTCTGCGGCGGCGGTTTCAACATAACTTTCATTTTGCAGATTACACGTCCTCTGAAATTGCAAATATTTTCTTCAGCATGGTACATAGTAAAGATTTCTTTGTTTCGATTGACGTGGCCGTTGACTTTGTCACTGATCTCATCGATGACAATACGTCGCCACATTGGCGCTCCGCAAGAAATGGAGGTGTGGCTGAGCAATTGTTTGCAAGAGCCAAGGAAAGATTGGATGCTCGCGTGCACGGGCAGCGCCTTCAAATAGGGAAGGCAGAGTTGCAGACGTTTTCTGCCGATGACCTCCGAGGCGCAGCGCAAAGTCTATGTGGAAAAAGATAAGAATCCCAGGTGCGGAGGATGCACGCATTGCTGTATCTGATATCCTGGGCGATCGTTGCATGGTCGCCTGCCAGAATTCGGTGTTTGCATGATGCGTGCCATCAAGTTGATGAACAGAGTCTTGAAACAAATCCCGAGTTGCCTCATCATCAATGCGTGCGCATGCTGTTCCTCGAGCAGGCTTGTCTTTGGGATTCTGGCTTACATATGCAGTTTCCTTGTTAGTTTTTCATTTAAGGGAATCTGGGATTGATTTTGGAGCTGTTCACGCATCAAATCTTTAACATGGGTGTGTGCGCGTGTTCAGAATACGTTAGATGATCACTTGTTGTTTTTGTTTTAGTATACGTACCCGCACGATAATCCAAACGCATGCTAGGGCTTGCCCCACCCATTATCCAAGGCAGCTAACGTCATACGGGTCGTTTTATAAACAGTCCGAGCCTTCAGTATATAGCGAGGTGGTAATATTTGTTCACCACGTAAGCTTTTTAACGTGGATGTCTTCCCCGCCTGCGCCGCCGGGGT
This sequence comes from Prorocentrum cordatum, assembly GCA_963575745.1. Taxonomy (NCBI): domain Eukaryota; class Dinophyceae; order Prorocentrales; family Prorocentraceae; genus Prorocentrum; species Prorocentrum cordatum. Next base: position 85,321 of record CAUYUJ010017199.1, on the reverse strand, counting down.
TGGGGTTGGGGTGGGGATGGGTGGGGTGGGGTGGGCGTTGGGGTGGGGGTTGGGGTGGAGATGGGTGATGCTACTTTGTTAGATGTTGCGATGATGCTGCTATGATTCTGTAGTGAGTTGGATTGATTTCTGCGTGATTTGTTTGAAGATTTAGGGATGAATCCTCGACGGAGTCTCCAATTCTTTAGGATTCTCATGGTGGCTCAAAGAGGGGAATGCAAAGAAATACGCAAAACGCGAGGGGCCACATGTGCTACCAAGGTCCCGGCGGCGAGGCAGTCCTTTTGAATTTCATTCGGGCTTTCACTTAAAAGCTATGCTTGTTTTTGATGTTGGCGGGCCAAACAAAGATATTTGGAAAACATAGCATTCCATCACGTGTTTGTGTGTTTGCCTTTGAAAGTGATAAGGATTCTCATCGCATGTTTTTCATTGATTGAGATGAACAGCGTAATGGCTTTGTATTAGTTGCATGGCTTTCTTAAAACGACCAGGCTTCTCATCAAAAGTGATGCTTTTCTTGAGATTTCCATGGGGCACGTTATGGTTGTTCATTAGTTGTGTGTGTTTCTTGCAAGCAATGAGGATGTTCATCAAACGCGTTCGTTTTTTTAAATATTGATGAACAGACGTAATGTTTTTAATTGGTTTTGTGTTTCCCTACACAGCGAGAAGGATTATCATCAAGCGTGCTGTTTTTGTTGGTGAGCATGTAATGCTTTTTACTAGCTGGTGCTTTCGTCCAAACGACAAGGATTCTCACCGAATGCTCCTGTTTGTATTCCTGACGGGCTCACGCGAATCGAACGAAGAACGAATCAAGTATTCCTTGTAGTAATCCTCTTTAGTGCTCCTATTGGTATTCCGAACGGGCTCACCTGAACCGAACAATGATATGAATCAAGAATTCCTCCTAGTGTTCCTTTCAGTGTTCCTATTAGTATTGCGAGCGGTCTCACCCGAACCGAACAATGAATCGAATCAAGTATTTCTGCTAGTGTTCCTTTTAGTATTCCGAACGGGCTCACCCGAACCGAACAACGAATCGATTCAAGTATTCTTTCTAGTGTTTTTTTGTGTTCCTATTCGTGTTCCGAACGGGCTCGCCCGATCCGAGCAACGAATCGAATCACGTATTCCTTTTAGTGTTCCTTTTAAGCTCCGAACGGGCCCAGCTGAACCGAACAATGAATTGAATCATGGAGTCCCAACCCACTCTGTTAGGGTTTTTGGTTGGGATAAACTTCATTTCTTCTGTTCAACGACCTCCACGTCAAAAAGTTTGCGTGGTGAAGGACGTGTCCCAACAGTGTCACAAGGGTACATAAAAACGTCCCATATCTGGTCCATAAGTGCCAGTTGAGAGAAAAGGGAGGGAAATACTGGACAAACTCCTCAACCAACTGGTCCAAAACCAGCTCTACGCACCCCAAATCAATCACGAGCCGAGCCAGCGAAGACGTATTTAAGTACAGGCAAGTTTGGTGCAATTAGATAGTGTCTCGTGTTTGGTTTTGCGGATCAGAGTGTCAAGGATATTTAGCGAAGCTGGCTACATGCCGCTGTCTGCGTCGGTTTGGATTGGCAATGCCCAGGCCACTGGCTGCGCGGGCAAACGTCGAAGCCGCTCCGCGGCACGACGAGCGCTGGGCCAGCTCATTCCCGCTCGGGCTGGCCATGTGCAGGGGGGACCATGAGCGTGCACGGCTCTTCCTCCAAGCAGGCGCGACCAACCAAAACTAGGCGCTAGCTAGAAGGGGCAGCCGACGATGCTAAGGAGAATGTAGTGAACACCTACTGTGTTGGCCACCAGCAAAGCGATGAGCAACAACGCGGAATCGACGCCAAGTGGAATATTCCGGGGAGCCTGGGCAAGCCCAAGGAAAAAGGGAGCCCGGGGGCACCATGGGAAGCCGGGGGAGCCCGGGCATGCTCCGGGGAAAGGGAACCCGGGGAGCTCAGCCAAGCCTTGGAAAGCCCAAGGCTACTTCAAGCTTTGGAAAATAATTCTTCAACCGGAGTAGGGACCCCATGGATATGAAAAAAAGCTGGGGGCACAAGCGCGCCCGTGGAGATTGGGGGAAACGGAGCTCGAAGAAATCCGGGAGGGCGGGGATGCCCGGTGGGGGCCCAGGGGGGAAGGGCGGATCACAAGAAGATCCAAGGGGAACTTGGCCAACTCGACTCGGCCCCGAGATCCAAGCCCAACCCGGCCAGCCCAGCCCAGCACAGGCCAGCGAGCCGGCCTTGCCAACCCAGCCCACCCCAGCTCGCCGAGCTCAGCCAGCCCAGCCAATCCGGCCAACCCAGCTCGGCCAGCTCGGCTCGGGCCAGCCATGCCGCCCAGCCCGGCCAGCCCACGCCAGCGCAGCCAGCCCGGCCAGTTCGGCCAAGCCCAACCAGCGTGGCCAGCACAGCCCAGCTCAGCCAGCTGGGCCAACCCAGACAGCCAGTCCGGACAATTCTGCCAGCTCGCTTCGGATCGGCGAACACCCTCACCCTGCCCTAGGCAGCTCGGCCAGCTCGGCTTGGGCGGCTCAGCGCGTAAGCTGGCGGTCCATCATTTTTTTGAAGAAGAATCCTCCAGCAGTCTGCTTTTGCCAATTCGGACATCCCTGAGCAGCCTTGAACATCACGCAGCATCCCGGGGCATCGTTGGGCATACTTGGCCTCCGTGTGGCATGCCTATCCTTGCCCCCCTGGTACGCCCCGGAAGCAAGTCGGGGACTGGATGATCAGTTGGGATTGCCACTAAGAGTATTCAGGCTGTGACGTCTGGCTTTCGGATAGCTCAGCACACCCCCAACCCGAGCTTGTCAGCAATTTCTCGACCCGAGCTTCCTGGTTGCCCCCCACCCTCCCTCCCCTCGGCTTCGAGAGGTGCCCGAATGGGTTGCAGCAGTGGCGTTGCCTGGCTGCCACCATGGCTGGCTCACGAACAACGAACACGCCGTCCGTGTCCAACCTCATCACGGTGCTGCCAAGCTTGAACGGGCTTTGGGTCGGAGGCTCCAGCCAGAGGGTTGGGATTGCAATGATTGGGGTGGCGATGAATGGGCCGCTGCGCCGCAGGCCCCGACTTCTGCTTGAGCATTTCGGCGCCTTTGGTATGCGCAGTTGCCTGAGCACCATTTCTCACAAGTCTTTCATACGGACGACCGCCAAAACAAAATCGGACGCCTGCTCTGCCGATTGTGGTGATGCCCATCGCGGCACGCTCTCAACGTGATGACCCTTGCTGGCTGCCGTCGCTCATTGCCCATCCCACGGCACAGGTGGTTCAAGACCGCAAGACCATCCGACTCCGTGCTGCAGGCTTACATGAGCGTCCACATGTCAACTGGTCCCCAGTGGGGGGGCGTCAGTGCCGCAATTTGGCTACCCCGCCCCTGCGCTGAGAGAGGCAACCTCCACTACATGCGCGCCTGCTGTGGAAGCGGCCCCTCCCACATATCTACGCCAGCCTGGAGCCACCACGTCGCCACAAGCACCCCCGCCACGCAATTGCCACGACACTTCGCCAGAGCTCGCGCTGCAGATGCACTTTTGCGGGTTGGAATGCGCAGCGATTCGGCCGGTGCGTCCAAGCCAGGGATCGCATGACGCCCAAGCGGCGATGTGGCGAAATTGCACCATGCCACCCACGCCTCCGGGCCACGTCGCGCGCTCCAGGCTCGGCCTCCACATCTAATGATTTCGGTCCATCAGACGCGACCGACCGCGCGTGCAGAGAGCGAGCGCAGGAGGTTGTCTCATTTGCAGCACTGTGCGACACCCTCGGCGATGCCGCGCGGTGCCTCGGCAACGATGCACTGACACCAAATGGCGCTGTACCGACTGAGCGATACAGAGCGATACCTCTGCGGTGACACCAAGCGATACCGAGTGGTGCCTCGAGACCCAGCAATGCCTCCGCGAGCAGACCAAGCGCTACCGATACAGTAATACCAGGCGGTGCCGCCGGTGAAGACAGAGGCGCCCACTATGATACCGAGTGATACCGCCAGAGCGAAGCCGAGCGAATACCAAACGATACCGAATGACACCTCCGCGGTGATATCAGGCGCTGCCGAGCGATTCTGGATGATACCGCCGCAGCGATACCAGTTGACACATCCGCAGTGATGTCGAGATGCTGAGACGCGTGCGCAGTGATCGCTAGGTCGTACCACCGACAGTGATACCGAGGGATACCCCCTGCAGTGATTCCGAATGATACCTCCGCAGTGATAGCGATTCATACCGAATGATACGACCACTGCGATATACCGAGCGCTCCTTCCGCAGCGAAACGAAGGATTCATCCATAGCGACAAAGGATGCCGAGCGAAACCTCTGCGGTGAATGCCGGCCGATACCACCTTACATACCAAGCGGTGCCGCAAGGTCATGATACCGGCGATGACATCCAGCGATGCCAGTGATGCGGGGTGGCGCTGGCGAGGAGACGCCGGGCGGCGCTTTCGCGGCGATGCCGAGCGATACAACACGATGTCGACTCCCACCTCTTCTTGATGCCCTTTGATACCACTGCAGTGTTACCCAGCGACACCTCCACGGCACTGCTAAGCGATTTCTCCACACCGTCGCATCCGGCACCCGCCCCTCTCCACTACAATGGGCATAGAGACAGCGTACGGACCAGGGTCATGCGTGGCTCGCGGGCGCCATCCACCAACAACGGCGTCGATCGCAGGCGCGTCACCTGGGCGCACGCACTGCCTGGATGATCCCACCGTTGGGCAGAGAATGCTGTCAAGATGTGGTGCCCCCCTTCGTGGAGTTTCGACGCATCCTTCGTGGTGGGTGGCATCCCTCGTCTCACTGGCACGTCCCTTTTGGCTCTCCTTGCATCGTGCGATAGTCGTGGTTATCCCTCGCGTTACCCCTGCGGTGTCCCATGTGGTAACCTTAATCCGACTGCAACTCCCATTATGGCAGCCCTTGTGGCTCCTTGGTGGTTTCCATAGTAGCGGCCCATGTGACAACCCTCGTGGCACCCGCGCGGTATCCTTTGTGTTCCTTGTGGTCTCGCTCGCGCGGATGCCAACTGGGTTGGGTTGCAAGTTAGGGACATACCCAACATTTGGATGGCTGGGCTGGCTGGGCTGGCTGGCTGGGATGGCTGGGTGCTCGTAATATTGAATCTATTGGGTTGGACTGCGAGCTAGGGGCATACCCAACATTTGGATAGCTGGGCTGGCTGGCTGCGCTGGCTGAGCTGGAAGGCTGGGTTGGCTGTGCGCTTACAATGTATAACCCATTAGGTTGGACTGCAAGCTGGGAGCGTACCCAGCATTTGGATGGCTGGGCTGGCTGGACTGGTTGCGCTGGCTGGCTGGGCTGGCTGGCCTGGAAGGCTGGGATGGCTGGGCGCTTATAATATATAACCTAGTTCGTTGGACTGCAAGCCAGGGACGCACCCAACATTTCGATGGCTGCGCTGGCTGGGCTGGCTGGGCTGGTTGGGCTGGAAGGCTGGGATGGCTGGGATGGCTGGGCGCTCATAATATATAACCGATTGGGTTGGCCTGCAAGCTCGGGGCATACCCAAAATTTGCATGGCTGGGCTGGCTGGGCTGGCTGGGCTGGCTGGGCTGGCTGGCTGGGCTGGAAGGCTGGAATGGCTGGGCGCTTATAATATATAACCTATTGGGTTGGACTGCAAGCTAGGGGCGTACCCAACATTTGGATGGCTGTGCTGGCTGAGCTGGTTGGCTGCGCTGGCCGGGCGCTTAAAACATATAACTTACTGGGTTGTACTGCAAGCTAGGAGCGCACCCAACATTTGGATGGCCGAGCTGGAAGGCTGGGATGGCTGGGCGCTTATAATATATAATTTATTGGGTTGGACTGCAAGCTAGGGGCGTACCCAACATTTGGATGGCTGGGCTGGCCGGCTGGGCAGGAAGGCTGGGATGGTTGGGCGCTTATAACATATAACCTATTGGGATGGACTGCAAGCTAAAGGCGCACCCAACATTTGGATGAATGGGCTGGCTGGCTGGCTGGGTTGGCTGGGCGCTTATAGTACATAACCTATGGGGTTGGACTGCAAGAGTTGGATGGCTCGGCTGGGTGGGCTGGCTGGGCTGGCTGGGCTGAAAGGTTGGGATGTCTGGCGCTTACAATATATAACCTATTTCGCTGGACTGGAAGCTACAGACGTACCCAACATGTGGATGGCTGGGCTGGCTGGGTTGGCTGGCTGGGCTGGCCGGGCTGAAAGGATGGGATGGCTGGGCACTTATAATATATAACCTAGTGGGTTGCACTGCAAGCTAGGGGCGTACCCAACATTTGGATGGTTGGGCTGGCTGGCTGTGCTGGCTGAGCTGGAAGGCTGGGATGGCTGGGTGCTTTTGATATATAACCTAGTGGGTTGGACTGCAAGCTGGGGGCGTACCCAATATTTGGATGGCTAGGCTGGTTTGGCTGGCTGGGCTGGCTGGGCTGGAAACTTGGGATGGCTGGGCGCTTATAATATATAACCTATTGGGTTGGACTGCAAGCTAGGGGTGTACCCAACATTTGGATGGCTGGGCTGGCTGGGCTGGCCGGCTGGACTTGCTGGGCTGGAAGGCTGGAGGGCTGGGATCGCTGGGCGCATATTACAACATGTAACCTATTGGGTTGGACTGCAGGCTAGGGGCGCACCCAACATTTGGATGGCTGGGCTGGCTGAGCTGGAAGGCTGGGATGGCTGGGTGCTCGTAATATTGAACCTATTGGGTTGGATTGCAAGCTAGGGGCGTACCCAACATTTGGATGGCTGGGCTGGCTGGGCTGGCTGGGCCCGTTGGGCTGGCTGGGCTGGAAGGCTGGGATGGTTGGGCGCTTATAATGTATAACCTATTGGGTTGGACGGCAAGCTAGGGGCGTACCCAACATTTGGATGGCTGCGCTGGCTGGGCTAGCTGGCTGGGCTTGCTGGGCTGGAAGGCTGCGAAGGCTGGGCACTTGTGATATATAATCTATTATGTTCGGCTGCGCGCTAGGGACGTATCCAACATTTGGATGCCTGGGCTGCCTGGGCTGGCTGGGCGCTTATAGTGTATAACTTAGTGGGTTGGATTGCAAGCTAGGGGCGTACCCAATATTTGGATGGCTGGACTGGCTGGGCTGGCTGACTGGGCCGGCTGGACTGGCTGGGCTGGAAGGTTGGGCGCGAATGATATATAACCTAGTGGATTGGATTGCAAGCTAAGGGCGTGCCCAACATTTGGATGGCTGGGCTGGCTGAGCTGGTTGGCTGGGCTGGCTGAGCTGGGAGGCTGGGATGGCTGGGCGCTTATAATATATAACGTACTGGGTTGGACTGCAAGCTAGGGGCGTACCCAACAATTGGATGGCTGGGCTGGTTGGGCCGGCTGGGCTGGAAGGCTGGGATCGCTGCGCGCTTAATATATAATCTATTGGGTTGGATTGGAAGCTAGGGTCGTGCCCAACATTTGGACGGCAGGGTTGGTTGGGCTGGCTGGCTGGCTTGGTTGGGCCGGAGGGCTGGGATGGCTGGGCGCATATTATATATATATATAACTTATTGGGTTGGCCTGCAAGCGAGGGATGGCTGGGCTGGGAGGCTGCCCAATATTTGGATGGCTGGGCTGGGAGGCTGGGATGGCTGCGGGCGTACCCAATATTTGGCGCCGGGAGCTCCCGCGGGCTGCCAGGAGCTGCCGCGGACTGCTCAGAGCCGGGCAAGCTCGCGCAACCTACCCAGTTGGACTGCGAGCTAGGGGCGTACCTAATATTTGGCGCTCCGAACTACCGCAGACTGCCGGGAGCTGCCGCGGATTGCCCGGAGCCGCGCAAGCGCGCACAACCTACCCAGTTGGACTGCAAGCTAGGGGCGTACGCAACATTGGGCGCCCAATCTCGGTCCGAATCTCGGCTCTCCCGATCTCGGCTCTCCCAATCTGTAATCTGGGTCCCAATCTCGGCTCTCCCAATCTTCGATTTGGGTCTCCATCAGGTCCCAATCTTTCAATTGCAAGCGCCAGGCCATGCAAGCGAAATTATGCTGCTATTTCATTTTGAAGCAACGGGCTGCTCAAGCTAATTTCCTGTGCCCCAGCAAATCGTCCCCAGCAACGCTCAAGTCGGCAGAGACAGAAGCCAGTGACCGCATGAGGAAGGCGCTTGAAGAGGCGTCCGTACAACGACACCAACCGCAAGCTCCTGAAGGATGTTCGCGCCAAGCTACAGCAGGAGGTGGCTATGCAGGGCGGAAACGCCTGTCGGACACTTCCTACAAGGCCGAGGCACGGGCAAAGCAGCGCATCAAAACCGCGAGGAAGGAGGGCGTGCGGGAGATCGTGGCTGCCACGGAAATTGCTTTCCGCTGCTTCTGCGCATTCCGTCCTGGGTGCTGCGTCTGCACGTTCCAACCCGTACGCCTGCCCTGTGCCCGCAGAGGCGGAAGAGCGAGAGGCAGAGACGGCGAGGAGGAGACGCAGCTGGGAGAACATGAGTTGCGAGAGATGGAGCTGGCCAGGCAGTTGCACGAGGAGCATGCGCTGGTTATCGAACAGTGAGGCAGAAAACAAGGAGCGACAGGCGCGCCGTGCAGCCGAAAGCCTGGCCCTGCTGAAGAACTTGCCCGCGCCGCCGGATCAGATGCTTCAATGGTTCACGTACCTCTTGGCCGGGTGGGTTCACGTCTGGTTCTTGGACAACAAGACCTTCTTGCAGGAGGTGGGGTCACGGGAAATGGCTTTCCTCAAGCATAAGAACCAGAAGCTGCAGCGCCAGCGCGGTGCAAGGACTGTCGCCACGCAGGGTATGGCAAGAGGTGGCGCATCAAAGATTTCCCGTCTTGCCTGGCCCATGAAGTGGAGATCACCGAGCAAGACAAGGTCCACATCCAGGCCGAGCTGCGGCGTTTGTGGGCGGGAGAGGCTGCCATGTGAGCCATGGGGCGAGAGGAGCTGCAAGATCAGAGTGAAGGGAAGCGGAATGAGTTCCTGGTCAGGGAGGTGGAGGAGTACCGCATGAGGGAATACGCGGCTGGGCCATAGAGGATGCTCTTGCCAATCCGTGGCCTAAGTGCAAGGTCTGCCGGGATTGCGGGGAACACGGCTGGGTGCTTGGCGGGCTCTGCCCCACCCGCCGGTGGCCGAGCAACGTTGAGACAGGAACATGGGCGTGACAACAAAAGGAGACGCGCAACATTAGGGCAATCCAAGTTCATCCCAGCTCAAGGTCCCAATCTTGGGTCCTAATGTTGGGTCCCAGTCTTGGGTAAAAACCTTGGCACAGGTCATTTGCAACGCAGTTATTGGTTTACGCCCTTTCAGCTTTCAGAGCCCCAGGCCAGGGACTGAAATCATTGCGTCAATCTGCATGGGGAGGGCTTCGGCGCTCCTAGCCGTCCCAGGCCAATGACTTTTCTTGCTTGACGGGCCGAAGGAAGCCCAGGGCGCCCGCGGATTTGGAGCGCGCGTGCGCAAGTTAACAAATTATGGATTCCAGCTCGCACCAAGCTTCGAGCCTGGAGCTACGCACGATGAGGCCTGCAGGCGCGGGCGGTGCGGAACGGAAAGGTCCTCGGCGCCTCGGGAACTTGCCTCACCAGCGCCGCCAGGCGACCCAGGTGGCTCCTTTCACCGAGCAAACCGGGTGACGCACTTGCTTCACCCGTGTCCCAGACAATCCTGGGCGAGATCGGCACGGTTGTACGAGAAAGGGGCGTGGCGCTCTCTGCTGCGCGCTTCTTCCTCTGCTGTGACGCTTCGCCGCTTGGGAGCCTAGGTGCCAGCATTTGAATTTGGGTTTGGATGTACCGACCAAGTGCTACGCATTTCCACAAGCGCCGCACGCTCCAGGCTGCAGCAGTGCATTTGAACCATGAGCTCCGGCATGGTACTAGAGCGGTTGCGGCCAGGGCGGACCCGTGTGGAATTTTCACCAAGCCCCGACGCCTATCCAGACATTTTCCACCCGCGCCTAGAGTTGTTTTCCCGAAGGCTGGCGGCCCGACCGTGTGAGATTTTCACCAAGCCGTGGCACCAATTCGGATATTTTCCGTCCAATCCTAGAGTCGTTGGTTTTTCCTCGAGACAGGTGGCCACCGTGTCGGATTTTCACCAAGCCCTGGCGCCAAGCTGGGCATTTTTTGCACATTCCCTGAGCAGTTGACCTTTCCGCGGGCCTACGCGTGTAGTATTTTCACAGACGGCGTGTGGTATTTTGGCACCTCGGAGAAATTGGCACCCAAGATCAATAGCGAAGCCCTGAGTCCTGCGCTAAGGAAATCTCCGCAGCGCCGATTGTGTGTCGGTCAGTGCTTGGTCCAGCAAGACACTCCCTGGCCAGGGTCCATAAGTTGCCTGGCAATTTCGGTCCATCTGCAGCGGTGGTGCAGGCGATATCTAGTTCGTGGAGATGGAGTTCTCCAGGGGCGCATCACATCCTCGGGCGGTGCGACTGGTGTCAATTTGTTGATTGCTCCTGCAGCATATCCAAGATTTCCGCCCGCGGAGGAACCGCAGCGTAGCGGGAAACATCTGGTCCAACCGCGGCGCAGTGTCGAAATTATCGCGCAGCGGAAGCAATATTTGCCGCCCCGTGGAAGTTTATTTCCATGACCGTGCGGCGCGGTCAGAAGATACAGCCAAGGCCGCGGCGCGGCAGCGTGAGAAAATTTGGGGTTTGATCACGTCGCCTCGCAGATTCAGAAGAATCGCCCTGCGGTGTAAGAAAATTTGGGGCCCGACAGTGTCTCGACGCGCTGGTCCAGAAAAAGTCGACTTGGCGCGCTTAAATTCCAGCGCTGCGGCTATTTTTTCAGAAGCCGTGCGAGGCGGTCAGAATTTGTGGCCAAAGCCTCGGCCCGGCATCGTGAGAAAGACTGGGGCTCGACAGCGCCGCAGCTCAGGTCCAGAAAAAGTGGAGCTGGCGCGTGCTTATGCCCAAACAAATTCTGAGGCTCGGTATACCACCGCGGGAAGTTTTAGCACGGTCCGCCACCCAAAAAAAAGGTAAAGCCCCGAATCCGGCCAGATCGTGGTCAAAAAATTGCGATCCCCCCCTGCAGCATAACATCTTTTGCGGCGCTGGTCGCTGGCACATACCCACCATATCGCCTGGGCCACCGCTGCAGATGGACCGACATTGCCAGGCAAGCTAAGTTGTCCAGTGGTGTGGAAACATATCTCCTGAGCGCCTGTGCGGCCACAAGCTATCTCCTGACGTTGGGGATGTCTTTCTGCAGTTGCTGTCGACGCAGTACCTCCTCCCAGACGCGCCGTGTCGTGTCCGGGTCTGCACTCTTCTGGATCATGGCTTCGAGCTTGGCCACGCTAGGCGTTCTCACGGGAGACACCTCGCTCTGTTTGCCGTTAGGTTTCCGAGGCCGCTGTGCTTCCAGAGGCGCGCCGCGTTTCCCTGCATGACTGCTGCTTCGGCGTGCGTCTTTCGAGGGTTCGCGTTTGCCCTCGGTCTTGCCATGTGAGCTGGCGCGCTTGAGGGGCGAGCGGTGTGCCTTCGCGCTGTTGGGCGAGCGGCGGTGCTCGGAAGGGTGTTGGGTCGAGACGTGAACGCGTAAAGCATTGGAACTATGGAAGGAGCGGTGACAGTACTTACACCGCGCTCTCTCCCTCTTGCGCGGCGTTGCCTTCGAAGTGGGCGCGCATTTTACGTGGCGCTTGTGCTCGAGGAGGCCCTTACGGGTAAATAGCTTCCCGCAGTGCTCGCACCGCGCGTCCCTGGGTGATTTGCGCCGTGGCATTGTTTTCCTTTGAAGCAGATTGCCCATCCGGCGAAAGCACCCCCTAGCGGCATGCAGCGTCTGTGCGCCGGAGCACCGAATCACGGAGAGCCGCGCGCCGATTTTAGCGCAGCTGCGCCAGTGCGCCCTCGCCCGAAAAAATATGCTTGTAAAGGCATGGCTGTCACAAGCGAATACTTCCGGGCTAATCTGGGCTTGCTGGACAGCGACGCCGCCGGGATGCTGGACCCGTGGTGCCAGCGGACTTACGAGCAACACTTCATCGGCAGAGGTCCTTCGGGGGAGTATGTCCTCACGGCGTCCTGTCGCCAACCGAAGTCCCGCAAGTCGATTCTGATGGCAATCCGGACCGCATCCTCCAATTCCGGACATCCGCTGAGCAGCTTGCGCGGAGATGGTGTGGAGTTGTGGACGGACGCTCAATTCGAAAAAGTGTCCGCTCCAGAACTGAACGACAACTACGAGGAGCTTCTGGAGCTATGAGAAAAACTGAAGGTTAAGTACGCACGTGTGTAACTCTGACGTCCTCGTCGTCGCTTTGCGGCGTCGCATTTGCATTCACAGCGCTGTGTCCGGCTCTGCAGACCATGACCAAGACTTCATGCGTCGAGGCCAGTTTGACAAAATGACCTTTCGGAGCCTTGATAGCCATACGTTGCAGGGCCGTCCGGAGCATCCGGGAGAAGCTTGCGTTTGTGCGACTTCTGCTGTGCAGACCCAACAGGACTGGCCTGCGAGCGTCGTCCCGGAACACCGCTGCGCAAGCGAGATTCGCTCCGGCCCAGCGGGTAATATTCTCGACTTGGTGTTGGGGAAGTCCGGGCGAAAAGGTCGCCCGAAAGGCTTTCGAGCTCGAGCCAATCATTTTTCTGGAATGGCGCGGACGCTCTCGTCGTCACGCGTGGTCGATAGTTCTTGACGCGCCGTCGTTTTTTCATGACATGCGTGCTTCTGCAGTGGCGCTCCCTCGGCGCACCCAGCGCGCGCCTACCGCGAATGTCGGAGGCGCGCGTCGGCATCGAACAGCGGAGCTTGCTCACGGCATAACGCTTGTTGGCTGGGCGCGCCTGGCATCGATCATGTCGCGCGCATCCCTGCTGGAATTGCCCGACTGCATCGTTGTGCTCTTTTTTTTATTTTTGGGCGGCCGCGCGCGTAGAAAATGTGGCTTCCTCCCTGAGTGAACAAGGTCGCTCCTACGACCGGCCCATTTCCTGTCCCCACGGGCACGCAATTTCCTGTGGACAGCCAATCAATCGCGCACGGTTTCCCGGGACGTCGCCACATGAGGTCGAGATTTCTTGAAGCGGCGCCGCGTTTTACCGACATGCGCGTGTCCGCATCGACGCCCCACCCATGACATGATCATCCACATCAAAATGTCGGAGGTGCAAGTCGAGGTCCGAAACGCCGCTGGTGATTTGATTGGCCCCTTTTCGGACGCGGCCGGATTTCGAAAGTGGCGAGCTCAGATGCAGAAGGAGCGCGGCGAAAAGAAGATCGCAGCTTGCATCGCCGACCAACTCATAATCGATACGCCTTCGCTGATGTCTCGCCTCCCTCCTGGGAGCTACGAAGCTGTGCTGCTGAAGCGCGCGCCCATACCCCCTCAAGCAAGAAGGCATCTCGTGGACTGCGATCTTTGGAAGGCAGCGTGAAGAGTTGTGCGCGTTGTTGCGCGTGTTGCAGCCCCATCAAGTTCTATCCGAGTTCTACCCAAGTTCTATCTTAAGTTCAATACAGTTCTATCCAGTTCCATCCAAGTTCTATCTTAAGGTCTATCCAGTTCTATCCAGTTCTATCCTCCATTCCCAGAGCGTCCTAACACTTCACACACGGCAAACACCTCAAACACTTCAAACACTTCAAACACATCAAACACATCAAACATTCAGCGCACATCAAACACTTCAAACGCCTCAAACACATCAAACACTTCAAGCACGCAGCCCGACCCTCCAGAAGGCAGCGCATGCTGCGCCGGGACTTGCTGGGAGCAGCATGGGAGACCGGGAGGCCAGGAGCCGAGAGCAACCGGGAGCAGCCAGGAGCAGCCGGAAGCTGGGAGCAGCCTGTAGCTGCAAGCAGCCAGGAGCAGTTGGAAGCAGAACAAATGCCAGACTGAAATCATATTAGCCGCTTATAGATACATGGGTCTCTGGGCAGGGGGTTGAACTACATTGAACTAAGTTGCACTAAGCTGAACTAAGTTGGACTAAGTTGAACTAAGTTGAACTAAGTTGGCTGGGTCCGGCTGGGTCTAGATAGGCTGTGGCTGGCCTGGCTGGCTCCGCCCCCCGGGCTTGGGAGCAGCCGGAATCACAGCAAATGCCAGACCGCAATCATGTAAGCCGCCTATACATACATGGGTCTCCGTCATGGCCCAGGCGTTCGGCCGACTTGGGGCGTTCTGGACTTTTCTGGATTGTTCTGGGGCGCCCTGCGGCCGGACGTTTTGGGAAGTCCTGGGGCGCCCTGGTCCTGGTGCGTCCTGGGGCGGTCTGGGGCCGCCCGAACCTGACCCTACAGAAGGCAGCGTACGCGGCGTACCGCGTCTGTGCCGATGCGCACTTGGGCGTTCTGGGGCGTTTTGGTGCGTTCTGGAGCGGGGCCTTCTGGGGCGCTTTGCGGCGTCCTGGAGCGTTCTGGGGTGTCCCGAAGCGGCCTGGGACCGCTCCGAGGCGTTCTGGCATCGTTCTGAGGCGGCGTTCTATGGCGTCCTGGGCGGAGGCACCCAAAACGCGCAAAGCATGTGCTATTTTTGAACGAATTTATCGGTTTCCGAGGAGCCCAGAAGGACACGCCACGCCAGCCACAGCGTACGGCCGGAACGTAGGATCCTACGTTCCGGCCAAATCCTACGTTCCGGCCAAATCCTACGTTCCGGTCAAAGCCTACTAGTATGTTCCGGCCACCCTACCACCCCAGGCGGCAGGCACCAGCAAAGAATAGCGCAGGCTGCAGCAGCGACCTTGTGGGGAGGTCCTTGCAAGGTTCTTGCGGAGGTCCTACAATCCCCGGCCTTCCTTGGCCTCCCCGGCTTCCCCTGACCCTCCCGGCCTCCCCGGCCTGCCTGACCTTCTTGGCCTCCCCGGCCTCCCGGGCCTTTCCGGCATCCCTGACCTTTCCGGCTTTTCTATCTTGTCCAACCTTCTCTGACTTCCCCGGCCTCCCCGGCTTCCTCTGACCTCCCCTGGCTTCCCCGCCTTTCCGGGTTCCCCGGCGTTTCCGGTTTCCTTCGCCTTCTCTGACCTCCCCTGGCTTCCCCGCCTTCCCGGCCTTCCCGGCTTCCCCGGCCTTCCCGGATTCCCCTGCCTCTCCGGCCTTTCCCCGGCTTCCCGCGGCCTCCCCTGACCTTTCCTCGGTCTCTTCTGATCTCCCCGACCCCCCTTGGCTTCCTCGGCCTTCCTGGCATCCCCGGCCTTCTCGGCGTCCTTCACTTCCGCGCCTTCCCCTGACCTCGGCCCTGCCTCTTCCCCGGCCTCCCTTGACCTCCCCTGGCCTCCCGGTTTCCCCGGCTTCCCTTCACTTCGCCTCGCTTCCCGGCCTTCCAGGCCTCTCCCGCCTCCCCGGTCTCCCAGGCTTTCCGGGCCTTCCCGGCGTCCCCTGACCTCTCACCCTTTCTGACTTCCACGGCCTGCCCAGCCTCCCCAGCCACATCGGCCTCCCCTGACCCCCCCTGGCCTTCCCATTCCTTCCCAGTCTCTCGGCTTTCCCGGCGTCCCCAGCCTTCCCAGCTTCGCCGGCTTCCTCGGCTTCACTGATTTCCCTACGCTGACAGACCGAAATCATATTGTCCGACTATGGGTTTCCTGCTGGGCTTCTTGAAAATGCCAGCAGGGCGAGGGTGCCTGGCCTCCCCCGGCTTCCTCAGCTTCCCTGGCCTCCCATGACTTATCCCCTGGCCTCCCCGGCTTTCCCGGCCTCCTCCCTTGACTTCTCCCCGGCTTCCTCGGCCTTTCCCCGGCTTCCCCTGACCTCTCCCCGGCCTCCTCTGACCTCCCCTGGCATCCCCGGCTTCCTCCTGGCCTTCCCGGCTTTCCCGGCGTCCCCAGCTCCCCCGGCTTCCCCGCCATCCCCTGACCTTCCCCGGCCTTCCCGGCTTCCCCGGCCTTCCCGGTTTACCCAGCCGCCCTGGCTTCCCCAGCCTCCGCGGCTTCCCGGGCCCCTCCCCAGCCTCACCCGATTTCTCCCCAGGCTACTTTGATTTCCCCGGGCTCCCTTGACCTACCCTGCCCTCCCCGGTGTTCCCGGCTTCCCCTGGCCTCCACGGCCTCCCTTGACCTCCAGCGGCTTTCCCCGACCTCCCCGCAGTCTCCGCTGGCTTCCTCTGGTCTCCAGCACTGGATTTGAGCTACCCGGGCTGGAAGGTTTTCCCCGCCCTCCCCGGCTTCCGAAGCCTCCCTGACCTCCCCGGTCTCCCCTGACTTCCCCGGCCTCCCCTGACTTCCCCGGCCTCCCCTGATCTCCCGGGCCTCCCTTGACCTCCCCAGCTTCCCAAAGCTTCCCGGAGCCTCCCGGAGCGTCCCGCAGCCTCCGGGAGCTTCCCGCAGCTTCCCGCGGAGCCCCTCGCAGTTTCCCGGGGCCGTCTGGAGCCACCCGCAGCCTCCCGCAGCCTCCCGGAGCTTCCCAGAGCTTCGCGCAGCCACCCAGCCGCCCGGGGCCAACGCAGGATGCCAGTGGCGGGCGCAGATTACAGCCGCTGCTCGCGACACCCCTACCCGATCAGCCCAGGCGGTCAAATAAGAGCGGGCGCGTGACGGAAGCTGCTCCCCACCCAGCCGCCCGGGACAGGATGCCAGCGGCGGGCAGAGATTACAGCCGCTGCTCGCGACACCCCTACCCGATCAGCCCGGGCGGTCAAATTAAGAGAGGGCGCGTGGCGGAAGTTGCTCCCCACCCAGCTTCCGGCCGTCTCCCGCTGTCTCCCGGCTGTCTCCCGGTTGTCTCCCGGCTATCTCCTGGCTATTTCCGGGCTGTCTCCCGGCCGTTTTCCGGCTGTTTCCCGCCTGTTTCCCGGCCGCCTCCCGGCTGCCTCCCGGCTGTCTCCCGGGTGCTTCCCAGCTGTCTCCCTGGTTGTCTCCCGGCTGTCTCCCGGCTGTCTCCCGGCTGTCTCCCGGCTGTCTTCCGGTTGTCTCCCGGCTGTCTCCCGGCTGTCTCTCGGCTGTTTCCCGGATGTCTCCCGATTGTTTCCCGGCTGTCTCCCGGCTGTCTCCCGGCTGTCTCCCGACTGCCTCCTTGGCTTCCCCTGGCCTCCCTGGCCTCCCGGGATTCGGTGGCTTCCCTGACGTCCCTGACCTCCCCACCCTTCCTGACCTCCCCGGTCTCCCTGGCCTCCCTTACCTTCCCGGCTTCCCTGACTCCCCCGGCCTCCCTGATCTCACTCTTCTCCCTTGCCTCCCCGGTCTCCCTGCTTTTCCCGGCTTTCCTGACTTCCCAGACCTCCCCGGCCTCCCTGACCTCCCCGGCTTCCCTGACCTCTCTGGCTTCCCCGGGCTCCCTGACCTCCCCGCCTCTTCGGTTTCCTTGACCTCTTCGAAATTCTTTGGCTTCCTGACCTTTCCCTGCTTCCCTGATTCTCCGGTCTCCCTGATTTCCGGCTCCCCCTGACCTTTCCCCGGCCCCTCGAAATGTCCTGATCTCGGCAAGTTGACAGACCGAAATCACATTGTCCGCCTATGTGTTTCTTGTTGGTTCTTTTGAGAAGGCCAGCAGGGTGAGGGTGGCTGGGCTGCCCCCACCCATGTGCAGCTATCTTGGCTCCCAAGTGGGATCGGTTTTGTCGCAGGCGGGGCCAGTGTGGTCCCAAGCTCGACCGGTTTGGCCCCAAGCCGGGCCAGTTTGCCGCTAAGTCGCGCCTGTTTCGCCCCATGTGTAGTTATCTTAATCCCATGTGCAGCCACCTTAGCCCCCAAGCGGGGTCGGTTTGGTCCCAAGCGGGTCCAGTTTGTTCCCAAGCTCGACCAGCTTGGGTTCCCGCGCAGCTATCTTGGCCCCAAGCGTGGCCAGTTTGGTCCCAAGCTCGAGCGCTTTGGTCCCAAGCGGGGCCAGTTTGGCCCCAAGCTCGACCGGTTTGGCCCCAAGCCGGGCCAGTTTGGCTTCAAGCCGGCCCAGTTTGCTCCTAAGTCGAGCCTGTTTGGCCCCATGACATTGTGTAGTTATCGTAGCCCCATGTGCAGCTATCTTGGCCCCTAAGCGGGGCCGGTTTGTTCCCAGGCGGGGTCAGTTTGGTTCCAAGCTCGACCGGCTTGGCTTCACGACCAGTTATCTTAGCCCCAAGTGGGGCCAGTTTGGCCCCAAGCGGGGTGCCAATTTGGCCCCAAGCTCGACCGATTTGGCCCCAAACGGGGCCGGTTTGGTCTCAAGCGGGAGTGGTTTGGCCCCAAGGAGGACGGTTTTGGCCCCAAGCGAAGCGGTTTCCTTGGTTCCCTTGATTTCCTTGCTGCACGCTGTCTCTGTGCATTGGCCGTGGCCATCTCGGCTTGGCGCGCGTGGACTGGATGGCCTGGCTGGGCGTGCATGGACAGGCTGCCGCGGCTGGCTATACGTAGGCTGTGGCTAATCTGGCTGGCTGTATTGTGGCTGGCCCGGCTGGCTGTGCACAGGCTGTGACTTCAATGCCCGGCTGGGTTTACATTGGCTGTGGCTGGCCAGACTCGCTGTATACATAGGCTGAGGCTTGTCCAGGTGCCTGCACATAGGCTGTGGCTGACGCGGTTGGATCTACATAACGCTCCCCTCCGGTCTCCACGGCCTCTGGTCTCCCTGGCCTTCCCGGTCTCGCTCGGCTTCCTTGACCTCCCCCGACCTCCTTGATCTCCCCAGCCTCCCCTGACCTCCTTAATCTCCCCGGTCAAGGAAGCTTCCATACAACCAACAGCTCCCGGTTGCCGGCTGTGTCTCGTCTCCTGGCCGTCTCCCCATCTCCCGGCTGTCTCCCGGTTGTCTCCCGGCTGTTTCCCGGCTGTTTCCCAGCTGTCTCCCGGTTGTCTCCCAGCTGTTTCCCGAGTGTTTCCGGCTGTTTCCCGGTTGTCTCCCGGCCGTCTGCCGGCTGTCTCCCGGTTGTCTCCCGGCTGTCTCCTGGCTGTCTCCCAGCTGTTTCCCGGATGTCTCCCGACTGTCTCCCGGCTGTGTCCCGGCTGTCTCCCGGTTGTCTCCCGGCTGTGTCCCAGCTGTTTCCCAGTTGTCTCCTGGCTGTCTCCTGGGTGTTTCCCGGCTGTTTCCCAGCTGTCTCCCGGCTGTCTCTCGGCTGTCTCCCAGCTGTCTCCCGGCTGTTTCCTGGCTGTGACCCGGCCTCCGGGCTGCGTCCCGGCTGTTTCCCGGCCGTCTCCCGGCTGTTTGCCGGTTGTTTTTCAGCTGTTTCCCGTGTGTCTCCCGGCTGTTTCCCATGTGTTTTCCGGCTGTCTCCTGGCTGTCTCCCGGTTGTCTCCCGGCTGTCTCCCGGATATTTCCCGGCTGTCGTCCCGCAGTTTCCCTGGCTGTCTCCCGGCTGCCTCCGTGCTGCGTCCGGGCTGCGTCCCGGATGTTTCCCGGCTGCCTCCCGGCCGTCTGCCGGCTGTCTCCCGGTTGTCTCTTGGTCGTCTCCCAGATGTCTCCCGGTTGTCTCCCGGTTGTTTCCCGGCTGTCTCCCGGCTGTTTCCCGGCTGTCTCCCGGCTGTCTCCCGGCTGTCTCCCGACTGTTTCCCAGCTGTCTTCCGGCTGTCTCCCGGCTGTTTCCGGGCTGTCTCCCGGGTGTGTCCCCGGTTGTCTCCCGGTTGCTTCCGGGCTGTCTCCCGATTGCATCCCGGTTCTCTCCCCGGTTGTCTCCCGGCTGCCCCCGGGCTGCCTCCGGGCTGCGTCGTGGCTGTTTCCCGGTTGTCCCCCGGCCGTCTCCCAGCTGTCTCCTGGTTGTCTTCCAGCCGTCTCCCGGCTGGTTCCCGGTTGTCTCCAGGCTGTCTCCCGGCTGTCTCCCGGTTGTCTCCTGCCTGTGTTTCCCGGCTGTCTCCCGGCTGTCTCCCGGCTGTCTCCCGGCTGTCTCCCGGCTGTCTCCCGGCTGTTTCCCGGCTGTCTCCCGGCTGTTTCCGGGCTGTCTCCCCGTTGTCTCCCGATTGCCTCCCCGCTGTCTCCCCAGTTGTCTCCTGGCTGCTGACTGCTTCCCGGTTGTCTCCCCGGTTGTCTCCCGGCTGCCTCCGGGCTGCCTCCGGGCTGCGTCCCGGCTGTTTCCCGGCTGTCTCCCGGCTGTCTCCTGGCTGTCTCCCGGCTGTCTCCCGGCTGTTTCCCGGCTGTCCCCCGGCTGTTTCCCGGCTGTTCCCCGGCTGTGTCCCAACTGTTTCCCGGCTGTTTCCCGGCTGTTTCCGGGCTGTGTCCCCGCTGTCTCCCGATTGCCTCCCGGCTGTCTCCGCGGTTGTCTCCCGATTGTCCCCCGGCTGTCTCCCGAATGTCTCCCGGGTGTCTCCCGTCTGTCTCCCGGCTGTTTCCCGGCTGTTTCCCGGTTGTTTCCCGGCTGTTTCCCGGTTGTTTCCCCGCTATATCCCGGCTGCTTCCCGGATGGATCCCCTTAGCCTCCTTGACCTCCCAAGGCTCCAAAGGAAAGTGGGATGTGGGTGGCGGAGCAGCCCCAGGGCCTGGCACGGCCTCCTGGCTAATTCCCGGCCGTGTCCCGGAAGCACGCCAGGACACCCACAGCTTACGTTCCGGCGAAATCCTACGTTCTGGTTAAATCGTATGTTCCGGCCACCTTACCACTCCACGATCCGCCAGCTGGATCCAGGCAGTGTGCGCAGAGCTGCCACAAACACCCGCGAACGCATACAAACACCCGCAAACACCCACAAACACCAACAAACATCCACAAACACCCACAAACATCCACAAACGCCACAAACACCAAATTGACAGACCGAAATCATGAACAACAAATGCCCTGTCCACCTGAGAGCGGGGCGGCTGGGCTAACATCCATGGCGTCCCCTCTAGCGGAAAAGGGAGAGTACCTTCCCGGCTCCTTGGCCTCCCTGACCTCCCCGGCCACCCTGACCTCCCCGGCCTCCCTGACCTCCCCGGCTTCCCTGACTTCCCCGGCCTCCCTTAGAACTTGTCTGTTTATTAATTTTGTACTGGGTCCAGTCCTGGGGGGTCGACCCCCCCCCCCCCCCCCCCCCCTCCGAGGACTGTTGATTTTCACCTTCCTGGTGTCCTCCCCCCTTCCCCTCCCCCCTCCGAGGACTGGTACTACTAGACAGACAAATCTACGCTCGGTCGTGTTCCAAAGCTATGTCGGTGCTGGCGGAGGGCCATTTCTTATAGGTTTCTCATTGATTGATTATTCACTTTGTATTAGTTAAGAATTTCTTAACATTATTCGGCGCCTGCGGCGGGCAATTTCGTACCAATACGATATTTGTTGTTAGTCGATTTGGGCTCATATACTATACTACTATTTGTCGGCGCCTGCGGCGAGCCAGTTCCTGAAAAAAAAAAGTTTCAATTATGAAAAACTTTTCCATTCTATATGCTCTCATTATTTGTCGGCGCCTGCGGCGAGCATTTTTCAAAGATTCCTTATTTATTGATTTGTTGATTGTTATTCGATATATTTCTAATATATCAACAGTCCTGGTCCTCAGGGCCAACCTCCCCCCCCCCCCCTGGGAGGACTGTGGATTTCCACCTTCCTGACCCCCGCGACCCCCCCCACCCCCTCTGAGGACTGCGTCCTGTATACAATTAATAAAAAGACAGGTTCCTATCTCCCCGGCCTCCCCGGCCTCGCTGACCTCCCCGGCTTCCCCGGCCTACCTGATCTCCCCGGCCTCCCTGACTTCCCCGGCCTCCCTGACCTCCCCGACCTCCCCGGCCTCCCGGCCTTCCGGCCTTCCGATCTCCCGGCTTCCCCGGGCTCCCGGCTTCCCGGCCTCCTTGCTTCCTGGCCGCCCTGGACCTACGCAGGGTGCTAGCGGGAGAGGGGGGGTCCTGAGGATGGGGGTAGGGGTTCCCCGGAGAATTGCAGCCGCTTGTTGGTGACACCCCTACTGCAAGGAAGCTTCCATACAACCAAAAGGATGGCGGTAGGGATTCACCGGCTGCCGGCTGTCTCCCGGCTGTTTCCCGGCTGTTTCCCGGCTGTCTCCCGGCTGTCTCCCGGCTGTCTCCCGGCTGTCTCCCGGCTGTCTCCCGGCTGTTTCCCGGCTGTCTTCCGGCTGTCTCCCGGGTGTTTCCCAGCTGTCTCCCGGCTGTTTCCCGGCTGTATCCCGGCTGTTTCCCGGCTGTCTCCCGGCTGTCTCCCGGCTGTCTCCCGACCCTTCTCCTGGCCGTTTCCCGGCTGTCTCCCGGCTGTCTCCCGGCTGTTTCCCAGCGTCCCCGACATCTCCCCGCTGTCTTCCGGCCTGCCGGATGACTCCCCACTGTATCCCGAATGTTTCCCGGCCTCCCAGATGTCTCCTGGCGTTTCTCGGTTCCTCCCGCTCTTACTGGATTGGGCGTCTGCTCTCCAACAACCGTTTCGTTTCCCGGTTCAACCCAGATGGTCGTCAGATTTGCATGTCCGCTCTAACCCGGATTGGATGAAAGGGGTCAACATTTGGTAACGTTTGTTAGACCGAAATCGCATCCATAGGCGGTCGCATGTCTGAGCAGAGTGATCTTGATGGGATCGAGCTGCAAGCATCGCATGGGTGAGACTCGGCACAGCGCGCGCCACGATTTTCCGCAGCCAAAGTCTGGCTTGTTGCCCGCTGGCGGGCTCTGGCGCGCTATCTGGCTCGTTGGCGGCATTGGATGTCTCCCGGCTGTCCCCCGGCTGTCTCCCGGTAATCTCCCGGCTGTCTCCCGGCTGTCTCCCGACTGCTTCCCGGCTGCCTCCCGGATGGCTCCCCTTAGCCTCCTTGAATTCCCCTGGCTCCAAAGAGGAGCGGAAGGTGGGTGGCGGAGCAGCCCCAGAGTTTGCCACAGCCTAACTGGCCCTTTCCCGGCCGTGTCCCGGAAGCACGCCAGGCCACCCACAGCTTACGGCCGGAACGTAGGATCCTACGTTCCGGTTAAATCCTACGTTCCGGTTAAATCCTATGTTCCGGCCACCCTACCACCCCGATCCGCCAGCTGGATCCAGGCAATGTGCGCAGAGCTGCCACAAACACCCGCAAACGCCCGCAAACGCCTACAAACACCCGCAAACATCCACAAACACCCGCAATCACCACAAACACCACAAACACAAATTGACAGACCGAAATCATGACCAACAAATGCCCTGTCCACCTGAGAACGGGCCGGCTGGGCTAACATCCATGGCGTCCCCTCTGGCGGAAAAGGGAAAGTACCTCCCTGGCCTCCCTGACTTCGCCGGCCTCCCTGACCTCCCCGGCTTCCCTGACCTCCCCGGCCTCCCTTATCTCCCCGGCCTCCCCAGTCTACTTGATCTACCCGGCCTCCTTGACCTCCCCGGCCTCCCCGGCCTCCCTGGTCTCCCTGGCTTCCCTGGCCTCCCTGGCTTCCCTCCCTGACTTCCCTGACTTCCCTGACCTCCCCGCCCTCCCCGACCTCCCCTGACCTCCCCGCCCTCCCTGAGCTCACAAGTTTCCCCGACCTCCCCGGTCTCCCTGGCCTCCCTGACTTCCCCGGCCTCGCTGACCTCCCCGGCTTCCCTGACCTCTCCGGCCTCCCCGGCCTCCCTTACTTCCCCGGCCTCCCTGACCTCCCCCGCCCGGCTTCCTTGATCTCCCTGACCTCCCCGGCTTCCCTTACCTTCCCGGCCTCCCTGATCTCCCCAGCCTCCCTGACCTCCCCGGATTCCCCATAACCTCCCCGGCCTCCCTGGTTCCCCCGGCCTCCCCGGCTTCCCTGACCTCCCCCGGCTTCCCTGATCTCCCTGGCCTCCCTGACCTCCCCGGCCCCCCTGACCTCCCCGGCTTCGCCGGCCCGAGAATTACAGCCGCTTGTTGGTGACACCCCTACCTCAAGGAAGTTTCCATACAACCAAAAGAATGGGAGTAGGGATTCCCCAAAGAATTACAGCCGCTTGTTGGTGACACCCCTACCTCAAAGAAGCTTCCATACAACCAAAAAGATGGGGTTAGGGATCCCCCCGAGAATTACAGCCGCTTGTTGGTGACACCCCTGCCTCAAGGAAGCTTCCATACAACCAAAAAGAT
The DNA here is from genome assembly GCA_963575745.1 of Prorocentrum cordatum. Classification (NCBI taxonomy): domain Eukaryota; class Dinophyceae; order Prorocentrales; family Prorocentraceae; genus Prorocentrum; species Prorocentrum cordatum. Next base: position 61,462 of record CAUYUJ010017199.1, on the reverse strand, counting down.
GGGGTTAGGGATCCCCCCGATAATTACAGCCGCTTGTTGGTGACACCCCTACCTCAAGGAAGCTTCCATACAACCAAAAAGATGGGGTTAGGGACCCCCCCAAGAATTACAGCCACCCCTACCTCAAGGAAGCTTCCACACGACCAAAAATATGGGGTTAGGGATCCCCCCTAGAATTACAGCCGCTTGTTGGTGACACCCCTACCTCGAGGAAGCTTCCGTACGATCAAAGAATGGGGTTGGGGACCCCCCCGAGAATTACAGCCGCTTGTTGGTGACACCCCTACCTCAAGGAAGTTTCCATACAACCAAAAAGATGGGGTTAGGAAGCTTCCATACGACCAAAAGAATGGGGTTAGGGATCCCCCCGAGAATTACAGCCGCTTGTTGGTGACACACCTACCTCAAGGAAGCTTCCATACAACCAAAAGAATGGGAGTAGGGATTCCCCCGAGAATTACAGCCGCTTGTTGGTGACACCCCTACCTCAAGGAAGCTTCCATACAACCAAAAGAATGGGAGCCGCTCTTACTTGATTGGGCGCCTGCTCTCCAACAGCCGTTTCATTTCGGGTTCATCCCGGATGGTCGTCAGATTTGCATGTCCGCTCTAACCCGGATTGGGCGAAGGGGTCAAAATTTGTTAACGTTTGACGGACCGAAATCATGTTCATGGGCGGTCGCATGTCTGACCAGAGCGATCTTGATGGGATCGAGCTGCAAGCATCCCATGGGACTCGGCACAGCGTGCGCCACGATTTTCCGCAGCCAAAATCTTGTTTGCTGGCCGCTGGCGGGCTCTGGCGCGCTATCTGGCTCGCTGGCGGCATTGGCTGGACTCCGAAAGAAAAATCATGGGCTGGCTGGCTGACTGTGGCGGCCTGGCTGGCTGGCCCGGCTGGTTGTACATAGGGGCTGGATGGCCCCGCTGGCTGTACATTAGGGCTGGCTATGCTTCGACTGGCTAGGTTGGTTGTACATAGGCCCAGCTGATTGCACAGAGGCCATGAAGCCCAGGCTTGCTGTGCATGTATTGTGCTGGCCCGGGCTGGCTGTGCATGGGTTGTGGGTGGCCCGAGCTGGCCCGGCTGGCTACACGCAGTTTCTGCCGGGGCAACTCGGTCCAACTCGGTGCGGTTCAATTCGATTCGGTTCAACTCGGTTCAGTTCAATTCGGTGCAACTCAGTTCAACTCGGTTCAACTCGGTTCCATTCGGTTCAACTCGCATAGGCGGCCGCATGTTTCATCCGCTGTGCACGTAGACGTGCTGCGGCCTGCGAATAATCAGCCCACGCTTCCTGGCGTCTCACGGTATTTCCCCGCTGTCCCCCGGCTGTCTCCCGGCGTTTCCCAGCGTCCCCGATGTCTCCCGGCTGTCTCCCGGCCTCCCGGATGTCTCCCGGCTGTCTCCCGAATGTCTCCCGGCCTCCCAGATGTCTCCTGGCGTGTCTCGGTTCCTCCTGCTCTTACTTGATTGGGCGTCTGCTCTCCAACAACCGTTTCGTTTCCGGTTCAACCCGGATGGTCGTCAAATTTGCATGTCTGCTCTAACCCGGATTGGGCGAAGGGGTCAAAATTTGGTAACATTTGTTAGACCGAAATCACATCTATAGGCGGTCGCATGTCAGACCAGAGTGATCTTGATGGGATCGAGCTGCAAGCATCCCATGGGACTCGGCACAGCGCGCGCCACGATTTTCCGCAGCCGAAATCTGGCTTGCTGGCCGCTGGCGGGCTCTGGCGCGCTATCTGGCTCGCTGGTGGCATTGGCTGGCTAGTGGCTAGTGATTGGACTATCTGGCTAGTGGCGTCTCACGGTATTTCCCGGCTGTCTCCCGACTGTATCCCGGCTGTCTCCCGACTGCTTCCCGGCGCCTCTTTAAACTCATCGGACTGCTTGTTTAACCTCATCGGGCTGCCGCCTTAACCTCATCGGGCCGCCTCTTTAACCTCATCGGGCTGCCTGTGCAACCTCATCGGGCTGCCGCCTTAACCTCATCGGGCTGCCGCCTTAACCTCATCGGGCTGCCTCTTTTACCTCATCGGGCTGCCTGTTTAACCTCATCGGGCTGCCTGTTGAACCTCATCGGGCTGCCTCTTTAACCTCATCGGGCTGCCTGTTTTACCTCATCGGGCTGCCGCCTTAACCTCATCGGGCTGCCTGTTGAACCTCATGAGGCTACTGCTTCAACTTCATTGGGCTGCATGTTTAACCTCATCGGGCTGCCTGTTTAACTTCATCGGGCTGCCTGTTTAACCTCATTGGGCTGCCTGTTTAACCTCATCGGGCTGCCGCCTTAACCTCATCGGGCTGCCTGTTTCACCTCATCGGGCTGTCAGCCCGGACGAATTATCACTTCTGTTTCCATTTATGTATCAATCGGTGCACAATCTGGCCCCAAATCGGTGCCTCTTTTGACCTTTGCGAGCACCCCTGGAGACGCGTCGTGCTGCCTCCGAGTGAGCGGCCCACACATTGTTCTGAGAGTCTAGCCATGAGAGAGATGAGCAGTTCCCGCGCCACAAGAAAAGCAAGCGCTTGTCTGCTCATCACCACCTGACACCATGCGTGCATTTGCATCTTGTGTGCACCGCTCTGTAGCTGCACGCGTGCCTTGGCTTGCGCATACATGCCCCCCCCCACTTGCTCCACTCGCACACTCTCGCCACGCAGCCTTTGCTCAGTGACGTTCTTTTGTGCAGTTTGGCTCCGAGCTGTTGTTGCATTTGCACCGTCAGCTTATTTGTAGTGGCCATAATCCCAAGCGGGTGCCGATAAGCACAGGAAGAACTTGACAGAGAAGGCGCAGCGCCCACGAATCAATTAGGAGATGGATGAGATGATACAGCGAAGGTTCACGCTTCTTGTCAAACCGCCTGGTCAAGGCAGAGGCTTTGCAGGCAAGGGCGCGACAGTGATCGAAGTACAGGCCAGTTTCGGCGCGATTCTCCATGATGTCGTCAAGAGAGAATACGAAAAGAATCAAGGGAACGAGCCCGACCGCGGGTTCTTCCTCAAAAAGGAGCACGTGACCTCGGCTCGCATCCTCGCGGAGAGGTCCTCGCAAATCGTGAAAGACTTCGTTGTGAAATGCGGCGCGCTCAACAGCGAATCCCTGGAGTGCACCGTGACTTATGATGATCGTCCGGGAGATAGGCAAGCCAGGCGAAACAGAAAGAAGGACAAAGCTCGGATGGCGCCATCGGAAGAAACGAAAGCGAAGGAGTTGGCCCGATTCGAGTTTGAGGGAGCGACTGTGGAGACACGGGCGAGCAAGAGGAGGAAAATGTCCACAGCCGCCCAGACCAGTGGCAGTGTTGGGTTGCCTGTGCCCACGCCAGTGCAACTGCTTGGCAAGCCTGTGAAGAACCGCCGCGAGATATGGGATTGCCTTCAGAAGTTGAGTTGGAAGAAAGGGAACGTCAAGACCACGACATTTGGTTCAGGAAGCATTGCGCTGGGCGTCACACGCGGTGCCCCAGGCGCCGATGGCTTCAACAAGGAAGGCTACAATGACCAAGTTGTGCCTGGATGCTTGTCACAAGAAGATCAAGAGCAGTGTGCCAAACTGTGGGAATTGCTTCAGGACGAAGGTCGGGCGCTCGGCTTCGAATTCAGCAGCGCGCAACTCAACGAGAATTTTCAGCCGATGCACCCCCGCCGCCACCGCCGCACGGACAAGGACCACCAATGGTGTCTGTCCCTGGGAGGCTTCACGGGAGGCGAGTTCTGCTGGCAGGAGAGGGGCCAATGCTTCAGCGTGTCCACGAAAGATCAATGGCAGAAGGTAGACGGCCGGCACGTGCACTGGGTGAAGCCGCATCAACCGGAGAGTTCCGTCAGGTACTCCATCGTGCTCTTTCGCAATATAGGTGGCGCCGCAGAGCTCTTCTACCATTCTGATGCTGTGGCGCCCGAGCCTCCCCGGCGTCCTCTCCGCGTGGGACATGATTGCGCAGGCACGAATGCGCCTTGCCAAGCGTTGTGGAACTTGCGCGTGGACTTCACAGAGGCCTTCGCGAGCGACCTTGACGAGTTCGCCTGCCAGACCATCGAAGCCAATTTCCACCCTGTCAAATTTTAAGGGGGCGAAGTCGATGGGGACATCACCAAGCGCGACCACTCGCAGGCGCCCGGCTGTGACCTGTACATGGCTGGCTTCCCCTGCCAGCCGCGCAGCTCGGAGGGCAAGAAGAGGGGCTTCCAGGACCCACGTGGCCAGGTGTTCTATAGTGTCGTGGATTACATGAGAACCCACAAGCCTCGTGTCGCAGTCCTGGAGAACGTGCAAAGTCTGCTTCACAATCGCGACGGCGAAGACATTTGCGAGGTTCTACACGAGCTGCTGCGATTGGATTGCTATAACATCCAGTGGAGGGTCCTGAATACCGCCGATCACGGCGTGTCGCAAAGCCGAAATAGGCTCTACATTGTCTGCATCCGCAAGGACTTTTATATCGAGGGTAGGTTCCAGTGGCCGCAGCCCATTGCCTGCCCGTCGGTGGAGCGCTTCTTGGATCCATGTGAGGCGAAGCCGACCCTGCTGAACGTGCAGCCGCCTCCTCAGACCTTCGCTTCCGAGATATGGGCTGCGACGATGGCGAAGCTTTTGCGCGACAAGCGCGAACCCTTGCAGCAAGCATGGCTCTTCCCAGTCACTACCAGCGTGGGACGTTGCTCCGTGAAGTTGGACACGTGCCCCTGTTTGCTCACCCGCAACAAGATCTGGATCTCCAACAGAGGTCGGCTCCTCAATGCGCGCGAGCGCTGTCGCTTGCAAGGCATGAACCCAGACCACTTCAAGCAGGTGGTGTCGGATGCCCAATGGCGTACGCAACTCGGCAACGCTATGAGTGTCAACGTGGTAGAGCGCTTGCTCGCGCGCCTCTTGCCTGCGGTCGGACTGACGGGTCCGCTCCCAGACCGTTGGGCGAGCGGCGCCGCAGTGGCGGAGCTCGAAGCCACCAGAACCAGCGTGTAGCCGCCAGACGTTAGTGAGCCGTTGGCAGCCTAGTGTAGCGACAGAGCGTCCTGACAGACCACGTGTGCGAAGGCGCGTGTGGAAAAAGAAGTGCACGTAGCGCAGTTCATGCATTGCGCTCGCCGAGATATGGAAATTGCCGAGCATCCCCGAGGGGGTCCAGAGGCATGTCATAAGAACGGCGGACGTGGGAATGGCCATCCCTGACACGCCGCGGCCACCCCTTAGTGGCATCAGGCCACACCCACGGACGGAAACCACCCCGCCATGCAGAGACGAGCCTGCCAATTTGATAGACCGAAATCACCCCACAGGCGGAAGTGTTATCCCACGTAGCTCCCCGGCGGCATGACCGTGAACGCTTTGACGAAAAGCCTTGACCGTGAACGCTTCGAGCAGCTCTGAGCAGCCCACCGATTGGAGAAACAGGTGTGCAGAAGGGTGCTCGCGTCTGAGTCGGGCCCCCTGGATGAGCAAGAGGCCCGCAAAGTGAGAAGTGGCCCGCCGCAGGAAGAAAACAAAGTAAAGAACGGGAAAGAACCCTGGGGGGGACAGGGAGGGACCGGAGGAAAGAAGTGGTCGAGGACAGGAAAGAACTTCTGGAAAGACCCCTTGGCTGGAAAGAACCCTTGGGGAGGTCAGGGAGGAACCAGAAGAAAGAACTGGAAAGAACCCTTGGAGAGGACAGGAAAGAACTCCTGGGAAGAACCCTTTGGCTGGAAAGAACCGACGGGGAAGGCAGAGAAGAACCCTTAGAGAGGACAGGAAAGAACTCCTGGAAAGAACCCTTGGCTGGAAAGAACCATTGGGAAGGACAGGGAGGAACCGGAGGAAAGAACTGCTCGAGGACAGGAAAGAACTCCTGGAAAGAACCTTTGGTTGGAAAGAATCCTTTGGAAAGAACCCTTGGGGAGGACAGGGAGGAACCAGAGGAAAGAACTGGAAAGAACCCTTGGAGAGGACAGGAAAGAACTCCTGGACAGAACCCTTGGCTGGAGAGAACTTTTGGGGGGGACAGCGAGGAACCGGAGGAAAGAACTGGAAAGAACCCTTGGAGAGGACAGGAAAGAACTCCTTGGGGGGGACAGGGGACCAGAGGAAAGAATTGGTCGAGGACGGGAAAGAACTCCTGGAAAGAACCTTTGGTTGGAAAGATCCCTTGGGGAGGACAGGCAGAAAGTTCAGGAAAGAACTGGAAAGAACCCTGGGGGGGACAGGGAGGGACCGGAGGAAAGAAGTGGTCGAGGACAGGAAAGAACTCCTGGAAAGCGAAAGAAACATTGAGGAGGTCATGGAGGAACCAGAGGAAAGAACTGGAACGAACCCTTGGAGAAGACAAGAAAGAACTCCTGGAAAGAACCCTTTGGCTGGAAAGAACCGACGGGGAAGGCAGAGAAGAATCCTTAGAGAGGACAGGAAAGAACTCCTGGAAAGAACCCTTGGCCGGAAAGAATTATTGGGGGGGAGAGGGAGGAACCGGAGGAAAAAATGGTCGAGGACAGGAAAGAACCTGGAAAGAACCCTTTGGCTGGAAAGAACCCTTTTGAAAGAACCCTTGGGGCAGACAGGGAGGAACCAGAGGGAAGAACTGGAAGGAACTCTTGGATAGGACAGGACCGAACTCCTGGAAGGAACCCTTGGCTGGAAAGAACCTTGTGGGGAGGACAGCGAGGAACCGGAGGAAAGAAGTGGGAAGAACCCTTGGAGAGGACGGGAAAGAACTCTTGGAAAGACCCCTTGGGGAGGACAGGGAGGAACCAGAGGAAAGAACTGGTCGAGGACGGGAAAGAACTCCTGGAAAGAACCTTTGGTTGGAAAGATCCCTTGGTGAGGACAGGAAGAAAACAGAGGAAAGAATTGGAAAGAACCCTGGGGAGGACAGGGAGGGACCGGAGGAAGAATTGGTCGAGGACAGGAAGAACTCCTGGAAAGAACCCTTGGCTGGAAAGAACCCTTGGGGAGGTCATGGAGGAACCAGAGGAAAGAACTGGAAAGAACCCTTGGAGAGGACAGGAAAGAACCCTTTGGCTGGAAAGAAACGGGGAAGGCAGAGAAGAATCCTTAGAGAGGACAGGAAAGAACTTCTGGAAAGAACCCTTGGCTGGAAAGAACGATTCAGGGAGGAGAGGGGGGAACCGGAGGAAAAACATGGTCGAGGAAAGGAGAGAACCCCTGTAAAGAACCTTTGGCTGGAAAGAACCCTTTTGAAAGAACCCTTGGGGAGGACAGAGAGGAACCAAAGGAAAGAACTGAAAGAACCCTTGGATAGGACAGGACCGAACGCCTGGAAGGAACCCTTGGCTGGAAAGAACCTTTTGGGGAGGACAGCGAGGAACCGGAGGAAAGAAGTGGAAAGAACCCCTGGAGAGGACAGGAAAGAATTCTTGGAAAGAACCCTTGGGGAGGACAGGGGGGAACCAGAGGAAAGAACTGGTCGGGGACGGGAAAGAACTCCTGGAAAGAACCTTTGGTTGGAAAGATCCCTTGGTGAGGACAGGAAGAAAACAGAGGAAAGAACCGGAAAGAACCCTGGGGAGGACAGGGAGGGGCCGGAGGAAGAATTGGTCGAGGACAGGAAAGAACTCCTGGAAAGAACCCTTGGTTGGAAAGAACCCTTGGGGAGGTCAGGGAGGAACCAGAGGAAAGAATTGGAAAGAACCCTTGGAGAGGACAGGAAGAAAACAAAGGAAAGAACCCTTTGGCTGGAAAGAACCGACGGGGAAGGCACAGAAGAACCCTTAGAGAGGACAGGAAAGAACTCCTGGAAAGAACCCTTGGCTGGAAAGACCATTTGGGGAGGAGAGGGAGGAACCGGAGGAAAGAACTGGTCGAGGACAGGATGGAACTCCTGGAAAGAACTTTTGGCTGGAAAGAACCATTTTGAAAGAACCTTTGGGGAGGGCAGGGAGGAACCAGAGGAAAGAACTGGAAAGAACCCTTGGAGAGGACAGGAAAGAACTCCTGGAAAGAACCCTTGGCTGGAAAGAACTTTTGGGGAGGACAGCGAGGAACCGGAGGAAAGAACTGGAAAGAACCCTGGGGGAGGACAGGAAAGAACTCCTGGAAAGAACCCTTGGGGAGGACAGAGAGGACCCAGAGGAAAGAATTGGAAAGAACCGTTGGAGAGGACAAGAAAGAATTGCTGGAAAGACATCTTGGGAGGATAGAATTCAACACCTTGGGGGGGGCAAGATTCAAATCGACGAAAGAACGGGGGAGAAACCTTGGGGCGAGCAGGCAAGAACTCCTGGAAAGAACCCTGGGCTGGAAAGAACCAGCGGGAAGAACAGGGGAGAACACTTAGAGAGGACAGGACATAATTCCTGGAAAGAGCCTTTGGCTGGAAAGAGCCCTTGGGGAGACACGAGAGAGCCGGAGGGAAAGAACTGGAAAGAATTTGCGTAGAGGGCAGGAAAGAACTCTTGGGAAGAACCCTTGGTTGGAAAGAGCCCCTGAGCGGGAGGAGATGACTTAAAAGAGTTCTTGGGGAGGACGGGGGAGAACTCCTGGATAGAACCCTTAGCCAGGAAGAACCATTGGGTAAGGCAGGAAAGAACCCTTGGGGGGGGGGCAGGAAAGAGTCGAATGAAAAGAAAGAGAACTTGGAGAGGACAGGAACGAACCGAAGGGGGGAGCTGGGAAGATCCACTGGCTGGAAAGAACCCTTGAAAGAACCATTGGGGAGAATTGGAATGAACCCGTGACGAGATTTAGGAAAAGCAACGCTCGCACGTGTGAGAACCTTAGCAGGAATGCACGCGTGCATGTCTGCCTCCTTTGGCTCGTCGAGTAGTGTTGTCTATCTGGACTCTTCCAGATTTGCGATCATGGCAATCCCGTCGGTCGCGCCAGCGCTGGATGAAAAAGATGATCTTCTGAAGTGGCTCGGCCCCGAAGGGGCGCCGCGCTTCCTGGAGGCGTTTCGGCGCGAGACGGGCCGAGAGATCAACAACAAAACAGGGAAGTCAGTGCGCGTCTACGTCAACGACCTGGCCCGTGCCGCTTACAAGGCCAAAGGTAAAGAATGGCCGCTGGGTGAGACGAACCTGCAGGCCATCCGCACACGCGTCAAGTACATTGTGCAGACAGGCCCGCAGACAGGCCCGCAGATGCATCCATGGCGGTCGAGAATCACATTGAGGCTATGGACGCTGCGGCAGAGCAGCATGCCAAGTTGGACGAGCTGTCGGAGCAGATCCAGAGCGTTGCGCAAGACGTCAGAATGCTTGTGCAAGGAAGGGAAGAGAGCAAGGATGTGGGGGCTACAGGAGGTGCGCGCTCCATCCAGACCCTGGAGAGAGACGCTGTCGCACAAACTAAACGCATTGCCACTGACAACTCGCCACAGGTCGCTGGACACGCAGACGCTACGGCCCAGAAAGTAATGAAGAAGACAACGGAAAGGACAAGGGCCCAAGAGACCAACGAGGCGCGGGAAGAGTTATCTTCCATTCAGCCGCCAGAAGCACAGCCTCAGCCAGTCATGAAGAAGGCAAAGAAGACGCAAGTTACACCTGGGCCGCCAAGATCGGCAAGCTCGCACGAGGTGCCACGGGCGGCGGACTTGGTCTGCGCAGGTGAGTTGCTGGATTCGGAACGCCCAGACGTTGGACCTGCTGGTGCAAGGGCTCTCCCAGCTGAGGTTCTCACATCGGGAACTCCAATGACTCCGGAGGAAGCGCTTGGCTAGGGGCGAGACCAATCGTTGCCAGAGCACGGTGATCCCATGACTCTTGCTGTTGCCGAACCGCCCTCTGCTGCCGAACCAGCCGGCCCCGAGCCGCTTCACCAAAATGTCGCCGAGGATTTGGTGTTGGTGCCTGGAACAGAAGACCCCGTGCACAACACGCCGGCGATGATGCTTGCCCACCTGCCCACCACGACGCTTGCCCACGTGCCTCCAGCTGCTCGCCCATACCACACTGCGCCCATGGTAGAGGCAGCAGCGGAGCCAATGGAGCTGGACCAGGCCAAGCTACGCGAAGACGCAGTCCAAGCGGAGCGGGATCGCCTGGCGCCCGAACTGGCAGAGAAAATCAGACAAGCCTACCAGCGCTTGGCAGTGGACGGTTCGGTAGGCTTGTCTGATTTTCTCACTGCCAGCTTGGAAAATCTGCACTGCCAGTGCTGCCTATCAGACAAGTCTTCAGAGAAAATCAGCACGACTGGCCAGCACTCGCTGAAGACGTCGAGCTGCCAGACGGCCTGAAGTCGCGCGTGGCATGGTTCTTCAAGGCGAATCCGCGCTTCAAGCACGCACTCCACACGAAATGGAAAGACATGGCCCGCAGCGGAGTCACATCCACCCTGGCGAAACAGCGGGAGACGTGCTCACGCTGCAAGCATGAGCAATTTCTCGCACGGGACCCTTTCGGCTACCCTTTCAGCGAGAGGGGGATCACATTTGTTTGGGACGCCTGCGCTCAACACAGGGCGCTGACGGTCACCGAGGAGGCGAGCATCGAAACGGACGTGCGTGCAGAATGGGCGGAAGAAGCCGTCAATGCTGCCGTCTGCGCTTGGCGACAGCAGCTGGACGCGGAAGCGAAGGCCCGGCGCGACAGCCTCGCGCGCCAGGAGGAAGCGGAGGCTGACAGCGAAAGGGTCCGTGAGGTGGAGAGGCAAGTCCGAGAGCGGCTCCGCCCAGAGACCCGTGGCTGCGAAATGTGCATGGAGGCTGACGAATGCATTGGTGGGATGTGCAGCCTTCACGAGTCTAGGTTCCGCGCGCTGTGCATGGCTGTGAACTGTGGGAGCGCGGCTAAGCCCGCGCCCGCGCCACTAGGCCGGATGCTGCCGCTGCAGTCCTGAAGCGCGCGCAGTAAGCAGTGAGATGGCGCATCGCTCTTGAGACCGTGTTGCCATAAAAAGTATACGCGCGCCGCGCTAGCTTTACTCTCGCGCCGCAGGCCGCTGTTCGTAATTAGTACGGTCGAACCGTCGCGACCACCGCACGATGGTGCTGAACCCCCACGGCACACAGCCGCATCAGCACTGCCCAAATGGCCGCGCAGAGCGGATTCTCTGACAGACCGAAATCACTGATGCGACTCAGCGCGCGCCTCATGTGGCCCAGGAAGATGTAGCAATGCAGCAAGGCACTGCGCATCCGCTGCTCGCTGGCAAAGCACGCAGGCGCTTAATGTTTTGTGTGTTTTGTGGAAGGCACATCGGCTCAAGACTCCCTCGCATCCCCGCGCACAAGCGAACGCAACGATCATGCCAGTCGTGGAGACGTTTGAGGGTCAGCTCACGCGTGCAAACGTCCAGTTGGCTGTGCGGTCGGGTGTTTTGACGGAGGCAGAGTGTTCTCGCTATTGGCAGGCGCGCCGTCGCTACAGGACGCTGTCCGATTCGAACAGTGAAGCGACAACCGAGAAGCGCACACAGGAGTTCGAGGAGGCGAAGGCAAGGGTGCTCGAATGTATGAATATGAACACTAACTCTCTTCTTGAGCGTGAGCGAGGCGAGAAACGCAAGTTGGAAGAAGAGGTCCGCAGGCTGAAACAACGACTCGCAGGCGCTGGTCTGCCGCATGCGGGAGAGTAGACGCCTAGATCCTGACGGCGAGTGGTAGGCGGTAGGCATAGGGAATGTAAGTTGCGGACGCACTACAGCAGCGATGCCCCGTCAGTTCTCATGCAAGGGTTCTCACTCGCAGCGCGCGCAGACCATTTTGCTTCGCGAAGTTGACACACACACAGCGAGCCAATGAGTTCCCGCGGAGTGTTGTCGGTGTAGGGACGCACACATGTAGCAAGTAATCGTAAGTCGTGTTGTGTGGACACAAGCGACACACCACCGCCAAAACGCTGCGATTCATTGCGGGCAAAGTGCACGAAAGCCGCACCGCCTACACCCCACCAGCTTACGTCGGTGGCGACGAATGGTTAATTGTACATGTTTCGCGAGCAAAGCATTGTGTGGAACCACTCAGCGTGGTGCATCGCGTACTGATACATTTGCAGCCGTACCAGATCAAGCCGCTCTAGCTCCTAGCTCCTGGCGCCGCAGCCTCGCAAGCAATGCCGTTGACGGCGGTGTCGCTTTTTTCAGGGGCTGACGGCGTGGACGTCGGGTTCACGAGAGCGGGGTTTGAGGTGCTGTGGGCGGCGGAGAAAGACCAAGCCGCATGCGACACTTACAACCACAACGCGGAGGTGGCGGTATCCAGGCGATTGGATCTGGAGACGGTTGACTTCGACGAGCTGCGCCGAGAGCTGCCAGGGCCTGTAGATTGCCTTTTCGGAGGCCCCCCGTGCCAAGGCTTCTCTCGCAACTCTCGCAAGGGGAAGATGCGGCTGGATGACCCCAGGAACAAGCTGGTTCATGTTTTCATGGATGCGGTCGACTCGCTGCGGCCGCGCAGCTTCCTCATGGAGAACGTGGATAACTTGGGCACCAAGCCTCTCTTCAAGCCCATTCTGGACAAACTCACTGAACGCGCGAAGAGCTTGGGGTGCGCCTGCCAGCGCAGGGTGCTTGACACCCACAATTTCGACGTGCCCCAGTCGAGAAACAGGCTGATTTTTGTCGGGTTTCGCGGCACCGCGGTGCCCGTCCAGTATTTCCACGAGTTGGCTGCATTCAGCCGCCAAGGGCAGACGTGCGGAGAGGCCCTCCAGGACATCGGCAGGGCTGGCACGCCGTCCAACCCGCCAACGTCCAATGCGAAGATCATAGTTTGCAAGGACCCTATACTCCGGAAGAGCGCGTGCTCGGGCAGCTTGCTCTTCAATGGGCGCGGCCGCCCCCTGGATCCCACCAGGCCTTGCCCGACGCTACCAGCGTCCATGGGGGGGAACGCGACGCCGATCATTGATGAGGAGCAGTTCTTCGGCGCGGGGGGGGACTCGGTCGAGAACTTGCATGCGGCGCTCGTGGAACGCAACGAGCGAGTGGCGCAGGAGCTGACTCCTGAGCTGACCAGCGTCCTGACGCGCGCGGCGAATCCGCGCGCCCACCTCAAAAAGATCAAGGGCAAGCTGGGTGTGAGCGAGCTGACTCCTGAGCTGAACAGCGTCCTGACGCGCGCGGCGAATCCGCGCGCCCACCGCAAAAAGATCAAGGGCAAGCTGGGTGTGAGCGCGGCCGCTCGCATCTACGGCCTCGTCGCCGAGCGCGAAAAGCCCGATTCCTACGACAGCGGCCCCCAGACAAGGCGCCGCCTCGAGGACGTCTGGGCGAGCCGCGCCACGCTCCTGGATGCATGCGCGGTTGCTTGGGTCGCGCCAGAGTCGATGAGGAGGCTGACAGTCACGGAGGCTGCTCGTCTTCAGACATTTCCCCACGACTATGCTTTCAAAGGCAGTAAGTGCGCGGCCTACCGGCAGATCGGGAACGCGGTCCCGTGCAATTTTGCGTATGCGTTGGCTCAGGCTGTCGCCAAGGTGCTGAGAGACCCTGCTCCAACGCCCGTCGCGGCCGACGGGGCTTCGCGCGCGAGCCGTGCGCGGAGCCGGAGTGCGAGGCGAGCAAGCAGTGGCGCGTGAGCGGGCAAGGCCGGGGAGGGGCCCACCACAGAGACCTTGCCTGAACTGCCAGCACGGCTGCTACGACTCTGATGAGTCCAGCATCGTTGTGAGGACGCTGAGAAGTAGTAGCGTCCACATCTCGGCCTGCCAGACTCTCCACGTTTATCTGTGGTGCAAGAACGCAAGTTCCCCCGCTCTCCGCCTCCTCTGCTTCCTCCACTCCCTGTGCTTCCCTCCGTTCCCTCGGTTCCCTCCGCTTCCTCCGCCTCCTTGGCCAGCAGATTCAATGGTCCAACAACATGTTGTCTTCCTGTTTCCCTCCTCCCTCTCCGTCTCCGCGCTTTCTTTCACGAGTGCGCACTTGCTGCATCGGTCCCGTCGAACCACGACGAATTGCACCGCTGTCGTTCATCATGCAAAAAAGAATCTTTACCACTACTTCGGCCCGAGCCACTTCTCTAGGTTTTCTAAGTTTGGCCCAGCGGGTTCGTTCGTTCGCCTCGTAGTTGCTTTGCCGTAGACCAGCGGTAGGTGATAGCTTGTGGGCAGCAGCCGTATCTTCGCTTCGCCGCCCTATCCCGGATAAGTCGCAGAGCACCCTTCTCGGAGAAGCTAGCGCCATGGAGATCCAGCCGTGCACGAAAGATCGCTGGAGCATCGGCCGCCCGATCATCGCAGAGCAGTTCCCCTGGTTCAAAGGGAAGGACATCGCAGTCAGCTTGGAGTATGCCAACCCGTCGAAAGCGCTGCTGGTTCACGTTGATGACGAGGACAAGAAGACGTTCCGTGAGCTTACACAAGGGGCGAACGAAAAGTTCACCCCTTCGAATCAGCAGCCCCACGAAGTCTACATCAACGAATCTGGCCTCTATGGTCTTGCGCTGAAATCCACCAAGCCAGAGGCCAAGTCTTTCAAGCGCTGGGTCACGAGCGAGGTGCTACCTTCCATCAGGAAGTGTGGGGGGTATGGTGGCGGCGCTGTAGTGGAGCTCACCGAGCAGATGAAGGAGCTTCGGAACGCAATGACGGCGCTGGCCCAACGCCTCGGCCCGAACCCGCAGAGCGAAGCCGTGAACGGGCGACTCGACGCCATCGAGGAGAAGGTGCGCAAGATCCCGGAATACGGCCCTCGCATTGAGATGAGTCGCGGCTTCCCTGTGAAACCCGACGAACTCACGGCGATCGGGGTCAAGCTGGAAGCCTCCGAGGATGCGGAACGGCTGCGAGAGCTCGGCCTACCCAGAGAAGAAGGTAGCGAGAGTCAACGCTTGTTTCGCGAAGATACTGAAGAAGAGGCGGATCGAGTTGCATGCGCAGGATCCGGAAGCCAACAAGGTCTTCATCATGTACCAACAAGGCGCCTGGCGTATCGCATACTTTGAAGACGATCGGGAGCTGATGGAGGAAGTCCTGCAGGCCCCTGCCATGCAGGAGACCATCAAGCGCCACCTGGGGGATGTGCCGACGGAGGGAGAGAGGAACAAGCGACGCCAGACCCTCTTGACCGCTTACGCGGCGCCTCCAGCTTATGATGTCGACGGCGCGAGCACCACCTGAGAATCGGCAGGCTCTGATGGGGACGTTTCCACAAACTCTGGGCAATCTAGCGCGCGACGAACAGCCACCAGGAGCGAGTCCTACGCGTCTTGTCCGCACCACGGAAGCGGACCCCTCTGCTTGTATGCATGCCGCCTCCCCGCTTATGCAGCAGTGCAGTGCACACTCGTGTCGCACATATGCCGGTGGCGACCGTGAGGTCCAAAGGCGCACTCGCAGCGTAGATGCTGACGCGAGAGAGATCGCAATTATGCCGCAGTGCCAGCAAAGCCTTCTCTGAATCGTATGACCGAGCATCGGCTTCTATGTGCCAAGGTGTAGATGCTCGAACCACCCGCTGTAGGTTGAGGCTAGTCTTGCTGCTTTCTGCCTCAAACATCAAGTGTGCACCATACCCAGCAGCCCGCCTTCAAACATCAAGTGTGCGCCATGCCCAGCAGCTGGCGCCCAACCGCGCTTCATTCCCGGCATGGTCGACGCGCCTCTCCCGAACACGCTGGGAGGCCGAAGGTTGCTGCTTTCTGGCCCGGGCGGTCGCGTCTCGTCCTTTGACGCGACGCTGCTCGGCAACTCCGCGCTCGCCCGCGAGCTGCAGGCTGGCGCGGACGCGAACGCAAAGCTTCCTGACGGCGCGGTCGCCGTGCACGTGCACGAGGAGGCCACCTTCGATGCCCTTCAGACCGTGGCCTGCGTCCCGAAGAGTCTGTCCGAGTTGCGGGCGTGGTGCTCGGCAGCGGATTTTGTTTGCGCGGACGTCGAGGCGCCGCTCTTCCTGCAGTGCCTGCTGTCGGCTTTCCGGCTCGGTGCGGCCACGGCGTGCGAAACGCACCAGGGGTGCACGCAGGACGGGAACTTCGTCGCCAGACTCTGTTCGCGGGGGCAGTTGCTTGCGGCGCTCCAGGCGGCTGTAGCGGAAGCGGAGGGCGCGCCTGATTACACCGCTCTCCTCAAAGCCGCCGGAGACGAATCCTCCCGCGTGACAGGCCTCGGCGATTCAGACGCGGCGCGCGCGAGCAAGCGGCGGCGGGTGGAGAATTCTGGGGAAGCGCCGCCTCCCACCAGTCCCGAAGACCTTGTGGCTGGCTACGACGCCGCGCAGCACTACCTGAATGCCCCTCAAGGCCGGGAGGGCACGATCTGGAAGCGTTGCCGCGAGGTCCTCCTCTGCGCCTTGCTCGGCCTGGCCGATACCCCTGCCGGCGCGCGTCGCATCTTCGCGGACCTGCGGGACATGCACGCGCGGCTCGGAGATAGCGTGGGCGTCGCGGAAGGCCAGCGGCGGACGAAGTGGCTCGTGCACCGCGCCGTAACCGCCCTCTACGCAGAGGAGCACCGCGCGGGCGGAGCGGGGGCGTCGTGCCTCTTGGGCCTCGGCGCCGCGCGTGCCGTGCGCGAGGCGTACATGTCTGGCATTGTGGACCTGGATTGCTTGGTGCCTGCGCAGAGGCCATGTCCCGTGGACCTGTTCGTTCTCCAGGGCCTCCAACGGGAAGACCGCCTCGCGCCGGACGAGGGCGAGCTCCGGCGGCGGCTGTGCGCGGCAGTGCCCTGGCTCGACCGCTTGTGGCGCGCCTGCGCGAGGGACGGCTTCCTGGTGTACGTCGCCGGCAGCTTGCTCACGACCTGCCTGCGAGCCGGGCCGCTCGCGGAGGACCCCGAGACGGCTCCCAGCGACGTGGACCTTTTCGTCACCGACGCCGGCTCTCTCCCTCGGCTGGCGGCGAACGCCAGGGAGGCGGCGCGGACGCTGCAGCCCACCGTGGCGTGCCACGTCAGCGTGTGCTCAGAAAACAAGCTGCGCGCCGCATTTCGGGGGCTCGAGGGTGCGGCGGGCCACGCCGACCTGTACGCCCATCCGCTGCACCGCATCAGGAAGTACCACATGAGCCTGGTCCGCGCCGCCTTCGACGGCACGCGCCTGTATTGCACACCCGCTGCTTGCGTGGCCTTGGCCACCGGCGTCTCCCTGGACTACGAAGTGCATGAGGAGAACGTCTTCCGCCCGGGGCGCGTCGTGGCCATCCTGCGCAAGAAGTGGATGGCGGGCGCCGGCCTTGTCGTGCGCCGCGCTGAGCTGCAGCTGCTCAGGGCGCACCTGTGTTGGCAGCCTCTTTGCCGCGGGGATGCGTGGTCACGGATGGCCCACGCGATGTTCAAGTGGGGCGAGCAGTTCTTCGAGCAGTGCTCTCTGCGCCTGCGCCCCAGCATGGATGCGAATGGCGATGTCCAGTCCCTCTACGCCCGCTGGCGCGGCTGAGAGCCCGCGCGAGGCACCGCCGACGAGTGCCGAAGGCGCGCCCCTCCGCGGCATCGAGCCGGCCGCAGTGACGAGGCGGGCAGCGCGTTACAGCAACACAACCCCCCACAAACGAGCCAGGTACTTGATGCCGCGCGCGCGGGTGACGGGAAGCATTGCAGAGAGCATGTCGCTGCGCAGTGTCTGCACCTGCGAACGCACGCGTCCGCAATATCATGAGTTTCTATGTTAACAGCTGCCTCCCTGCTTTCAAACTGGACCTCGACCATTGGCCAGAGGATGTTGCAGGGCACATCAAAGCTGAACTGGAGAGTAATCCAGGCGCTCCCCAGAAGGCCATTGGAGATCAGGGCAATGCGGCGGTCAAGACAAGCCGCCTTCGCTTCTTTCTCAAAGATATTCTCGGCGTGGACGTGGCGGTTGAGCAGCCAAAGAAGAAACGGCAGCGTCAGGCAGGCAACCACGAGGACGACGGCCACGATGTCCATCGCATCTCTTCTGCTGATCTGGAGCTGCTCTATGTCGAGGCGTCCCAGGATCCCTTGAACGAGCTTTTCTTTCTGTTGATGTTGTCCACGGGCTTGCGCGTCGGAGGCATGTCCAAGATCCTCATACGAAATGTGGCGGACCTCAAGGCGGGTCAGTACATTCCCCGGGACCAAGGCAAGACCAAAGAAAAAGGCAACAAATTTGTATTTTTCGTCTTATGCCCGCGCGTGCAGCGACTCTTGCAGGTTTGGCTGTCGCTCCACCGCCCTGCCGATGAGGGGCCCTTTCTCTTTCCAGGCACCAGGAAGGGGAGCCATAGGACCACATATTGCTTCCGCAATCGCTTTAAGCACATGTGCGCGCAATGTGGACTCGAGGGCCGTGAGTTTCATCCACATGCTTTGCGGCGCACCAACGCTCACATCCTACTAGAGTGCGGCAATTCTGTCGAGGCTGTCTCCAAGTGCCTCAACCACGCGAGCGCAACTACTACACAGAAGTTTTACCTCACGGAGAGCGCAGCCGAGGTGCAGTCGCGTTGCCACATTCCGTGGGCCCGCATGCAGACGGAGAGCGAGAAGCGCAAACGTGCCTTGGATTCATTGCCTAGCTTTCTCAAGGACGGATTGCAAGGGAGCGGAGGAAGCTCTGCCACAAGAGCACAGGACCCTGAAGCCAAGAAGCGCCGCCGGGCGGAGAAAGCCAAGATCCTCGAGAGCTTTCGTCCGCATAATCTGTAACATTGCATGATTGAGTAGGAAACACGGTATGGGTGTCTGTTTTATGGCACATGTATCGGAACCACGAGTGCGCCAGAGGGCAGGGTACCTACACGCGCGTGCGCTGCCCAGCATGTCGCCACCCCCAGGTCTCCGAGGCAGAGTTGATGGCCGTCATGGTGCCAATCATGGAGCGCGCGCTGGGCGGTGCACCTGGCGCGACTTTCACTGCTGCGCCGAATGCCACGCTTCGCACCCAGCGGCGTGTCGATGAATCGCCCCTGTGCAGCGGCGGCTTCGACGGCATCGACATTGAACAGCTGATGGATGTACAGAAATTGCTCGGTATTGACGGGGGCGTCGCACTCGACACGCGTATCATAGACCACTCGTACTATTATATGGAAGACCCTCCGTACGATCACGAAATTGTTGTCACCGTGGGTGTGAGCGGGAGCCCGATCACCCTCGAGGACATCACGCGTGCCTTGATGTCGATCCCGCGCGATGCATGGCAGCCGGGGCGGAGCTATTACTGGGAAGGCATCACGCTGAGTCCAGGCAGGAGGGAGGCGCGCGTCGTTTGGGGTTCGTAATACGCAACAACCGCGGGGCGAACAGTGCAAACCAGCTCGCCGCCGCGCAAGCGCCGGCTCGACAGCTCCGACCCAGGCGTGACGTCGCAGCTCGCAACCGCGGCGCGCCCCGTGAAAACCGTCTCTCCTCGATCTTGGGCACCAGCTCGCCACCGCGCGAGCGCCGCGTGTTGAAGTTCAGAAATGTTGTGCGCATCTGTGTGTCTGCCCCGTTCCTGCCTTGCGTATTGCCCGCGCTGTCCGCAGAATTCCACTGGTGATATGCTATGCGATCGCATACCCCCCCCTTCTCCAACCCCTTCGTACCTTGCCCGACATTAGTTCACCCGCCCGCAGTCATGTGCCGTGGCTTGAGCTTGCGCTGAGCCCCCCTTCAGCGATGGACGCCGCGGTGGCGATGCGCTCAATGGTGTCCGAGCACGAAGGTATGGTCATCGCCTGCTCGGGGACGAGCGCAGCGATGCTCGCCAAGTGGCACGAGGAAGTGCGAGCGCTGAAGCCGAACAAGCGCGCGCGCTGGCACGCGAAGCTCTGGGACAAGTGGAGAGTCGCCCAGCGTGTCCGCTACGTAGGCGAGGTGCGTTACGTGGGCTACGGCGATGAGCAGTTGCCATACGAGTTCGAAGTCTACAAGCAGCCCGATCGTGCTGGTGGGGGGGCGTGGTGGCCCGTCGTCGGTTACATGCAGCTAGCAACGTTCAATGCCAAGCAGCCCAGCAAGACACTCTCCTGCTTCGCCCAGAGGATGGCGGAGAGCGTCGACCCATGGGCCACCTTCCACGAAATCCAAGCCGAACCGAAGGCGCCCGTACCAGAGGACCCCAGTGTGACGGCGATGCGCGTGCTGGAAGCGACCGTGAATACGCTGTCCAGGGAACCACGCCCGCACTTCGAGGCCATTTTCGAGGACCTTGTGTGCGAGGGTGCGTGTGAGTCCCATGCGGCAAAGCAGGCGCTGGCATCCACGACGACTGCGTTCCCTGCCGAGTTCTTGGCTGCGTCCGAGGCCGTCGGCGGCTTGCCTCCACAGCTCCAGCGCCTGACCGAGTTCCTGGAAGAGGAGGTCCTCGAAGAAGCAGCGCGGCGGCGTGAGTCGAGACGGGCCGCAAAGAAAGAGAACCGGCGCGCCCGCGGCTGCAGCCAGCAGCACGGCGCTGGCCACGATCGTCACACAGCCACCCACCGCGCATCAGCCCGCCGCTCAGCAGCCCGAGATGCAGACCGTCGCAGACAACGAGGTCCAGCGCGCCAACGAAGAGGCGCGGGAACGCAAGCGCCTCGTGCAGAAGGCGGCGGTCCAGCCCTCTGTCACGATCCCAACAGCGGCAGCCGACGAAGCCGCCGGCCCTGGTGCACCAGCGGAGGCGACCGTCAGCAAGAATGCGCGGCGACGCCGAGAGAAGAAGGCCAAGCAACAGCGCGCAGGGCAGCGCCGCGCCGAGAAGAAGCAGCAGCGCGTCGACGAAGAATTCCGCAAGGTCCTCAAGGCGGTGGAGCCGCTGCGCACCGGGCAAGGTTAGACCTACTGGCAACTGCTTCTTCACCAGTTGAAGAAGGAGAATTTAGTAGCACCCAGCGCGACCTAGCGAGTTGTCGGGCAGGGTTAGACCTACTGGCCAAGCAAGAGAATTTAGTAGCACCCAGCACGACCTAGCGAGTTGTCGGGCAAGGTTAGTCCTACTGGCAACTGCTTCTTCAACAGTTGAAGAAGGAGAATTTAGTAGCACCCTGCACGACCTAGCGAGTTGTCGGGCAGGGTTGGACCTACTGGCCAAGCAAGAGAATTTAGTAGCACCCAGCACGACCTAGCGAGTTGTCGGGCAAGGTTAGACCTACTGGCAACTGCTTCTTCAACAGTTGAAGAAGGAGAATTTAGTAGCACCCTGCACGACCTAGCGAGTTGTCGGGCAGGGTTAGACCTACTGGCCAAGCAAGAGAATTTAGTAGCACCCAGCACGACCTAGCGAGTTGTCGGGCAAGGTTAGACCTACTGGCAACTGCTTCTTCAACAGTTGAAGAAGGAGAATTTAGTAGCACCCAGCGCGACCTAGCGAGTTGTTGGGCAGGGTTGGACCTACTGGCCAAGCAAGAGAATTTAGTAGCACCCAGCACGAACTAGCGAGTTGTCGGGCAAGGTTAGACCTACTGGCAACTGCTTCTTCAACAGTTGAAGAAGGAAAATTTAGTAGCACCCAGCGCGACCTAGCGAGTTGTCGGGCAGGGTTAGACCTACTGGCCAAGCAAGAGAATTTAGTAGCACCCAGCACGACCTAGCGAGTTGTCGGGCAAGGTTAGACCTACTGGCAAATGCTTCTCCAACAGTTGAAGAAGGAGAATTTAGTAGCCCCCCTGCACGACCTAGCGAGTTCGTAAACTGGCGTTCACATCTTCAACTGTTGAAGAAGGCAGTGGTCAGGAATCACCCTGCCTCACCCTCCCTGGCTCGAAAGCTGGAGCAGTGCGAACAATGTTCGAAACATGAGCGAAATCTAAGCACGCGTCCAAGGATTGCTGCATAGCATTTGCTCAAACAAGCAAAAACTGGCATCACCCTTAGTGGCCCGCCGTACGCGAGACGATGCAGTGCCGAGCGGCCGAGGATGCGACAGGTCCTCAAACGTACGAAATCCGCCTCGAGTGTCCTATTGCGGATCAGCCTGTCCTGCTTGCAGGGCTCATGCGGTACGGCAGGAACGCCGCGGTGACGGGTCTTGGCGACGCAGTGTATTTCGTCGTCACCGATGGACAGCCCATTCCTAATGCCCTTCGGGATTGGAAGAACAGGATGAAGGCGGTCACGTGCCTGAACCTGCGTAAGCTCCCCGAGGTCGCGCAGGTCGTATATACTTCATGCGCATCGACGCCTACGGAATCGACGGCATTGGTACGTCCCACTGACACCAGGCCCCAGTTCCACATCCTTCCGCGAGAAGGGAGGTGGAATTCATACTCTCGCTGTTTGGTAGCAGTGAAGTCCCACTGACACCAGGCCCCAGTACCACCTCCTTCCTCAAGGAGGGAGGTGGAATTCATACTCTCGTTATGTGCCAGCCCCCAAGTCCCACTGACACTGGGCCTCAGTACCACCTCTTTCTTCGAGGAAGGATGTGGAATTCATAATTCATAATTCCAAGCTATTCCAAAGCTATTCCCTGCTAGTCCAAGTTATTCCAAGAGCAACTCCAAGCTATTTTAAAGCTATTCCAAGCTATTCCAAAGCTATTCCAAAGCAGCTCCAAGCTATTTTAAAGCTATTCCAAGCTATTCCAAAGCTATTCCCTGCTAGTCCAAGTTATTCCAAGAGCAACTCCAAGCTATTTTAATGCTATTCCAAGCTATTCCAAAGCTATTCCAAAGCAACTCCAAGCTATTTTAAAGCTATTCCAAGCTATTCCAAAGCTATTCCCTGCTAGTCCAAGCTATTCCAAAGCAACTCCAAGCTATTTTAAAGCTATTCCAAGCTACTCGTACATTCCAAACAGCGAGAGTATGAATTCCACCTCCATCCTCGCGGAAGAAGGTGGAACTGGGGCCTGGTGTCAGTGGGACGTCACTGCTACCAAACAGCGAGAGTATGAATTCCACCTCCCTCCTCGCGGAAGGAGGTGGAACTGGGGCCTGGTGTCAGTGGGACGTCACTGCTACCAAACAGCGAGAGTATGAATTCCACCTCCCTTCTCGCGGAAGGAGGTGGAACTGGGGCCTGGTGTCAGTGGGACGTCACTGCTACCAAACAGCGAGAGTAGGAATTCCACCTCCCTCCTCGCGGAAGGAGGTGGAACTGGGGCCTGGTGTCAGTGGGACGTCACTGCTACCAAACAGCGAGAGTATGAATTCCACCTCCCTCCTTGTATGCGTGTACCTGTGATGCAGTTTGGTGCAAGCAGTTTGGTACGGTCTGCTCCTCAAGGTGGTGGAGTCGCTGCGACACGAGAGCGGCACCGTCGTGCGCGAGGTCGACCACTTCAAGGTCGCGCAGGTCGTATGGGTGCGCCACTTCACTCGATTCTCGCAGCGCCGCTTCGGCTGGGGCGATGCTCACGCAACAAAGGGAGAGGTGGTAGCGGCTGCGCGCGATGAGAACTGCGCGGAGCTTCTGGCGATCATGCCAGAAGCGGCGCCCCTGGTGCACCGCGGTGAGCTTCAGCAAATGCCGGCCCTGTTTGACGCACTGCGCTCAGAGCTGCCCGCTGCCCTCGCCGACAGCAAGCACCAATTCTCACCGAGAGCATGCGCACGCCAGAGGTGTCTGGTCCCTGTGGAGCTTGCGGCAAAGCGGTGTCGGAGACATACAAGCAAGGCTTCACCAGATGCTCCACATGCGAGGGTGTTCGGTGCAAGCCCTGCGCCGCGGCCGCCGTGGCGGGGCAGGACATGCAGCAGTCGCTTCTGCGTGTATACCACGAGGTCAAGAACTCGCACACGTGGGCGGTGAGCCAGGAAGACTGCGATCTCTGCGGCGCAGGGCCTTGCGGCTGTGGTAGCAAGCATTGCTCCGCCTGTTTGGCCGATGCGCATTCAATGGAGTGCGACTGCGGCGTCGTGCGCTGCGACAAGTGTCTGCACGTGCATTCCTGGACCGACCCAGCCAGTATGACCGCAGCATCTCAGCCAGGGGCCGAGGTGCTGCTGGCGCTGCACTCATCATCCCAGGCGACGACGCCTCCATCCTCCCAGCCACGGGCCGCTGCTCCGTCAGCCCAGACAGCGATCGAATGCACCCTGTGTGGCCAGGCGCCACGTAAGGTCTGCGGTTGCGGCGAAGCCCGCTGCGACGCGTGCTTCATGCTTACCGGGGGCAGCTTGCTGGAGACGTGGTGTGAAGCACATCCCAACCACCGTCCCGCGACGTGCCATGTGGCAGGGGTTCAGTACATGAAGGACTCCGTCAAACTGGAGTGGCTCGGTTTTGAGCTGGGTGAGGGTGCGAGTCTCGTGGACTTTGCGCGAAAATTCCGGGAACTGTTCGGCGAGAAGATCAGTGCGGATTCGCAGAGAACCGCTTGTCTGAAGCTCTACCGCCAATACGCCAACATCGTCGAGAGAAAGGATCTCGAGCGAGGTGCATACCCTACTGTCGCCGAAGCCAGGAAAAAGCTTTACTCCATGGAGTGCCAAGTGCCACCTGACGAGCTGGAGGAATTCCAGAGAGTTTGGGACGCGGACGCTCCACGCCGTTGTCACGAGAACCAGTGCGAACTACCAGCTGGTATACCACTGGGGCAACACTTCTGCTGCGCCGAACACGCACATGCCGGCAAGCAGATCTCCTGCACCAATGTGAAGGAGCGCACAGTCGTCGACGGAGAAGAGATCGTTAGCCGCTGCAACGGCAAAGTAGTCCATCGCAGTGGCTGTCTCGTGTGCGCGACTTGTGGCCAGGGCGCAAGCGTCGCTAAGTCTGTGGCACGGTCTCAAGAACGCACAGCCGAGACGGAGTTGGACAAGAGCCTGAAGCGGAGCGCTCAGAGTCTGCAGATCGCGCACAACGTCTGGGGTAAATTTGCCTCCCAGACTGACCCACACTATGTCCCTGCCTGGACGAAGAAGCGACGCCTCTGAGCAAGCACCGGTGAGGGATGCCACAGCTGACGCGCCCACTAGACAATAAGTGCCGCTGCTCTCCAGTCCCCAGCACAGGCTCATTCGAAAAGAAATGCAAAGTGTGCATCGATCTCCCCCCCCATGGGCGGACTTTCCATGGCTTCCCCCCCCCCCACATGCAGCATGTCGTCCCCCTCCCAAACCCAAGATCTAGATCAGCACCGTCGCCATGCGTGCAGGCGAATAGATGTACAACGTGCGGCCGTAGCGACCGACAGACCCTGGCTCAAGCATTTAAAGAACTACCACGCGATCACACCTTAGCCTTACTCGGCGAGCGCTCGCCGCCATGCCGAAGCGGAGCTTGGACACCGACGTCGACGGCGAGTGGGTTGGCCGCTCCGTGATGTTCAAGCCTGCCGCCACCCGAGGCCAACGGCTACCCGAAACAATGGTCGCGAAGATCTGTCGTGTGACGCGACACGCCACGAATGCTGCCGTACTCCTGGAGTACTCCGCCAACGGCACGACCAAGACCTACACCGACATCTTCCCCTGCTGCGAGGCCCTCTCTACGCGCTACATCCAAGTGCAGGAGGCGGCTGCGCCCCTTAACAAAGAGCAGTTCCTCCGTGATTGGTGCTATCAAGGGCCCGCACGAAGCGCGCCGCGCTCGGGGCATGCCTTGAGCGAGATCCTGCCAGCCTTCCAGTTGAACAAGAATATCAACGTGTCGCCCACCGTCGGGGCAAATGCGCCGGACGCCCACCGCGCCGCGGTGGCCGCAGTGCTGGCCTGCTCCATCCAGCCTTTCCAGTTTGCAGAGCTGTTCCGCGCTTTGTGCGGCGACTTGAACGTCGAGACGTCGATAGAAGCCGTCCGCGCAGAGGCCCACATGCGCATGCAGCGCGACTGCCACCTGGAAGGCCTCTTCCGTTGCGCAACCACCAAGGATGAGGCGACGCGGAGGCTCGGGCAGTGCACGCTACACCCCTGGCAGGCGGCCGGGCTGGCGCGGATCATGCAGTTGATGCAGCGCCCCGAGCGCATGCTCGCCGACTTCAGTTGCTGGGCGCCGCCGCACACGGTCCGCGTGCAGTGCATGGTGCCGCAGTGCATGGTGCCGCAGACCGCCGCTGTGCTTCGCGCGGGCGCCGGCATGGGGAAGACCTTCGTGGCCGCGGCGCTGGCGCTGGACAAGCTCACGTACTGCATTGTGCTGCCCAACTCCACGCGCCAATGGGCCACACAGGCGACACTGACGGGGGCGCAAGCGGTCTGGGCCGAGGGCACAGACGCGCTCAAGCGAGCCGTGGCGGCCCGCAAGGCGGAGGGCGCCGCGCGCGGCGGCCTCATCATCTTCTCGCACACCCTGCTGCGGAGCCACCATTTGAAACAACTGGAGCTCCCAACGCCTGATCTAATCATCGTGGGCGAAGTGCACAAGGCCCACGGCGGGTTCCCCGACGCCGTCTTCCGCTTCCTGGAGCGGTTCCGCAGCGTGTTCGCCCAGGGGCTCACGGCCACGCTGGGAAGCGGCGACGGCAGCACAGAGGCGGCGGTCGGCCGACTCTTGGGCCTCGACGTGCGAACGCTGCCTGCCGCCGTCATCAGCGTGCCGAGCTGCGCCAATGCCGCCGTCTTCCCAGAGGCACGCTTCGAATCCCGCCAAGTGCGAATGAGCGCCATAGAACGCTTGGCCTACACCGTGACCCTGGAGATCGGCAGACCCGACGCCGTCATCCGCGCGATGCTCTTCCCGGCCACGGGCGGCGAGGGCGAGGGGTACAAGCAGAGGGTGTGGCGGGATATAATGAGGAGCCTATCAGAAGCCAATAAGCGGGTGGAGTTGGCCAGCATCCTGACGCGAGCGGTGCACCAGCACGACCACCGAGCCGCGATCGAGGAAAAGCTGGGGCCATGCGTCACAGACCGCGTCTACCAGCTCGTGGCCGAGCGTGAGCTGCCCGAGTTCTACGACAGTGCCCCCCTGACAGAGCGCCGCTTGGAGAGCGTCTGGGCGAGTCGGGCGTACGCCTTCGCCGCGGGCGTGCTGAGCAAGCTGGGCGCCGCTGCGTCCGTCGACTGCCCCGTTTGCTTCGACACGAACGATGATTACTACGTCGCGCCGTGCGGGCATTTTGTGTGTAGCGAGTGTCTGCCGCAGGTCATCGACTGCCCTCTGTGTCGCGCCCGCAGTCCGGTGTGGCGCAGCGGCCGCGCGTTGCGCCAGGAGCTGGCCTCCTCGCAAGATACCGCGCCTGAGGACGAGGAGCGGCAGACGTCGGGTAAATTTTACGAGCTGGCGGAAATCATCCGCGGGCTGGGCGAGACAGAGCGCGTCCTAGTGGTGTCCCCGCTGAAGACCATGCTGGATGACGTGCGAAAGGAGATGGCCAAGCTGGGGGCCCCATTGGCGATTCTACGTGGCGGAGCCGTCGAGCAGCAGAACATCCTCAAGGCCTGGCAGACGGGGGGCTTCAAGGGTCTGTTATCAGACCCGGACCTGCCTGCACTGAACTTGAGCGAGGCTAGCACTGTCGTCTTCCTCTCGCCGATGCTGACGGACACGCAGTTCGTACAGGCGGCGGGCCGCGTCGTGCGGCAGGGGAGCCACCGCGCTAGGGTCCACGTCATCGTGCTGGCAGCCGCTCAGAGCACCGAGACAGAGGACGCCACGAGAGTCGACAGATTCCGCCAACTGAGTCAGCCAGGCACGCGCGACTAGAGCAATCTGAGCTGGGAATCAGTCGAGCTACAGGCCGCACAGCTTTGCGCGCGAGTGTTTTCCAACATCAACTGCGTGCGCAAAAGTAACGCAACGCCTGGCGTGGGCAAGTCGGGCAGCCTGGGGAACAGAGCGTGCGCAACAAGCTGTGGCGGCAGCAGAAAAGCTCGCGGCAAGAGCCAGCGTCAAGGGCGCGCAGCCATTGCTCGTACAGGGCACTCGGCGCAGGCATGCGAAAAGGCAACACCGCCAGCAACATCAACAGACAGGCTCCCCGCTGAGCGCGGAGCAGTATGGTGGCGCGCACGGAGGGGCAAAGGAAGAGGCGCGCAGACAGCGAGCGGTGCCGCTACACAGCGAAGCGCGGCGTTGCTCAAGGAGCGGCTCCCAGGGATGCCCCCGACGTGCTGCAGCGCGCGCCCCTGCGCGCTTAGTGCGTGCGGCAAGGCGGAGCCCTACGCCGAGCCACGAGAGAAGGAGTCGCCCACGTCGCCCGAAGAAGAAGAAGTAAATGCTCTGGTGGCTGGTTATGCTCCTTGCCATCGCCTTCTGTTCGGCTCTGCAGGCGTTGGACTCTTCAGTCTGCTTGCTGAGCCGTGCGGGTGTTGAACAGTCGGCGACGTCTCGCCGCAAGCACACGGAGCGCGGGGAAGACGAGCCTGGCATCGCTGGGCGCGCCGAGTTTAGAGGCAGTGTCTCTGCGTCCGCGCCGCAGCGGGCGGCGCCGAGATCCACGCTTCCCCTGAGGACATCCAGCATTCGCAAGAGGGTCACGCCGCTCATGCAGAAACGTGTGGCGGCGCGCTACGGTTTCAAATGTGCGATCTGCGGGCTGCCCTTCACGGATTCGTCACTGTGGGAAATAGACCACATCGTTCCCCTAAGCGCTGCGCGAACCGCCGCCGATGCCGCGAGACTCAACGACATCTCCAATCTTCAGCCTGTCCATCGATCTCCGTGCCATCAGATGAAAACATCCAGGTCGAAGCGCGGTTGATGTGTTCAACGCTGCTGTTAAAACGGTCGACGGATGACGGAACCCACCTCCCACTTCTTCATTGCAAGAGTAGGCGCAGCGGCGCCAGACTTAGAGTCGCGGCTGATCCAATGGGCCAGCAGCAGCTGCCAGGCGCACTGCGTAGTGAGAGACGGCGATGGCAGAGTCGCGCTGTACTTGCACCGGTGGGGGCTTCACATGGGTGACTTAGGAAAGGGTTGGCTCGAGCTGTGCACCGAGGAGGATTACAAGGCCGCGGCGAGTACCGCATGCGACGAAACCACGACGCCGTGCACATCCCGCGTACGCGTGGACCCGCCGCAGATCGAGAAGCGAGCGACAGCTCCCCTGTGGCCCTGTGCCGAAGCGGGTGTTGTCCTGCATGCACTGTCGCCTGGCTGTGACACGCGGTCGCGAGAGATGTATCGGCAGTTGCTGATGCTGCGAGATCAGGGCGCACCTGCCCCGCTTGCACAGCCCGCCCACTAGCGCAGCGCTGCGCGAAGTGCAGCCCATGTCTGGCGCACCTCTCACTGATAATAAACGGATATGAGCGTGAATTGGTCTGACGTGCTCGTTCAGCATCCAGCGAAACACGCCGCGAGCGCTGTACGCTCTGCAACGGAGCTGCCTACTGGGGCGACGCCGGCCAGAGGGAGTACAAAAACGCCTACTGCACGCGCGTCTGATGCTCGCACGGCTCAGACGCAACGAGGGAGTCAAAGCACCGGGCTGCTGTACAGCCCGTCATCTCCTCGGGTGCACGTGCCACTGGCATCTGCGCACGCCGCGCAACGCGCGGCCGCAACCAGCACCAGCGCGCGTAAGGCCAGTCGGTTGATACCTGCACACCGAACGGAAGAGCGCAGCAGTGCGCATCACGACGCGCAGAGCCCAGAAGAAACTGCGCGTAACGAGCTTCGGCGCAAGCTGACCAATCCCACCTCCGACAGTGGTGCCACGTCACAGCGGTCGACATCCAATGCCGCCACCTCACAACAGTCGAAGCCGCGACGGCGAGCGCGTGAGCCTCGAGCAGTGCCACAGAGTGGAGCGCTTGAGCGTGTCGCCCCTCGTGGGAGTAGCTTGCAACACGGGAAAGCTCGACCGCGCAAAGCAAAACCGTACTGCGGCAACAACAAAAAGGCTAGCGGGCTACTAGATGGTTCGGAGCGCGTGGGGCGACCCAGCAAGTGCATCCAGCGTGGCTTTGGGGCCGCGCTGCACCAGCCGGTTGAGAACGTCGAAGCCTTCGTGCGAATGCATAGCGGCCCGTGCGAGAAGCTCATCGACCCTCAGCTCTGGTTCAAGAGCTCGGAGCCCCCGCACGGGATGCAGCGCGCTACTCTTCCGATGTGTTTCCAGAAAGGCTGGGGCGCTGGCACAGCCGCGCTGGCTCGCAAGTTGCGGGAGAAGCACGGGCTGCGCGTGCCCGAGTAGGTTCACACGAGATTCGAACGAACAGAAAGGGAGGACGAATGCACACTTCGAAGGCATTCCACGCCACGCTGCCGTGGCTCGACGATGCCGAGCTGAGTCGTTTGCGCGCGCGGGCCTGCCAGAACTGCGCCGCGTCGAGCCTTGCCCGCGAGGACGACGTTGTCATCTGGAGAGCAACCAAGGAACGTGCCCGCACCCGCGAGGCGTTCCTCCGCTCCGTTCGCTCCACGCTCAAGCGGCTTGCCAGCGCTTTGCGCGCCGCGGAGCGGCTTCGACGTGTCACGGCTGAAAGGTCGGTGGCTAGTCTTCGCAGACGAAGGTAGCGTGGCACTCCCGCAGCCGCTGCCACCGCCCGACGTTCTGGTGCTTGCCATTGACGCGGGGGAGCCAGCGGAGTCAGACGTTAAGGTTATCGCCCTCGGCAACTCGCTGGGCCGAGCGCGTGCGCCCAGTCGCTTACAGGTCTTGAAAGACTGACGTGACTGCAGATTCGCGCCACCCGTGGTCAGGATAGATCATGCGCGCGGCGCAGGAGACATGCTCCCGCGCAGGATCGATAATAGATGCTATAATACACTCGGCCCAGCGAATGCTGCTACGGCAGTAGGATGCATGTTGTGCGCTGTTGGACTTGCGACCATCCCTCGGTAGTTTGAAAAAGCTGCAGACTTGGTCCGTACCGAACACCAAACACCCACCAGCAGGGAGATTATCGGGATGCTGTGGGCTCAGCGAGTGAAGAACCCGCGAATGCCCTCGGGCGAGGTTCAAAATTATTCATACATCCAGCGGAGGCCCCTGAGAATAACTCCATTGCGCGCGTGTGTCATGAGGCACAGGACCTCGCCCTCGGGGAAAAAATCAGCAGCGCACCAACGCGCGCAGAAAATATGGATGCGGTGCAGCAATGCTGGCAACTTGCAACAGCCGCTTGCGAGCTGCGAAAGTGTCACCAGCTCGTTAGAAATTCTGCCTCGACGGCCCTCGGATGAGGCGAAGAACTGCGCATCGCCCTGTGGGGGAAATGTCAGCAAAACACATGGCCTCGGAAAAAATTCGCCTGCAGTAAGCTCGTAAGGAGAGAAACCCAGCTGCGGCCCGTAGAGGGCGGCAGAGTTTCTCATGCGGGGCGCATGCGGTGATTTAATTTCACCCGCTGGTGTGGAGAATATCCGCGGCGGAAAGCACCGCTGCTGCCTCTGTAGCAAAAGGCCAGAGCGTCAATGTGCCGACGCGACCTGTCAGTTCAACCTGCCTCGCAGATGATGCCGTGCGCGACCCCCGCGGGATATTCACAGACCTCGCGATGCCTGCCGTAGCGGCAATCGCCGGGCCGATGTGTATTAATACGCTTTTGCGCACTATGTATCCTGGAGCGGCATCATCTATCCTGACTGTGTGCATGATGTTTCCTGCCCGTTTTGCCCCTCTGCAGTTGTTGCCGTCGCAGTACCTCCTCCCAGACGCGTCGTGTGCGAGCGATCTGCATCTCTGCATCTTCGCGCAAGGCTGTAGTCGAATGTTCATTCTTCTGCAGCTGTGGAGTATCGCGCTTGCGCTTAGCATGTGGGCTTGCGCTGCGCGGACGTTGCTGGTCTGCCTCGGGCGAACCCTTCCGCTTCAGCGGCGCTTTGTGGCCCTTAACGCTGTGTGGCGATTGTGCGTATTCAGCAGGATGCTGGCCTGCGACATGCACACGCAGGGAGTTCCCAGAATGGAATGATTTTCCACAGTGTTTGCAGCGAGCGCGTTTGAACACACGCTTCGTTGCTGTGGGCGTCGGAGAGCAGCGGACGTGCCGAAGGTGCTCACGTAAGCCGCGCTTGGTGAAGAACCGCTTGCAGTGTGGGCACTGCGCGTCCTTTGGCGATTTCCTCATTTGCTGTCAACAGCAGTTTCCTGTCTCGCATAGCGGCGCGACGGCCGACTGGCGCCACCAGTAGCGACGAAGCCACAGTATTTACATGTGGGACTCTGCACATACGGGCGAGTTCAGCTCGCGGCATGGTGCGATGTCGATTTCTGTTTGTTTTTGTCAAATGGCCTGCGAGGTTGCATCGTTTCTCGAACAGTTTCCAGGCGCAGTCGACGTCGTTCTCGTGAGATCAGAGCGGTGGACCGAGGAGCACAAAGCAATAATGGACGCGCTCACAGAAGGCGTTAGAGTGTTCTTGCGACGGCGCAGGCACCTGTCGTTCGAACAACTCCTCGACGAATTCCAGGAGTGTCAGCCGTGCGCAGTAAGCGGCACATTGCAAGTCTTCCTTTTGTTTGGTCGAGAACATGGTCTGTACCTCGACGACAACGCTGAATTAAAAATGGATGTCAAAGGGTTGGTGTTCAAGAATCCGTGAGCGGGGGCCTGTTCAACCGCTGAGCGCAACGACGCGGACACCGCTGTCGTCGCGCGGCGAGGCAATGCGCTGTCGCGCGCCAGCGTCGACCGCGTCGCCTGCTGGGGGCAGCACAGCGCCGCGAGCGGCGCCATCGTTCGCGCAGATAGCGATTGCTTCGCCTGGCGTGATGAGGGTGCACCAGCGCCCCCTCAGCGGCACGTCGATGCAGAGACGGCGGAGCGCAGTCCTGATGGTTCGTCCGAAGCTGGCCGCCGTGCGGAACTCGTCCTTTACTCCGACGAGCACGACGACGCCGCGGTCGTCGCGGAAGAAGCCTGACTGGGCACAGTGGAGGTATGCCCAGTGGCGAATGTTACTGAGTTGGTCGTCGCGCAGCCCGCTGGGTAACGTACACCGGAATGCCTTCGACGTGTGCATGCTCGATTGTTTACTGGAGGCACGATGTCGAGTTCGCACGACATGACGTCGACGCACAGCGACAGCCGGCGCCTTGCACTTGCTGCAGATGTGCTCCCCCGGAGATCTGTCGGCGCACACATACCTCGGGCTGGGGAACGTTCAGCGGCGCACACATACCTCGGGCCGGGGAATGTTCAACGGCGCGAAGACCCACGAGTGAGTGTCAGGTTCGTCCTGCGAGAATCTCTAGAATCCGCGCCAGAGCCTGCGATCAAATCGGGTGTTTTTTCTTCAGGCTCGACCTGTGCCCGACATCTGCGAACGCACGGGCGAACGCTGGGAAAGCTGCCGAGCCTCTCGCTCTGGACATGGCTACGCTACGAAGCGCGCCACCGATGTGCACACGGCGCTTGGAAATGCGCCGCCTCGGTATGCGCGCAGACATAGAAGTGCCTGGTAGACGTACTCTGGGTCGCTTGGGAGGAGGCGCATGCATTCCAGCATCTCCTGGTCCAGGTATTCGATGGTCAACTGGAGCCCGTGCTCGCGGTTGTAGCTCTGGAGGAACGCGTAGGAATTCTCCCGCGCAGCGCGGCCAGTGTTTCTACACAGCAACCCATGCGTGCAATGGTTTACTGACGCCCGCCAGGCATAGAACACGTGCTGGGGCGGCGCAAGCTCTGGAGGCAGGACAACGCGGTGCGTCGTGGACAGATTCCTGGGAGAATACCAAGACAATCTGTCCGCGTTGCGCGCTGCGATCAGGGCGTCGACTGCACGCCGCTGCGCCTCGGTGTTCTGATGGCCTATGAAGAAGATGTTCTCGACGATGTCGACGGCATCATGGTCCACGAGCGCCTTCGCCATCGATGCACCATCCTGGATGAGGAGCTGCGAACACTCGTAGTTGTTGCCTTCGGCTGCGTGCTTGAGAGGTGTTGCGCGCCCCGCGTCCACGTCAGCCCTGGCAGCGAGAAGAGCTTGCAACATCGGCCCAGCGCCTGCAACGCACACCGCTGCACCTAAGGCAGTGAGACCATCATCGTCTTCGACGTCGGGGTCTGCGCGCGTCTCGAGTAGTAGCTGCAAAATGTTTACGTCCCCTTTCCAAGCAGCCTTCTGCAGCGCAGTGTTCCCACAGTTTTCGTCGCCCTGCGGCGCGGCCGAGTCCAAGTTTGCCTGCGCGGCGCACAAGAGGCGGAGTGCGTCACTGTTGCCGCAGCGGGTGGCGACTGTGACGGGCGTGTCTCCTTCGCCGCCCACTGAATCCACATTAGCGCCTGCCGCGCACAGCTGTTCCACCACGGTGGCTACGAATTGGCGCTCGTTGGGGTCGTCGTTGTTGCCCTCCGTGATCGCGATGTGGAGCGCAGTCGTAGGGATCGCAGTGTCAATGGCCTCGAAGTAATGCCAGATTTCGTAATTCGGGTCTGCTGCAGCATCGAGCAGCAGGCCCATCGCCTCGTCGTGAGCGTAGAACGCGGCCCACTCCAGCCCATGGTTCGAATCGGCTGGGGCGCGCAGTAGGTGGCCTAAATCATCCATATCATCGTCAGAAATGACGTCCCGGAACCGGAATTTCACTCCGTCAGGTATGGCGCCGTGAACACTCTCGTAAACAAGCTCAACGTACGGCGCTATACCATGGCCCCAGTCCTCCCAATTCAATGTCTTCGCCTAGCGCATCCCCCCCGAGCAGGAGACGCTGTTGGAATCGCGACGTGCCGCTACGGGCCTGAAGTGCTCGCTTCAGGCCACGCACCGTCTCGCTCACAGGCAGGTCCGCGAATGTGTAGATGAATCCAGACTACGCGCCCGTAACGGTCACAGTCACGACGGCCATCCCGCGCAGTCCGCGTGCGCTCCCTCCAGCGAAGCTTCTCTGCTAATTCCAGCACCCGATGTGTGTGCTCTGCGTTTTATTTGGGGACAGAACTGCAGGGCCTCTGAATGAACGCGCGCGAAGCTGCGTCCAGGAATGCAAGCCATGGGTCAGGCCCCAACAAAAAGAACGACGGGAAAACGCCGTCCCTATAATGCAAACGACGTGTGAAAGTGATCCTGGTGCGCTAGTAGTAGCACCGTACGAACGAGCCCGGCGTGATGCTGTACGCCTGTGGCGCGCCAAGTGGCAACTCTGGAAGGCGGGGCAGGAAAAGTTCTTCAAGACAAGCCGCGAGCTCCAGTCGATCAACAGGCTGTGCTGGTCTGACCCCACGTGCCAGATAAGAGCGCTCGCAGACGCGTCGGCGTGCAGATTCGCGGACATCCACGGGGATGTCCCGTTCCACACAACCGTGGATGGGGCAGAGATGTTATCGCCGACAATGTGGTTTTACGGGACGCTCCCAGTATCGTCGTTGGACCGAGATTGGAACAGGACCACGCAATTCAAAGTGAGCGAGCTATTGCTGCTCTGGGACTTGCAGTCGACTGCGAAGGCGTTCACGCGCAGCGTTGCCGCGCTGCCTCTCGTGGATATGAAGCGTCTCTCGGCAGAATCCAAGGAGTGGAGCGCCAGACTCGAGAGAGCCACAGACTTGATCGTTGGGTCCTCGCCAGAATGCCAGGGTTTTCTTTGGCTCATCCACGATCGAAAAATGCCATATTCCGTGGCCAGAGAGATCGCCGCATTCTGGGACGGCTGACGGATGGGCGCGGCAGGCGCATGTAGTAACACGTTCGCCCCAGCAAGAAATATGCAACCATGGAAGGGCAAGACTCAGCCGTGAGCGCCCCTAAGCGACCCAGGGGTCGCCCCCCAGCGGGCTGCATATGGGTGGATGGCTGCTACGTGAACACCGTGTCGGGGGTGCCTCATTGCGCTGCGGTAGACCGCGAGCTGTTCGTGCAGCGCAGGCGGAAATACGACAGGGCGAGATACTGGGACCCGGCGAAGAAGGTTCGCAAATCTCGACTGGCCAGGTCAGCGCGCAAAAGTGGTCGGCCGCCAAGACCGATCCAGCTCAAGTTGAACGAACTGGCATCTGCAGCGCAGAACGGTTCGCGCGTGTCCAGTGTCCAGCCAAGAGCAGGCATCACTACCCCTTGCGGCTGACTGCCATTCAGCGCCACATTGCTGCCTACATGTTCAACTCAACCAAGCAGTCGTGTATGCCGAAATGGAAACTCCAAGGCTGCTTCATTGCACGCGCGGGACACGCAGCCAGTCAGTTTGGCGGTGGACGCGTGGAGCGAACCTGCTTTACGTCGCCAGTGCTGTTTCTCGACTTCGTCTTAACACTGGTCTGACTGCGAGCCCGCCAATATCTCTCCCCATAATCCATCAACAGCTCCTCTCCTTTCGCAATGTCTCGCAGCGTTAAAATGCCAATTAAAGCTCCACCGCCAATGGGGCATTCGACAGCGTTTGCATCAGCTGGTGTCCCGCGTGGATCGTTGATCATATGCCCACAGAAAGCCGGCGAGTGCTGTGATGGATCGGCGTACACCGCGACGCCCGGCGCAATGTCCAGCGCGTAGTCGAACAGTTGCTTCTTCAGCCGCTTATGTGCCTCCACCTCATAGTTCCTGTGCTGGCGCGAAAAGACGACCGCTGCGCAGAGGCCGGGTTGCGAGGCCTCCTCGTGTAGAACCAGCATATCGATTGGATACGCGGTGCAACAGGTGTGCTTCGGGATGTCCGCGGCCGCAAAGACGCCCAGCCCATGCGCGCTCGACGGGGCTACGCGTACGAGATTACCGCCGGGCTGCAGTTTCATGCTCATAGCCAAGATGTAGGAGTACTTCTGGTCCGCGTCGCTTATCGTTTTCACCGTTGCTCTCTCGGCGGTGTCGAGGGGCTGCAAAACGGAGGAGATGCTGACACACTGATTCGCTGCCCCCACTGCCTTTTTCACGGCCTCGCAAGTTTCCCGCAGGCTCTTCGTGGGAATATCATCTGGGTACTTGGGAGCACGCTTCAGTGTGTCGCACGAGGCGATTGCCCAGAGCGCGCCCTCTATGGACGGCGGAGTGGGCAGCGCCAGTTTCGATACTAACACGGCCACGTGAGCCGCATGCTGCGCGGCCAACCTCCCGCGCGGAAGAGCTTGCGCACGGCCCGGGAGTACCGACCCCGAGGATCCCTGCCTCCCCATTGCAACAGCTCGGGAGCGCACCCCAGCGATTCCTTTTATCAAACACATGCTAAACATCTCCCCCAGGTACTAACGCAGGCTTCGTCCAGAAGTGGGCCTATCTGACAGGCCCTATCAAGGCATGTAGTAAAGAACGCGGCTTCGGCCGTAATGCAAACGCTTTTAAGTGGAGCAGCACAGCCAACATGCGGCTAGGGCGTGGGCTCTCACCACCCAGAGGGCCAGTTTGGAAATCCAACGGGGTGTTAGACGGCCATAAGGAGCACTGTGCCACATAGAGCACTGGGGAGGACTCTCCCGAGCAAGATGAGCACCCGGTACATGTCCTCACGGTCACGCTTCGCCCTCTTCTGCAGCTTTCGTAGGCGTCTATGCCTCTGCCAGAAATCTCTTTCATGCGTCAAAAGGGGCCCGCGATCCACGCCAAGCGAGTAGACGCTATGGAAGAAAGCACGTGCTTGGCATCCGATAGCGTCGGGCAGTCCACGCGCCGCAAAGGGCAACGATTTCTTCCAGGCGATATCACCCACTCTGTTTCGTTGCGGTTTTTCGAGGCAGGCGGTTTCGGCAGCTAGCGCCTGCCTCAGCTCATGCGCGAACGCTTCGTGCTGCTTTGCGGTCAGGCCGCGCTCTGTCTCCACGGCGTCCAAAAAGACAAGAAGCTGAAAAGGCAGGCCCCAGAAGACGCCGAACAGACATGCTTCGATCCCTTGCAAGAACGGGTCTGATACGGGGAACCGGGCTCTGATCGTCGCGTTGTACTTCGCAATGGCCCTCGCGAGGTAGAGGAATTGGTCGTGGGCCACTGCGGCTGTGTTACGGCCATTTGGGCATGCTAGCTCAACCTTCGGGCGCGTAGTGCCGCACATACCTTTATAGGGTATGCCATGGTCCTGCTGCCTTTTCTGTCTCACTCGCATGCCCGTGCAGCTGACCAGGAAGGCGCCTAGGACGCCATGTCCTTTGCTTTTACATCCTGTAAAGAGTACCAGCATTCCAACGCGCCTCATGAAGTACCTTCGCAGCCCCAATAATTTTTATTCACCTTTTATTCACAATTTACTCACCCTGGCGATGCCCCATGCGGGCCTGTAGGTGGCTCATGAGCCGTTTACTCACTTTACTCAGGTTACTCAGTAACTAAAAGTCCTATGGGGTATTGTAAATGCAGAAGTCGAGAGTGTGAAGCGTAAAAAAAGCTTGGTTCTGCACAGGGGGTCCTGACCCCAAGAGTGAGTGAGTTTTTTGAATAAAATGCAGAAACCTGCGCAGGCGCCCCCAGGTGACATTTCAAAAGGAAAACGTCTACTCACTCTCATTCATTTTGCTCAACTACCCCCCCTGTTGATTTACTCACGTCTCTCAAGCTAAGCCTTGCCGTTTGCGATCTTCAAGAACTGGGGCCGTTGCTTCTGCCCGTCCCGATCAACAAAGGCGTATTGGTAGAAATAAAGGTTCCTCTGAAGGCCCCTGTCGCGTCGCACCTTCAGGAAGCCTTTCCCGTTCAAGTAGATGCTTGCCTCACTGACGGCCAGGCCGCAGGTACTCGCCGCGTACGCATCGACCTCCTCCTTGGTGCTTGCGTCCTTCGGCGTCCGCGCCTGCTCAATCTTGCCCAGGAACCTCTCGAACTGCTCGGTGTTCGCGTCCGCGCAGTCCAGCGCCTTCTGCTGAAGGCTGCCTGCAGGCACAGGGCAAACGTTGCGCGACGCGCGGCCCCTCAGCAAGTGGTGGTAAATTTGTTGGAAAAGCCAGCAGAAATCTGGCCGAAAATTCTTCAACTCCCTGTTCATGTCCTTCCACTGAAGGTCGTTGCACTCGGTAGGGTTGTCCCGGAAGACGCTCACGTGGTCGACGATGGCAGTGCGCTCACGCACCGCGCTGTCCATCGCAATGGGGATCGGCCCGTTTGAAGCAAAAAAAGTTAAATACTGGGGAGAGAACTGAACCAGATGCTCGTAAAGATTGCGCCCCTGCATCTCTGATACAGGGTCCGTGAAGCACTTGTACACGCCCTCCAGGATCTTGCAATCCCGTGGGACTTCGCGCACGCAGACGATGCGCCGGCCCCGACAGCCTGCAAACACTGGGCTGGCCGCGTTCGGATCAGAGATCTGGCAGAGGCTGCTGCAAGCAATGCTGTGCACATAACTTCCTCCTAGAGTCTTGAAGGCGTTACATACGGTGTCTTTGCCGTTTCGCCCCGACCCTCGGACGTACAAAGCCTCCGCCATCGGTATCCCGAACAGACCTCTCGTTGCATGCGTCAACTCATACAGGACGCCTTCCCACTCTCTGGTAAAATCGAACCAAAACTGCAGCGCAGGCCAGTCTCGGCGGGCCTCGTCCAGAATGCGCGCTGCGTCATCTGGCACAATAGATGGAAGGTGTAAGCCGCGGTCGTCCTGCGAAGCACGGACCATCGCCAGCGCCCTGTCGACCTTCTCCTTGGCCGGGTGTGTGCACTCCTCGTATCGCCAACCCGTCGATCTTGAGATAAGCATGTCTGGACGCGTTCGTGTCCAGCTTTCTGTTTCACGGTCCCAGGTCTGGCCTCCCTCGAAGCTGAGGTACCGCAAGCTCTCTGTTGGGTCGAGGTGAAACTGCTGGTCAGCGAACAGAAGCTCCCGCAAACACGATTCAACGCCCTCTCTGAACGCCTTGTTTCCAAACTCGTTCCGCCGCTGGACCACGATCTCCAAATGATCGCCCACCTCGTAACCGCAGAGCCGCCTCTGTAGCATCTGCGTGATGTACGCCTTCAAGCGACTGACCCCATTGGTGCCGCCTTCGACCCAAATGTGCTTGGGCGCGTCGTACCAGACGTAGTTGGTCGCAAGCAGGGGCAGTTTGAACAAGTCACTCAGCGGCCACGGCATGTCCTCGCTGATCATGGGCTCAGTCACCAGAAGTCGAGCGAAGACATCGTGCGAGGTCAGGGGCGATACTGCCGCCTCCCTCGCAAGGGCCTCTCTCTCACGCCAGTCATAGTCGCATTCTTCCCAAACCTCGGCAGGAGTTGCTGATTTCTTGAACAGCTCCTCCCACGCCGCCTCAATGTTAATGTCCGCACAGGCTTTTGCTGTCAGTGGATAACCTGCTGCGTCCGAGGTCTTGCTCAGAAGTTCCTCGGCCCCACATGCCGCGTAAACGAAGAGGCCATCGTGTTCGGGCGTTAGCACTCTTCCACCGAGTCGCTCCACGGCCTCCGTTACAGCGTCCATGACACGTCGCTCCTCTTGAGTGTTCAGTGCGTATTTCAGTAACTCGCCCGCGCGGCCTGTCTCTTCTGACGCCAGCGTCTTCAGCAAGTCTGCGTTCATGCGAGCGTCGCTCTCTGCCACTTGCTGTTGGTCCAGGCGGAACTTCTCCACGATGTCTGGCAAACTCGATGGATCAACCCCTTCCTCGTCGCACCACACGTTCCAGTGCCCCCCGTAGACAAGTCTTATGAATAATAATTTGGCGGCGCCTCGCGATGCTGGGATCTTCTTCAAGACGGCTTCCCTGTTGTGCACATACTCGCGCAAAGCGGTTAGTCTCGGGTGCCTCCGATGCTGAATGTTTGGATGTGCGTTCACCATGTCAAGCACGTAGCACGAACCGACCCCGGACCTTGCCATATCTCGCAGCCAACCTGGCAAACTAAACAGGGATCGCCCTACAGTTCCCGCGTTAACGCCCGATGCCGTTAGCTTGTCGAAAACTTCGACGCAAGTCCCGCCTGCTCCCCGGGCCCCGCTGTATCGTCGCCCTCGCATGCCCAACCTTTCCATGCGGTCCTCCTCCCAGAACATAGTGGTAAGCCGCCCTTCACGCACCTGCGCCAAGAAGTCCGATATGATTCTTCGCAAGGTTGGCCTCTGCGGAGTGGGGCGCCATGTAGCAGCCCTTCGCCTTGATGCAAGATCGGCCAGCGCAGATTCGTTGCAGTATTCCGAAAAAAACATGGGGCAGTCATCACTGTCAGATCGGAATCGTGGTCCTCGCTTCGTGCGCGTGGCGGCAACGTTGCGTCCAGCCTGCTGTGGTTTAGATGTGGGTGTCCTTTGTCCTCGTGGTTTTGCTACATGGGCTGTGTGCTGGAGGCCTGCCGCGTCTTCAACTCTCGCTCGCTTCACCTCCTGCTCCGCGGTATGATGGTTCTGTCGCTTCTGTGAGGGAGCTGAGGCGGCCTGCTGCATGGTGTCAGTTCGGACCGACACATCGGCCACGCAGGTTGATGTCTGCTCATTCGCAGCATCCACCGCTCTCCCAGTGATCGGCTGGCGCATCCAATCGGAAACTGCGGGTGGCGGACCGAGATCAACTTCAGGTGCTGGGGCTTGAACGGGTGCGTTTCGGTCGCCACAGTCGATGCAACGACCGTCTTGAAGCAAGCGCGGATGGTGCGAGCAAGTCGCGCAGCGGGGAGGCAGCGCGAAGCCATCGAGGTTTGGGTTCGGAGTCATTGCTCACTTTGGTTATCGATTTTCATCAGGCGCCTTTTTGGTTCTGGGGTGCCCGAACGCACCTGCTCGAGCAACGTCAGCTGCCTCGGCCTGCGCGCCTTAGCAACGGCTCTGGCTTTGGCCTCCTTCAGCGTTCTCTGCATCCTTCGTGCTCGCGTGCCTGTGTCGTCGTCCCAATACCTGGACTTCTCGAGTTCTCGCTGACGTTTCCGCAGCTCTGCCCTATATGCTTCCCGAGTGAAAGGTTCGCCAGTGGCAGCATGGACCCAGCCTATGCCGTCCCGCCAATCGTATCCAAGAGGCGGTCTCCCGACGGGCGCCATTCCATATTTCTTTCAGACGAGGATCTTCGGACACTCCAGCTTGCCGAACAATGCCGAGAGCGCGTTAAAACGAAAGAGTAATAGGAGCGCGCCTGATAGAAAAGCAGTCGCGACGCGGTTGCCTTTCTGAAGAACCATGGCAGCCGCGAAGATTTTGGCCTACATCCGAACAGACAAACCAGGCGTCCTGGCTGTGGTCGGTCCGTCAGGCTGTGGGAAACGATACGCAATCATGGAGGCTGCGCGCCAGGCGGGCGTGGTCGTCACTCACCATGATCTAGCGCAGGGCGCCGTGGCATGGGGCCGACTGGGGAGCCAGCAATTAACTCCCAGCGGAGTCGCGCGTAGTACCCACGTAGTCTCCAACGCTTCGGAACTGTTCCTCAAAGATTTCGCGTTCGCGAAGACGACGCACGCCAAAATTATTCTGGTGACCGACGACGCAGGGTGCAGCATGCGCGCCTCTGGAATCCCTGTCGTGCGCATGAATTACATGAGCTGCGACGCGATGGCCAAGAAATTGTTCCTCGATATGGAGTGGCCCGCAGAGGAGGCACTTGCAGCCGCTGAGCAGGCAAAAGGCGACTGGCACCAATTCCGTGCAAGAAAGCAGTTGTGCCCCGATCACAACGAAGTGCCCAAAGAGTGTTCAGGCAAGGATGCGTCGATCGCAGACGCAGCACCACGCATGGTGGCGAACCATTTTTTGAACGGCACGGCACCCGATAACTGTCCTCTCGACTCATCGATCGTCGCATGGACGGAGCGCAACCTCGGCGTGCATTGTGAAACAATCAAAGAAATGGCAACGCGGCAGGCGGCGATGGCTGCGTCGAACTGCCTCCATGCCGGCGACGCCATCGGTGAGGAACTGTTCAGACAGGCGGCAAGGTTTAAAACAAAGCGCGTGTACTACCAGCCCAGTCTCTACACGAACCCATACCTGAAAGACGAAAGCAGCGTTAGCGCGATCAAGGAGAGCTTCGAGCGGCACCGCGCAACGTACGTGCGGCTGCTCAAGAGACGAATTCTGGAGGAGCGTGATGAGCAGTCGCAGGAAGAGGCTACGAAGCCGAAAGCGAAAGCCCGGCGAGCTGCCAAGAGCCGCGCCACGCCCAAACGTGCTACCCGAGTCGCCCCGCCTACGTCTGTGCCATCCTAAATGGCAACGGTCCGAGTGATCAACAGCAACAGCGAGTGCGTGGCAGACGCGTTAACCGCGCAGTCGTTCGTCGACTTCAAGAAGCGCTGCGCGGAGGAGGGCTTCGGTCGGGTCGCGCTTGTCGTGACGCTCGACTGCGGTGAGGAGATTTTCATGGACACGTGTAAGCTCTTCAAGCGATTCCCACGGGGCGCGTGCTACA
This sequence comes from Prorocentrum cordatum, assembly GCA_963575745.1. Taxonomy (NCBI): domain Eukaryota; class Dinophyceae; order Prorocentrales; family Prorocentraceae; genus Prorocentrum; species Prorocentrum cordatum. The sequence continues at coordinate 18,685 of CAUYUJ010017199.1, read as the reverse complement.
CTGCTCTTCTGTTAAAGTCACCGACGTCCATACCGGACGGCCTCGAGGCGAAGGGGCCTGACGTGTGGGTGGAAGCTTGAACATCAGCCCTGGCGTACACCCTGGAAGGTCGCCAGGCGCAGCGTGTGTTCGACGGACGAGGTACCTATCTGTGGCGCGCCCGCCACGTGGCCATAATCGGGGTCGTCACCTCGGAGAATTCTGTCGAACCCTTCCCCCTGCAAGCTCTCGTCCCTTCTGGGAAACTCGGGTCTGCCAGCGGAGATGACTGTGCCTTTCTGCGTTTTGCTGGAAGGTCAAGCATCCAGATGCACGGAGCCGACCGCGACTCGGCGAAGGCTTAATGCAGGAGGAGGAGGAGGCAAGATTTCTTACAGGGCCGCAGTCAAGCGTAGACGCCCCCTAGCGAGGAGTCCGTCCGTCGTCCAGAGGGCCAAAGCGTCGGGAACACAATGCAAGAAGTGAGCATGGCGGCATGGCGCCAAAGCATTTTGATCAAGGCGGTCACGCGTGCATTGAGGTTCGCCTTCGGCGTCGGGGCGCGGGTAATGTTCAGAGGGTCCGTGGAGAGCGACGCCGAGTGCATACATCTCGAGGCTTCAGCGAGCCGTCGACACGGCCGGATGCTTTACCCAAAATGTGTTTTTGGATTGCATGATTCTTCTGCATTTGTGTCCATGCTCTTCGGCGGCTTGCGTGGAGGCCGTTGTACATGTTTCGCGCAGTCCGCTTGCTCGGGCTCAACTTGTCGGGGCACCCGCGGGCGTGCTCGCCACGCATCTGCCGCGCCCACGCGGCGCGCGCTCCCAGTGGCACAGAGCATCCGCCTCGCACTTCGGCTCCACGCCCTTGCGCCGAAGGTGGCAGGGCCAGACCACCGGTGCTGGCGGCTCCTTTCGTTGACGCCGCGTGGTGGCAGCAGCATTCGGCTGCGCGCGCCGACCTCGCGTGCCAGAGGGCACCAACGCGTGCTCCCAAGGCGCTTGGATCTGTGCGGCGTCGAAGAAGTGCCCGGCGAGGTTGGGGCTCAGCGAGAGCTGGAGGCGGCGCATGGCCGCCAACATCGCGGCCTTGGCCCACGGCTGTAGCCACTCCTCCCTCGCCACGACGTATTGCCGCAGCTCCTGCTTCAGCAGGGCCTCCGCGAGCTGGAGCACGCGGCGCTTGTGGAAGTGAGTGTCGTTCGGCCGGTTCATCTTGGCCACGGCTAAGATGTCAATACCTTCTGGATAATTGTATTCCCAGTCAGACAGGCGCCGCAAAAGGTTGAAAGAATAACCGATCTTTATGGGGGAGCCGCGCAGCCCGCGCGGTTGAATCGCGTAGAGGCCGCCCTTGTCGCAGCCTGTCCGTGTTAAGCAGAAGCGGACAAACTCGGAGAAGGAGGCCATGGCTTTAATCGTCTGCGCCGATGTCGTTCAAAAGCCGCCGGAACGTGGGCGGCAGTTGTTCCTGCGACGGCCTGGGTCGGTGTCCGCTGTCTGAGCTCTCGAGCCGGGTGGAGGCCACAGACTCGCCTCTCACTGGTGAGCGAAAGCGTTGAGCGCGGCGATGGATTTCTGAAGCAGTAAGGACGCTTCCTCGCGCAGCCTCGAGCATGCCGTGGGTCACGTCGCGCGCAGCGCCGGCTTCAAACTGACACTCCTTTGGAGTCAGCCCTCGGGTTGCTTCGCCAGGCTCCAGGCGTGCAACGGACAGAATCCGAACGGGAGTCCGTTGTCGCCGCGCGAAGCGGGAAAGATTGCTTGTCACACCTGTTCGCAAGCGGTGTCCATCCTGGATTGCGTATAATCCGGGCCCATCGCAATCCGGGCAAGCCAACTCGAATTCTTCGAGCGTCGCCATTCAGCGGATGACCTTTACCATTAACGACGCTCCTCATCAGGTGTTTCGCGCTAGGAAGGTCGGTTGGGGCTCTGTGGGTCATTGGCGGATGCGTTCATTCTGGGAAGCAAAATGGTTAAAGCAAAATGGCTAAACAAACAAATGCGGGCGCATATGTTGGAAGATCCGCGAGGATGTATTGCCCCCGCGAGGCTTCGGCTACTCTTTGCGCCTCTGCTTTCCAAGCGCTCCCTGTTTCCCGCGCTTCCTGGGTAAGCACGCCCGAATAGGCATGTCGCGAGCGGCGCCAGGCTGCTGCCGGCTGCTCCCGGCCTCGTCTGCCCCGGAACTTCTGGCCGCGCTGGCGCGCTGGCCATTTCCAGCGCGCTGCGGCTCCCGGCTCCCCGCGCTTCCCGGGCCCTGGGGAAAACGCCAACAAAGGTGTCGCAGGCTTCGAATGCTCCCTGGCCGCTGCCTCCAGCTGCTGCCGCTCCTCTTGCAGATTTCCGCCATCGGTGACAGAAGGCGCCAGTCAAAGTTTTAATAGATTCATTTTCAAAAGAAGCGGAATTGCTCGAGCTCTAGCCAGCCAGCCCTTGATACCCCCCCTCTGCCAGCCTCTGTGTGAAAACCTTGTGCGTGATTTCGGTCCAAGGCAAACGCGTTGTTGAAGAGAAGCGCCAGGGCTGGGCAGCTTGCAGGCCTCTTCGCTCCCGGCTCCTCGCCACCCCCATTGCGCCCATGGCTTCCACGGGCTGCATCCACAGCCACGGCGATGCCATGGATGTGCATACTGTTTGTATTGAGGCCAGCGGATGCGAGTACATATAGATATCTCTCCCTATATATAGTAAGCGCGCAATCAAATCATTGGATGATAGAGCGTTGCAGCGTGTTGTGCTTCTGAACAGCAATTGGATGCTAGAGTTCCAAACATTGTGGCACTAAGCTTGGTGTTCGATGCTAGCCAGCCAGCCCTTGACCCCCCCCCCTGCGCCAGCCTCTTGTGCGCCCCAAGGCCGAGCACATGCGGCTGGCGCTGCAGACGCGTGGTAGAGAAGCGCCAGGGCTGGAGTCACAAGGGCCAGGTGGTCTTTTAGGGATGACCTTGTGACCTTGTGACCTTATGACCTTGTGACCTTATGACTGTGTGACCTTGTGACCTTCTGACCTTGTGACATTGTGACCTGCAGACCTTGTGACCTTATGACCTTATGACCTTGTGAACTTGTGGCCTTATGACTTTGTGACCTTGGGACCTTATGACCTTGTGAGATTCTGACCTTGTGACCTTATGACCTTGCGACCCTATGACCCTGAGAGCGTGTAACCTTGTGACCTTATGGCCTTGTGACCTTGTGACCTTGTGATCTTGTGACCTTATGACCGTATGGGGTCACAAGGGCTATGGATCACAAGGGCTGGGGGTCACCAGGGTTAGGGGTCACAGGAATTAGGGGGCACAAGAAATGCCCCACAGGGTTACAGAGGATCAGGGTAACAAAAGACAGGGTCAGAGGAGCAAGGGTCTCAAGGGACAGGGTCACGGGGTCAGCGTCTTTGTTCGCAACTTTAAAGCTTGGATAAGGAACATAAGCTTCTAAGTTGGTCGCTTTGAGGGGGCTAGGGTCTCTGAACCTGTCCCTTGCGATCCTGAGCGTTGTGACCGTGGCTGTGGTGCCCCTGTTCGATGCGTGGTCCTTATGACCCTCGCGCTTGTGACCATGGTCCTTATGAGTCATCCTCGTGAACGTAGCTCTTGTGACCCTGGCCCTTATGACCGGGGTCCTTGTGACCCTCGCCCTTATGACCCTGGCACTTATCACCCTAGCCCTCGTGAACCTAGTCCTTGTGACCCTGATCCTTGTGACCCTAGCCCCCTTGACCTTTGTGATTCCGTCCCTTGTTACCATTGCGACGCGGTCCTTATGACCCTGGCACTTGTGACCCCGTTCCTCATGACCCTGGTCCTTGTGACCCTAGTCCTTATGACGCTTGCGCGGTCCTTGTGACCCTGGCTCTTGAGACCCCGTTCCTCATGACCCTGGTCCTTGGGATAGCGCTTATGACCCTTGCGCGCTCCTTATGACCCTGGCTCTTGTGACCTTGTTCGACATGACCCTTGCGTCCCTGTCCTGATGGCCCTGTCTCTTCTCACCATTGTCCCTATGACCCTTGCACTTGTGACATTGGTCCTCGTGACGCAAGCCCTTGTGACTCTCGTGACCCTGTCCTTATGACCCTGGCTCTTGTGACCATGTTCGACATGACCCTTGCGACCCTGTCCTTATGACCCCGGCTCTTACGACCGTGGCCCTTATGACCCTATCGCTTACGACCATGGCCCTTATGACCCTAGCCCTTGTGGCCCCAGGCCTTGTGAACGTCGCTCTTGTGACCCAGTCCCTTATGACCATGGTCCTTGCCACCCTCGCCCTTATGACCCTGGCTCTGTGACCTTAGCTCTCGTGACCATAGTCCTTGTGAACGTAGCTCTTATGACCCTGTCCCTTATAACCATGGTCCTTGCCACCCTCGCCCTTATGACCATGGTCCTTGCCATCCTCGCCCTTATGACCCTGGCTCTGTGACCTTAGCTCTCGTGACCATAGTCCTTGTGACCCTGGTCCTTGCGACCCTAGCCCCCGTAACCCTTATGACCCTAGCCCTTGTGACTCTTGCGAATCTGTCCTTATGGCCCTGGCTCTTGTAACAGTGCTCCTTGGTGACCCTAGCCCTCGTGACCCTTGCGACCCTGTCCTTATGACCCTGGCTCTTGTGACCTTTGTCCCTGTGGCCCTTGACCTTGTGACGCCCTTATGAGCGTAGTGAACGTAGCTCTTGTGACCCCGCCCCTTATGACCATGGTCCTTATGACCCTAGCACTTGTGACTTTGGTCCTTGTGACCCTAGTCCTTAAGACCCTTGTGAGCCTGTCCTTATGGCCCTAGCACTTGTGACTTTGGTCCTTGTGACCCTAGCCCTTATGACCCTGGCGACCCTGTTCTTCTGACCCTGGCACCTGTGACCTTGTTCAACATGACCCTTGCGACCCTGTTCGACATGACCAAATCTCTTGTCACCATGGTCCTTATGACCCTGGCACTTGTGACACTGGTCATTGTGACCCTAGCCCTTGTGACACTCGCGACCCTGCCCCTTATGACCCTCGCCCTTATGACCCTGGCCCTTGTGACCCTGGTCCTTGTGACCCTAGCCTCCGTGACCCTTGTGACCCCGTCCCTTATGACCCTTGCGACCCTGTCCTTATGACCCTAGCTCTTGTAACCCTGGCCCTTATGACTCTTATGACCCTCGCTCCTCTTGTGACCGTGGGTCCTTGTGACCCTAGCCCCCGTGACTCTTGTGATCCCGTCCCCTTAGACCCTTGCGACCTGTCCTTATGACTCTAGCTCTTGTAACCCTGGCCTTTACAAGAGGCTCCCACGCGGGGCGCGTTTGTTGCAGAGGACCAGCGCGATACCTGCCGAACTCGCGCAGGAATCGGTGGATGCCACGTGTGGGTCGAGACGTAGACCACGACAGCGACCAGCCTTGCGACGATGCTGCTGGCGGTCCGCTGTCAGCTGCCGGCGCCCGTCGTTGTCAGTTGTGACCCTGCGCTGGTGTCCCTTGTGACCCTGGCGCTTGTGATTCTTATGACCCTGGCGCTTGCGACCCTTCTGGCCCTTGTGCTTGTGACCCTTGTGACCCTGGCGCTTGTGACCCTCCTTGCGCTTGTGGACCTAGCGCTTGTGGCCCTTGGGCCGTGTCACCTTGTCGTCGTTCTTGTGATCCGTGTGACCCTTGTGGCCCTGACGCTTGTGATGCTAGCGCTTGTGACCCTGGCGCTTGTGGCCCTGGCGCTTACGACCCTTGTGGCCCTGGCGCTTGTGACCCTGGTGGGCCTTGTGCTTTGACCCTGGCGCTGATGACCTTCTGTCTTGTGACCCCTGCGACCCAGCGCTTGTGACCCTGGCGCTTGTGACCTTTTTGACCCTAGCGCTTCTGACCCTGGCGCTTGTGACCATGGCGCTTACGACTGTGGCGCTTGTGACCCTGGCGCTTGTGACCCTTGTGACCCTGTCGCTTGTGACCCTGGCGACTGTGACCCTGGCCCTTGTACCCTGGCGCTTGTGACCCTTTTGACGCTGGCGCTTCTGACCCTGGCGCTTGTGACCGTGACGCTTACGACTCTGGCGCTTGTGACCCTTGGAACCCTGTCACTTGTGACCCTGCCGATTGTGACCCTGGCCCCTGTGACCCTGGCCCTTGTGGCCCTTGTGACCCTGGCGATTGTGACCCTGGCGATTGTGACCTTGGCGCTTGTGAACTTCGTGATTGTGACCTGGCCTTTGTGACCCTGGCGCGTGAGGCCCTTGTGACCCTGGCGCTCGTGGCCCTTGTGACCCTGGCGCTTGTGTCCCTTGTGACCCTGGCGCTTGTGACCTTGTGTCTTGCGTTAACGCTTGGAGTCCGTTTGTGAAGCCTTAGGAAGTTTGTGAAATTGCGAAGCCTCTTGGGGCCTTTGGAAGCTCCATGATGTCTTCCTTATGGATCCTTATGAAGCAATCCTTTGAAGCCTTATTGGGGCCTTACGAAATGTAAAGTCGCAGGTGCAAGCACCCTTTTCTTGAGTTTGGTCTTTAAGATGCTAGCGCCGTTTGAATTCATTTGGCGTAACAAATCAGGACCAACGCAAGCACAAGTGCAAGCCGTGGTACCGATTTTTGTGTGATTTGAGGTATGCCGCTGGTGCGATGCCAAGGCCCCTCGAATCATCGATTTCATGTAATATTTGCAGATCGCAGTCGCCCTATCTACGAGTAAGGTGGGACCAAAGGAAGCGGACGCAATTCAGGAAGAAAAACAAATCAGGAAACCCACTTTGGAAGACACAATTCGGAATCGGTTTGATAAACAAGTAATTTCAAATTTGGCTACCCCCCTGAAAAACAAAGAATAACTCTGATGCCTCAAAATCAATTCCGCTGCTGAATGTTCGGCCCGCGGTGTTCGGCTCTTTTGTTTAGTTCAGAGAGTTGTTTGTGTTGGGCGCATGTTGATTCCAATACGCCTGCAATCAACGACCTACCATAACATAACATAACATAACTAATGATGAGTGTTTGAATATCGATTGTCAAAACAAATACATTTTTTGAATTGGAGATTGATAGCTTGACGTGGAAAATCAATCACTCTTTCCCTCTAGCTGTTTGGCGATCAGCCGCTTGACGTTCGGGACAATTTGACATTTTCCATGGGTATCCAAGGCGTTGTAAAAAGAATGAAGAAACCCTTGGCTACCGCATCCGGGAATGAAAACTAAACCTTACATAGGATCGGTAAAGTGTATAAAGCTCGCCGGGCGGAGTATACAGCCATGGCACCAAACACAAGATCTCACACGCCCTAGGCCATAGACCTGGCGATTTTTTCCCAGCCCCCTTTCAATTTTTTTTGAAGTCCCCCTTAAGTGCCTCCAATATTTGTTGTTATTTACCCCTATCGGGTATCCCGTTTCCGTTGGTCTCGGATGGGCAGTCGCTCGGCTGTCTGGGCGGATGGGCTGGGTCTCTTCGCAGTGGAAAGCGGAAGGGGGGATGAGGAGGGTATCTAGGGTTCATCTGGCTGCTTGCACATGCTAGCAGGTATGGAAGATAACACATTACTAGTTGAATTCGTTTATCTCAACGCATGTTATCCAGATTGGCTCAAGCGGTGGGAGGATCTTTCTTGATATTTCACTTCATCTTTCAGAACCACGTGCACCCATGGTATCACGTGTGCTCGTTGTAGCTGCGACCTTCGCGATGGTCATCACTCCACTCGATGCACAACGCTTTGGGGGAATCAGCTCGCAATGGTCTAATGTCGCAGATGCGTTCTTGGAGAAGCCAGAAATGTATCATGGCTCATTGCCGTCCGGCCAGCAGTGCGTTCCGCCATCTCCTCCACCATGCACTCCACCAGCACCACCGCCACCCCCGCCTTTTGAGATGCCAAAGGGCTCAAATAACATCGGCAATTCATTCCAGTATTCGAATAACGTTGGCGACATGTTTAGCCCCGCAGGAATGAGGGAGCTCTAAGCGTCGCAGGTGGAAATGTGGTAAGTGGCATACAGAGTTCCGCACTGAGAGTTTTACGGATGATGGATGAAGGACTGGATCTTGCAGTACGTTTCGTCTTGATTTGTAAGATCCTTGCAGACACTGGAAGCCAAGACTCAAATGTTACCATTTTGTTTGTCGAGACGTCTATGGACAGTGAGCTGGAATGGGAAACTCTTCAATGTGAGTTTTGAGATGCGTGGCCTCATGATGCTTGAAGCTTCGTTGCATTTGGCAGACATGAGTGCGTCTGTTGACACAATCGGTAAAATGGAAGTTTAATACATTCACATTGCAAATGCCCACCCTGCACGCGCCAGGCGTATCTGTGCCTCCTCACATTTTATATATATGGCAGTGTCCCATTTGTTTTGTAATAAGCGTTTGATAGAGGGCGGGCCGGGTAAAAGTGAAGCGGGGGAGAAGGATAGAGAGGGCGGGTTCTCGTTTGTTTCGCTATAAGGAGTTAGTAGGGCGCACCACCCAGGTAGGTAGAGGGCGCAGCCAGGGGTGCAGGCAGGGTTGCACCGTTGCAAGAGTTTTTTTGCAAACAAGTGCAACCTCACCCTTGACCCTACAAACAGCCCGAAAACAAACTTTTTACGGGGCTCTGCGGAAGGGTTCGAAATCGCGAAGGAATTCAGAGGACATGTGCCCTCTAAATGCAACTTCGCTGTAAAACATTTCGATTCTGTTGAAAAGCGCTACATGAAGCCTGAGCGAAATTATTAGAAGTTTTAGCGGGCCCTGACAAGGCGTGCCCAAAAACGGCAGCCCCGTTAGGAGCAACTTTATTATTTGCGTTGCGCTCCGATTGGGAAAATGGTCTTATTCTGAAGGGTGCGGTTTGAAACCCAAGCCCCAAAACAACGAGGCCCCGGCAAGCTCCAACAAATCAATAGAAAAAGCTTTTAGTTACATGCGAAGCAGAATTGCAACTCGCTCGTCCTCGCAATTCAAACATAACTCCTACCTGAAAGCGCGCGGTTGAAAGCCTACGCCGAAAATTCGTGGCCCTGGCCGGCACCACCAAACAAGTTGAAAAACTGATGATTGCAAATGTATTACGATTTGCCTAGCATTCTGCATTGCTTCGCCACAAATGGGCCCCGGCAGGCTCCGACAACAAGTAAGCAATTAAACAAAAATGGGCCCCAACGGGCCCCGACAAAAAGAAAGCAAAAACTGGCGGCGGCACTAAGCGCAGGATTTCAAATTCGGTTGCGTCCCCGCAAAAAGTGAGCACCCGGCTCACCGGTGCGAGCTGAAGCCCACAGTCCAAAAATCCCAGGCCCCGGCGGGCTCAACAAAATTTTTCAAAATATTGGCCGCGCGAAAATTTAGCGGGCTCGATTTGTTATTTATTTTTTGTCGTCGCATTTGAAATTGATTTCAAAATGGCCTTCCACCCTCAAATTGCATGGGAATGCGTGAAATCGCGTGGGAATGCGCAAATTTCTTTGGGAACGCATGAAATTGCGCGGGAACGCGTGAAATTGTGCGGGAACGCGTAAAATTGCGTGACAATTCGTCAAATTGCACGGGAAATCGAAACGTCGTGAAATGGCGTGGGAAGGCGTAAAACTGCGCGGGAAGACGTAAAACTGCGCGGGAAGGCGTGAAATTGCGCGGGAAGGCGTAAAATTGTGCGGGAAGGCGTGAAATTGCGCGGGAAGGCGTAAAACTGCGCGGGAAGGCGTAAAACTGCGCGGGAAGGCGTAAAACTGCGCGGGAAGGCGTAAAACTGCGCGGGAAGGCGTGAAATTGCGCGGGAATAAAACTGCGCGGGAAGGCGTAAAACTGCGCGGGAAGGCGTAAAACTGCGCGGGAAGGCGTGAAATTGCGCGGGAAGGCGCAAAACTGCGCGGGAAGGCGTGAAATTGCGCGGGAAGGCGCAAAACTGCGCGGGAAGGCGTAAAACTGCGCGGGAAGGCGTGAAATTGCGCGGGAAGGCGCAAAACTGCGCGGGAAGGCGTGAAATTGCGCGGGAAGGCGCAAAACTGCGCGGGAAGGCGTAAAACTGCGCGGGAAGGCGTGAAATTGCGCGGGAAGGCGCAAAACTGCGCGAGAAGGCGTGAAATTGCGCGGGAAGGCGCAAAACTGCGCGGGAAGGTGTACAACTGCGCGGGAAGGCGTAAAACTGCGCGGGAAGGCGTAAAACTGCGCGGGAAGGCTTAAAACTGCGCGGGAAGGCGTAAAACTGCGCGCGGGAAGGCGCAAAACTGCGCGGGAAGGCGTAAAATTGTGTAGTAATATTGGTAATAATATAGTATTAGTATCAGTATTAGTATTAGTAGCGCTATCTTACAGGTTTTGCGCACGATCAAAAAGCTATGATTGATAGCGCTATCAATAAGCGCTGCAAGTCATTATCCCCAACCCCTCCTCCGACGACGGTGCCCGAGTGCGCGGGGCTGCCGGGCTGCTGCAGTAACGGAGAGAGGAGCTGGCGCCCGCAGTCACTATGGCTTGTGGCTGGGGCGCCCCTCGGCCAATGCCGGGGCGGTATTGGGCGAATACCCCGGCCCTATAAAGAAAATCGGCCTGCAAGGTCCGCTGAGGATCCCACTGAGAGCCCCCTAATCATTATTATTCTCATTAATACTAAGGCGCTTAATGAAGACACACTTACGGACGTGCCCTAACAGGTCAGGGGTACCCTTGTTCCAAAATAGCGGGGCTCACCAAGCTATCGTCTCCTCGTTCCCATGAGGTGCCTAAAAGGTTCCTATGGAAAGCTAAAGGAAGCACTGAGATCAGCGGCCCGCTCCGGCAAATAGTCCTGTTGCCGCTGCTTGCCATACTACATTTTATAGCTTAAAGCTATAAAATTTAGTATGAGGCCTTCCTGCGCAGGGCCCGGTCCATTCTTTGGGGCAGCGCTGCCCCAAAGAATGGATCCTTCGCCCGCTCGCCGTAAGAGGACGCCCGGTGGTCCTTGGGGGGGGGCGGCAAAACGCGCGAAACATGCGCAAAACCTGTAAGATATTAATATTAATTCTAATACTAAGACTAATATTAGTACTAATATTAATACTAATACTAATACTAATACTAATATTATATTATTACCAGTATTACTACACAATTTTACGCCTTTCCCGCGCAATTTTACGCCTTCCCGCGCAGTTTTACGCCTTCCCGCGCAGTTTTACGCCTTCCCGCGCAGTTTTGCGCCTTCCCGCGCAATTTCACGCCTTCCCGCGCAGTTTTGCGCCTTCCCGCGCAGTTTTTACGCCTTCCCGCTCAGTTTTACGCCTTCCCGCGCAATTTCACGCCTTCCCGCGCAGTTTTATGCCTTCCCGCGCAGTTTTACGCCTTCCCGCGCAGTTTTACGCCTTCCCGCGCAGTTTTACGCCTTCCCGCGCAATTTCACGCCTTCCCGCGCAGTTTTACGCCTTCCCGCGCAGTTTTACGCCTTCCCGCGCAGTTTCGCGCATTCCCACGCAATTTGAGGGTGGGAGGCCATTTTGAAATCAATTTCACATGCGACGTCAAAAAATAAATTGCAAACGCAGCCCGCTAAATTTTGACCCGGCCCGTATTTTTCAAAATTTAGTTGAGCCCGCCGGGGCCTGGGATTTTTGGGCTGCGGGCTTCAGCTCGCACCGTTGAGCCGGGCGCTCACTTTTTGCGGGGACGCAACCGAATTTGAAATCCTGCGCTTAGTGCCGCCGCCGATTTGGGCGTTTTTTTGTCGGGGACCGTCGGGGCCCATTTTTGCTTCGTTGCTTTCTTTTTGTCGCGGCCTGCCGGGACCTATTTTTGCTTCCTTGCTTTCTTTTTGTCGGAGCCCGCCGGGGCCCAGAAGCCGCATTTCGCCCTTGCGTAGCGCCCCAACCTTTCACTTGCTATGGCAATGGAAAGGGGAGTTCGTTCTTGCACAGAAACGCGCCCCTTCATGTGGGTATTGTTTCCACCGCTATAGCGTAGAAAAGACACCGTGTAAATCACGTTGTTTATGGTGAGCGCGATTTTTCCATTGTTTGTCGGGGCCCGCTTGGGGCTCCGAATTCTTAGTTAGGTATATCAACCGGCTGTTTGTTCAAAGCTTCATTTTTCGATGGAAAGCGTAACGAACGAGAGCAGTACCTTAATTGAGTGGTTATCTCTTTTTGATTAATTTGTTGGGGCTTGCCGGGGTCTTGTTTTGGGGCGGCTTTGGGTTCACATGGCATTATTTCAAAGGCGAGCGTATTTTCAATCGGAATATTGCGCAAATTGTAGATTTCCTCGTGCCGCGGCAAACTTTTTTTTCACATTTTTTTAGGGGCCCGCCTGGGCTTGAGCATTGCCAATCAGGCGTTCTTTGATGCCTATTCCAAATGCGTTTCATTTTTCAAACGAAACCATAAGAAACGAGTTCAGCTGCTAAGTTCTCGTCGCCATCGTTTTGTCCACCAGTTTGTCGGAGCTTGCCGGGACAGTTTGTTTTGGTGTTCAGCTTTCAAAATATTTTTCTATGTAGGTACAAAATTTTAAATGAAGCGGAACACAATGTAGGTACAAAATTTTAAATGAAGCGGAACACAATTAGCAATTCTATCCCCAATGCGGCCATCAAGCTTTTGCGCTGTTCGTTTAGGCCCACTTGGGCTGAGACTTCACCGGTTGGGGGCGCAGTCCTTTTCACCCCCTTTACTTTTACCCGGCCCGATCCGCGCATGTCAACAAATGGGACACTGCCATATTATATATATATATATATATATATATATATATATATATATATATTAAAAATATTTTTCCCGGTTAGCGTTATGACGCAGGGTTCTCTTTTAGCCTTTGGGCGGGCCTACGGCCCTAGGGGTCTGGGGGACTGAGGTGGGGTTCCCCTCGGGGTCGGCGGTTTGGGGTTGGAGCACAAACCTCGAACCATTCCACCTTAAATTGAGCCTTGGTGCCCAAACCTCGAACCATTCAGCCTTAAATTAATCCTTCAAGCGCAAACCTCGAACCATTCCACCTTAAATTGAGCCTCGCTGCCCAAACCTCGGACCATTCAGCCTTAAATTAGTCCTTGGAGCGCAGACCTCGAACCATTCCACCTTAAATTGAGCCTAGGTGCCCAAACCTCCAACCATTCAGCCTTAAATTAGTCCTTGGACCGCAAACCTCGAACCATTCCACCTTAAATTGAGCCTCGCTGGCCAAATTTCGAACCGTTCAGCCTTAAATTAGTCCTTGGAGCGCAAACCTCGAACCATTCCACCTTAAATTGAGCCTTGGTGGCCAAACTTCGAACCGTTCAGCCTTAAATTAGTCCTTGGACCGCAAACCTCGAACCGTTCCACCTTAAATTGAGCCTTGGTGGCCAAACTTCGATCCGTTCAGCCTTAAATTAGTCCTTGGAGCGTAAACCTCGAACCGTCCACCTTAAATTGAGCCTTGGTGGCCAAACTTCGAACCGTTCAGCCTTAAATTAGTCTTTGGAGAAACGTTCGGCCTTGAATAGTCCTTGGAGCGCAAACCTGGAAACATTCGAACTTAAATTGAGCCTTGGCACCCAAACCTAGAACCTGGAACCATTCGAGCTTGAGATGAGCCTTAGTGCCCAAACCTCGAAGCGCTTGGCCTTACATTGTGATTAGGTTGAATGGTTTGAAAAAGTGGTCAGAAAGCATGCCCAAGTTTTTTATTTAGTGGCTGCGCCCATTCCGCCGACCCCTTTGACTTGTGAAGCTGGAGGGCGGTGGTGCAAGCGCGGCTATAATACTCATTGCCCTAGATTTACACGCAAGTTTATTTGGGGGTCATTTTGAGCAGTTTTTCCCGGTTAGCGTTTTGGCGCAGGGTTCTCTTTTAGTAGGCCTCCCTAAGGGGAGTCTGAGGGGCCGGAGCCGGGGACCCCACAGAGGCCGGCGGTTTAGGGTGCGAGGTTTTGAGTCTGGGCTTCGAGGTTTTGGGGCTGGGCTTCGAGGCTTTGGGCCCCTTAATCTCGAAGCCCAGCCCCAAAATGCGAAGCCTCACCGCTTAGTTTCGAACCCCAGCCCAAAAATCTCGAGCCCTAGTCCCTTAATCTGGTTCCTTGGGGCAGTCACATGCAATCACCAGCAAATGATCTGGACTTGCAGGATTGTGTGGACATGTCAAGGCAACTTGCTGTTTCAAATGTGCCTCACAGCCCGGTGGCCTATATATGGGCTGGCGGACATTTGTTGGCGGGTTAGCACTCACATGTGATATGCGCTTGCGCTGTGCCTATAATTGCAAGCGTTTGTAGTCGCGGTTCATGACGATTTGGCACCACGCATATCTTGAGTTCAACTTCACTCAGCTTGATTTGACATGTTTGGGATTTGTTTTGTTTGGATCTTGAAGTTGCACAATCTTCTGAAGCTTGCCCGATCCAACCTGCCTAGGTTGCTGCCATAGTAAACATCCCGATCTTGTGCGTGACCCAGACATACACACAGTCCATCTACTTCTTCCAGAGCTGGTAAGGCATCAGGTCAGTCAAATCAAATTTGGAAAAGGCCGTGATGTTTCATGATGGACCTTCCTGAATCACGGGCATGACTCACGGCTGCAATGGCGAGTGGTCTACGATGCACAACCTACGACTTGCGACCAAGACTCGGAGCTCACGATCAACAAGCCCAATGCATTTCAAGTTCAAATGCTTGCTCAACGTGCAGATGTCATTTAACGTCATCGTGCTTTGCTGGTATGTTTTTTGCTCAATGCGGTTGGGCGCTCTGTGTCTCCGAAGCAAGAGTAGCAAGTTTCGATTAAATTTACGGCCAACCTGACTTCCCCTTGGTGTTTTGGTGGCTGGTTCCTCCCAGGGATATGGTGGCTGGCCAGCCTCCCTCGGGATTATGGTGGCTAGTATCCCATGGGATTATAATTGCTTCCGTCGGGATAGCGGTGGTTCGTTTCCCTCGGGATTATGGTGGCTAGTTTTCCTTAGGATAATGGCGGCTAGTTTCCCTCGGGATTGAGGTGGCTAGTTTCCCACGGGATGGGAGTGGCTTCTTTACCTCGGCATTATGGTGGCTAGCTTGCCTCGGGATGTTGGTGGCTGGTTCCCCTCAGGATGATGGTGGTTTCCTTGGTATTAAGGTAGCCAGTTTGCCTCGGGATTTTAGTGGGTAGTTCCCCCCGGGATTTTCGCGGCTAGCTTGCCTCGGGATTACGGCAAGTAGTTTCCCTCAGGATTTTGGTGGCTAGTTTCCCTTCGGATTTTGCCGGCTAGTTTATCTTGGGATTATGGTGGCTAGTTCCCCTCGGGATTTCGGTGGCTAGTTTCCGTCGGGATTGTGGTGGCTGGTTTCGTTTGGGATTTTGGTGGCCAGCTTCCCTTGCGATCATGGTGGCTAGATTCCCTCGTGATTTCGGTGGCTAGTTCCCCTAGGGATTATGGTTGCTAGTGTCCCTTGGGATTTAAAGTGGCTAGTTTCCCTCCGGATTATCATGGCTAGTTTCCGTGGCTGGTTGCCTCGGCATTACAATTGCCAGTCTTTCTTAGTGTTCTGGTGGCGAGGCTCCGTCAGGATCGTGGTGGCTAGCTCCTGCAGCTGTATGTGGAGCTAGTTTCCCTCGGGGTTGCGGTGGCCAGTTGTTTTTTCGGGCTCTGAATTAGCTCACTTCTGATCGCAGCATATCCAATGTCAGCTAGCTCCGTTAATACATACACACCGAAGCCCCATCCCGAAGGCCGCCCGAAGGGCGGCGCGAAGCGCCGCCCCGCCGCCGAAGGCGGCGCGAAACGCCGCACCGCCCGTGAGGCGCTGCGCGCCGACGAACAGGCAAAACAAGAACCAACAGAAAGACGATGCCTAGAAGCACGGGGCGACAAACACAATGCTGACCGGGTTCGTGTGTGCGAAGCACGGTCCAAGTTTGAAGCGGTATATATTTTTTGAAGCGGTTTCCTAATGTTTGCAAGCCAATGTTGTGAAATGTGTTTGTAATGTATTGATTATTCTGCTTCTCGTTGCCCTTCTGCTTGTGCACAAATTTAGTATTTGTTGACATTATGGCCATCGCGAGTTGAAGTCGCATCAGTTGAATTACTATGAAGTTGCTGATCAAACATTCTGAAGAAAAATGTTACTATGTTTTACAGAAACAAATCTTATGTAAAAATTCTAGACGCTTCGCGTATCCCCACCAGCCCGTCCAGAAATGAGTCCCAGGGGAGTGGAGGTTATGAGGGAAGCGGGGGAGCATGCAGAAAAACAAAGGGCGGGGTGAGCCGCCATATACCCCAAGAGGGGGAGGATGTAGGAGGAGCCGTCGTCGTCGGAGTAGGAGGAGGAAGAGGAGGAGTAGGAGGAGGAGCAAGCGAGGAGGAGGACGAGGAGGACGGACAATGGCGAGCTTGGGGGCCTCTTGGGCCGTCTTTGGGGCCTCTTGGCGGTCCCGGGGGCCTCTTGCGTATCTCGGGGAGCCTCTTGTGGCCTCTTGGGGGTCTCTTGGAGGCATCTTGGAGCCTCTTGGGGGCCTCTTGGGGCCTCTTGGGGCCCTCTTGGGGCGCTCTGGGGCGCTCTTGGGAGCCTTCGAGGCGCTCTTGGGGCCATCTTAGAGGGATCTATCAAAGAAGGGGGGGTCCCCAATTAGCGCTGCCCCTCTAAAGTGCCTCGAATCGCTTCTTGGCCCCCCAAGAGGCCCAAAATCTTTCCAAAACCTAAGGAAAATCAATGTTTTGTGTTTTCTCGCCTTTTCGCTCTTGGAGCCGTCTTGGGCCGTCTTGGGAGCCTCTTGGGCCTCTTGGGGGTCTCTTGGGAGCCTTGTGGAGGCCTCTTGGGCGCCTCTTGGGGCCTCTTGGGGCCTCTTGGGGCGCTCTTGGGGCGCTCTTGGGAGCCTTCGGGGCGCTCTTGGGGCCATCTTGGAGGAGATCGATCAAAGAAGAGGGGTTCCCCAATTAGCGTTGCCCCTCTAGAGTGCCTCGAGTCGCCTCTTGGGCCCCCCAAGAGGCCAAAATCGTTCCAAAACCTATGTAAAATCAATGTTTTTTGCTTTCTCGCCTTTTCGCTCTTGGAGCCGTCTTGGGCCATCTTGGGAGGCTCTTGGGGCCTCTTGGGGGTCTCTTGGCAGCCTCTTGGAGGCTTCTTGGGGGCCTCTTGGGGTCTCTTGGGGCCCTCTTGGGGCGCTCTTGGGGCGCTCTTGGGAGCCTTCGGGGCGCTCTTGGGGCCATCTTGGAGGAGATCTATCAAAAAAGGGGGGGTCGTATATTAGCGTTGCCCCTCTAGAGTGCCTCGAGTCGCCTCTTGGGCCCCCCCGAGAGGCCAAAATCCTTCCAAAACCTAGGTAAAATCAATGTTTTGTGTGTTTCTCGCCTTTTCGCTCTTGGAGATGCCTTGGGCCATCTTGGCCGTCCCAACGACCCGCGGAACGCCCCGTCCAGGTCAGTGGGGAGGGGTAAGGGGAGGGGTAAACCCCTCCCCGAAGGGGAAGAAGGGGGTTGGCAGAGGAAACTCCCTAAACCACCTACGCCCTAAAGGGCTGGTGGGATTCCGCCGCACAAGTCTTGCACAAGTCACACTTGTGCAAGGAAGTGTCGGTGCTGGAAGCCAGCAGCAAGAATTTAGAGTGAGCTCGTGAGCTGGAATACCGAAAAAAACAATGAAGTTATCAGTCTCGGACCAAGTATGAGAACGAAACGCAAGAGACATCCGCAAATTGGCTTGCGACGCAAGCTTGCACACCGCGCAGCAAAACATAGGAAAACGCATGAGACATCCCGAGATTGGCTCCAAAAACCTGCACACCGCAGGCGATCTGGACGGCCGAACCGCACACCGCACACGATTTGAGCGTCCAATGTCTCCAGATGACTGCAATTTACATACAAGAATGACGCTCCAAATGGGAAGGGGCCCAAAGGACCATGCAAATCGCATGAGGCATCCCGAAATTGGCTCCAGAAAATCGACACACCGCAGGCGATCTAGACGGCCGACGCGCACACCGCACACGATCTGAGCGTCCGATGTCTCCAGATGCCTGCAATTTACATACAAAAGTAACGCTCAAAATGGGGAGGGGTCCAAAGGACCACGCAAATCGCACGAGGCATCCCGAAATTGGCTCCGGAAAATCGACACACCGCAGGCGATCTGGACGGCCGACGCGCACACCGCACACGATCTGAGCGTCCAATGTGCCCGGAAGCATGTAAAATGCAAGTCATTGAAGCGCTCCAAAAATGGAGGCGTTCGTTTAGGCGTAAAAACTGATACTTCAGCCATGTCGTGCGAAAAGTAAACGAGAGTGGCGAAGGTACTTTTCAGAATTAACGAAAGGGTTGCACTTTTTGAAAGCCGTAAACCACTCGGGCACGCCGAGCTCCAAAATTGACCGCTTCACAAACAAAAATATTAAGAAATTGATCGTTTTTGGAGGCCGGACAAAACAGGATTTCGAGGGGGTCCGGACCGGTTGGGGTAGTGGGCCCAAGCGAAACATAGGAAAACGCATGAGGCATCCCGAACTTGGCTCCAAAGAAATGACACACCGCAGGCGATCTGAACGGCCGAAACGCACACCGCACACGATCTGAGCGTCCAATGTCTCCAGATGACTGTATTTTACTAGGTAAAAGTTTGCTCCAAAAGGGGAGGGGCCCCCAGGACCCAGCGAATCGCACGAGACATCCCGAAATTTGCTCCCAAAAAAATGCAAATCGCACGAGACATCCCGAAATCGATTTCAACAAATCGACACACCGCAGGCACTCTGGACAGCAGATTAGCACACCGCACACGATCTGAGCGTCCGATGTCTCCAGATGACTGCAA